>JBAMHX010000018.1:17854532-17873982 GCA_037177515.1 Pseudomugil tenellus | reverse complement strand
TATATATATATGAAAAAATATGATAAATTGTATTCAAACATAGAAATATATAATTATAATTGTTTTTACTTTGAAAGATAATAAACCTGAGTACCTCAAACACTTTTATTGAATCTTGTATTTTTATTTTTTTAACTGGCCTGATTCATTTAAGCCTCATTCACCTGGTTTAACTAGATTAAACATTACGAATAATCTAATCTACTAAATAATGCACATGGAAAGAAAACACAAGAGCATAGAGAGTTTTAGTTTTGCTATGTCATAATAGACTCAAAATAAAAGGACATACAGAGACATCTTGAAGGACTAAAGTAATTTTTGCCATATAAAATATAATCATAGGATAAAGTGAGTGCTTCCAAGGGGAATAGTGGGGACATCTTTTTTTATGCCAGTGTGTTTGTAAATGTGTGTTACACCAGGAACTTGCGTGAGGCAAGAGACAACGCTGTGCTGGAGAGGGACAGAGCGGTGTCTGCTGAGAGAGACACTCAGTCCAGATATGACCAACTGCTGGAACAGTGAGTTTTCACACCAGTCACATAAAAAGAATAAAAATCAAGTTCACATTTTCCTCACATCAATATCCTAAAGGCAAAGAACTTCAATCTGTTTGTTCTTTAGTATTTGATAATCACAGATGCCGATAAATCAGGTTTTATTCATGTTGAATAAAGGTTCTCATTGTCTTTATAGTGAGTAAAATATGCATAAAACTGTGTAAAAAAAAAAAAACATGATATTTCTGTAATGAATTTTATACACATTGCTGGAATAAACAAAACTATTAAGATTTTCTGAAATGTAAAAAAAAAAAGATTTTCTAAAATGCACATGATTAGTACAAATGACTATATTTGATTATGTAATAATTGTCACAGGCGTAACAGCAGTAGCTGTGGAGGCCCTGTTTCCCCATCACAGAGCAGCATTCACAGCCCCCGTTTGTAGCCGCTTTCATTGCTGCGTTCACATGCTTTAATTTCACAAGTCTGCATTTATAGGCTCATAAACATCAGTCAGTGCACCTAAAAGCTTTTTAGACTGGTGCAAACACTTTTATGCTGCTGCTTTGATTAAATGTACATATCGAGATGCTGTGAAAATAAACATTTTAAGTCGCGGTGACAATGTTTTAGTTGGTTTGATTTAAGCAGAAATTGTTGCAGAAAAGCAAAGCATTGAGGCTGCTCTGGAACCAGCTGAGAGTGTTGCTGGTCCCATTCAGGCCTGGAACTAATGAAAATGCTTATTTCTTTACTGTATTTAGTCACTGTGTTTATTTTATTTACTTTATTTTATTGAGTAAAAAATGTTATTTAATTTAGTTAATAAGATTGTTTTGCATTTATCCTGGTTGAACAATTCTTCTAGCGTGGGATTAAAATTCCAACTGCAAGTACTGTAATTAAATGTAGCATTCCTCCTTAAGGGAATCTATGAAGCTTCACCTTCGGGCTGATGGGGGCCTGGCTAACGATCAGATTTCTCATAATCATTCCTGAGTCAAACTAGTGTGATTGATAGATGTGCATCATTATAACGTAAGCTTGCATTCAGCTGGCGTGCCGCTGTTACTCTGTAAACAATGAGCTTGTTCTTGCTCTGATGATGAAGCGTGAACCTGCCGCAGTCCAGTGAATGTTACGGATGTGGCAGCGGAAAAGTTGCTACGTTTTCTGGGTCTTTCTGAGGATGACATGAACACTTAGCCGTAACCAGCGGATCAGAAGGTCACGTGGAAGTCGGAGTTTACTTAAAGACTTTATAGTACTAGTACTACCTCTCTGTCATTAGTGTCTTCCTTTTAGAAGTTAAATACCTTTACTGACAGGGTTCCTCTAAAACTGTGGCTTATGATTAAAAATAACTACTCTAGATTGAATGAAAGTTAGTATTTAATTTTTAATATTCAAATATTTTTTTAAAAATAAATCTAAAATCTAAGTTGATATTGGAAGTTATTTGCGTCTATTCCTGCTTCAAAGGCTGCGGTGATGGCTGTTTAGGAAGTTTCTTATCTTGCGCACACATTGCAGCATAAACTATTTTTCCTCTTACATCCTCCGACTGAAGCACCCAAATATTTTAAGCCTTCTCTTTCTCGTTATAGGGATATCAGTCAGTTTTCTGTTACTTTTTTTATTTATTTCTTGCACAGATATTTTTCAAAAGGCATATTTTAACAGTGCAGATAAATTATACATACGTATAAAAGTTTTCCTACATGACGTCTTATATACTTTTGCTATGTAGAGTTTTTATTTTGCTTTGAATTTGATAGATTCCTGGCAGAAAGAGAGACACATGCACACAAACAAACACACACACAGCAGCAGCAGTGGTCCTAAGCGGGGATACTACAACATACCCATCATTTCTCCAAATCCAAACCACCAGCTGTTGGTCTTTCCATACCCACTCACATACACTTTACTCTCCCCCTTGCACACTCTCTCTGCCATGATCACATTCCTTTTCTGCGTCGCATCGCAGGCTAGCAATGACAGATGCTTGCCTCAAGCCCTTAACCCCTAACCCCACGCATGCCCCTATTTTTGGGGTAAAGAATGAGGGGGACAAGCTTGAAATGGCGTCAGATGATTGAGGCATCGAGGGCCAGCTTGGATCTCTGTGCTCTGTTTCAGACTTAAGGCTGACAAACCATTTAATGTGATGAAATTGTCCAAATAAAGCAAAGTGTCGAGTGTGGTTTTCACTTTCACCATCAAAGCAAAGTGAAAGTTAGTATGGCAAAATTGCTTTGGGCAAAAATATAGCAGCAAATACTACCATTAAATTTGACATTTGAAAGGACGGAGAAGACATGCAGCAGATTTCATGGCGAAGTTATTTTTTCTCTTTTCTTGAGGAAAACGTTGCCTTTTTGCTTCTAGATGGCAGCTGCCATTTAAAAAGAAGGCATAAAATGTCAACCATGTGTACATGTCTGTCACTGTGAGCACATAGCTCAGGCCTGCGCACTATGGATGATGAAATCTTATCAGGTCAGCTGTAATCGAGAGTTATTAATATTATCCAGCCAACCTCCGTGGCTTGATAGAGCTTGTACGTGCATGCTTGAAAACTGCCTGAGGAGGAGCACCATGCTTTAAAGTCATTGTTTTTGTTTCTAAAGCTGTAGCAGATTATTCCAGTTGTTTCTTTTAGCTTTTTTTTTTTTTTTTTTGTTAATGAGGTACTTATTGTTCCATTTATAAAATGTCTGAAAATAAGCAAATATATTGTTTGTGTTCTGGATGGAGCAAACCTCTACTTTTAAGCATTATTGATGCCTTTATCAACAGTTTTTGATAACGTTGATGGTTCTTCTCTTCATTAGTTACTCTTTATGGTTCCCAATAAGAATTTCACATTTTGATTCAGTGTCCCAGGTGTTTTGTTGTTTCCGTAGGAATTATTTTATTCCCTTGAATGCCGGGTTTTTCCCGCTGTCTTTGTTTTCTGTATGCATCATTTGAAAAGTGAAAGCAAAGATAGCTTAAGTCTTTTTTCTTATAAAAACTCTTAGAATGACTAAATATAATAAAAGATTAACCACTGGTTCGAGTGCTGTTGAGAAATACTGGAATAATTTAATACTTGGCTTTCCTGCTTGGTGATTTGCTGTAATATCACAGAAACTGTTAACTTCTCATAAACTACTCCTTGAGCAAGGCACATGAAATAGTCAGCTGCTTTCCCATTTCCAAGCAAACATCAAGCAATTAGTCTCTAAAAATAGTGCAATTCAAATTATATGAAGGAAAACATTGCATCATTTATTTAAAACCGCAGCAGCCTGAACTAAGTTTGGCCTCAGTGGATATCAGGTTGCTTTATTTTTCACACACATCCACATAATCTTTTTGCAGAAAAACCTATGATCTCACCTTTTAATCCACAGATTTGGGGCGTTTTAATAAATGTGCATAAATATCTATTTATCCTGTAGGTTTCGTCAGCTCCAGCTGGGCACCGATAGCCGTGTCGCTGAACTGTCCAACCAGGCCAAACTACACTCCTTCGAAGCTGAGCGTGCTCAGATGCTCAAGGAAGAGACGGCTAAAGCTCTGGCCCAGAGCCAGGTGGACTGTGAGAAACAGCAGAAGAAACTGGAGGTAATATAAAAACAAGTCCCTAATTTATGCTTCTCTGAGTTAGCATCACTTGCCAGTTTGATGCTTGCATCATACAGCATTTAGATTTTTAGTACATAGCAATAGATAAAAATGTGGCTAAATGCATCGCACACACCGATTTTACTCCACGTATGCCGTTTACAGAGTTAGGAATTCCTCCTCAACTCCTCTTAAATCATCCAGCAGGTGTCTGTATCATTTAAAAAGAAAAAATACTTTTGTAATATGATGCATGTTTTCTATGTCTCCAATCATACAGTGACCTGCTGTTGATTGCACATTCATATATTAGAGCAAATAGCACAGTATTGTGAATAGCAGTGTGATTGGTGCAGATTCTATAATCAGAGTTTATGCTAATCAAGTATGTCTGCTTTAGAAATTGTGCAGGTTCTATTTGATGTAACCGTTTAAGGATTTGTGCTACATGTTTTTCATGTTGAATGTTTTATTTCCACAGATATGTACAGTGGTGTTTTTTATTTTCTTAATAACATTTTACTCTTTATTTATTCATAATAGTATTATACAATAAGTGGCTGTGCTTTGGAATACTCACTGATGTCCAGTGATGTGGCTAATTAAAAAAATACCATCCTCATATGCGCGTGTTCTGGAAAACAGCTTTTAAAATAGATGCGCAGTGTGTGTTATTAAGAGCGGAGACATATAAAAAGAATTTATGTTAACCAACTATTCATTTTAGAATCAAATTTATTGTCACTAAGCCAACATCCTGGTACAACAAGATTGTTCCAGCACAACCCATCTAAGATTGAGCAAAACAACATACATACACTTGACATTACAGGATCAGGATGACTGAGGCAGCAGCCACGATACGGCACACCTTTCCTTTTTTTTGAAGATGGGAGGAAATGCATGAGGAAAAGGAAAAAATCAGTCTCTCTACACATTAGCAGGTTACCCATCATCTGTGACACGAATATTTAGACTTTTCATAAAAAAAAAAAAAACAGTATCCACAAAATATTGCACACATTTAGGGTTTTTATTCTGAAATACGAACCTTAATATTCAGACAAAAACAAATGTTTTATTTTTATGTCTTTTTATGGATTTTTTAATGTTATTATATTATGTTTTTTATGTTGTTATATTTTTATGGCTTTTTTATGGGTTTATTTTTTCTATATTTTTAACCAGTAAAAGTTAAAAAAAACAATGCTGACTTTCTAATAAGTTGTCTACACAAATATAGTTTATGTAATCATGTTTTGGAAATGAATATAAAACAGAATCAGTGTAACGTTGGGTTGTATGCTGTATCGTTGCATCACTGGTCATGTTTTCATTTTTTAATTCTACCTCCTGAAAAACAAAATGCTGAAATAATAAATACCCCTTTCTCTCTCCTCCACTTCGCCCGTCCCTCAGCTCCTCACTCAGGAGTTTTACAGGCTACAAACGTCATCTGAGAAGCGGCTGGCGGAGCTGCAAGCCCAGAATGCCGAGCAGGCATCTCGACTGGAGACGTATGAGAAGCTCGAGCGAGAGTTGGACCAGGTCACTATGCAGGCTGCTGAAAGTAAGATCAGAGCATTAGTTCTTATTCACATGACTGTGAAGTCAGAAAAACATAAACAAGTTGTACTGTACTAAAGTCTGGAACAAAGCTTGGTAAATGAGAGGCCATCATGTGTCATTAAGATTTAGGAAATGCAATTATAAAAACAAAAGTGACAGAAATTTATTTTGTTTTTCCAAGAACTATGAGTAGAGCAAATAAATTCCACCTTGCTTTTGCCAAAATAGGCCTCAAGATACTAATGCGTGTTTGTTTCTATTTGATGCCAGTTGAGAATGAGGAAGAAGCAGAGAGAGTTCTCTTCTCCTACGGCTATGGAGCCAATGTTCCCACAACAGCCAAAAGAAGACTAAAACAGAGGTAGAGTAACAAGCTGGATGACAAGCTCTGAGATGAGTCCAAGTGAAAATCTTTGGTTTGAAACTTGCGTTTTGTTTGGCTGCGGTGTAGCGTTCACCTGGCCCGCAGGGTGCTGCAGCTCGAGAGGCAGAACACATCACTGAGGAGAGAGCTGGAGAGACACCAGTCACAGACAGGACAGATATCAGAGGAGGTACACACACATTGGCACATAGTGATCCTACTCCTGTTTGCCTGGAATTCCGGATCAATGGAATGATGCTTTATTTAGTCGTAATTTTCCGAAAAATACTGCAAGTCTCTGCATGCAAATCCTTGTTTTTCCTCTCACCTCAAATCCACCACATAATCCAAGTTATTGTTCTTCCCATTCTTCTTTCGAAGTCAAAAGAACCTTTCCGACTGTTAGAACCTTTTGCTGTTTCTATAACTTTTTAAGAAGTAGACCTGTTTTTTTCCAGCATATGGGAACGGGGATCTATGTAACTCAGTTCCTGGAACCGTTTCAGCTTCAACTCAGAAGCAGGGTCTTTTCATGGTCTGATGTAGGTGGCAGCTCCACCATTTACCAGCATAACGTCTGATACGTTTACTCAAAGGACATGAATACAGTCGGCACATTTTTAATGATAAACTCACACGATGTCGTCTCTTTTGTCTGCGGCGCTGCGCTCTCCTTTCTTTATCAATTAAATGAAGAAATAAAATATTTCAAGCAATATTTCAAAGCTCCGTAGCATCGTTTGTGCTCTCCAGTGATTTTCTTTTGTTTTGGAGCGGTGCTGAGTACACATCATGATGTAGATGGCTGCGTCACATCAGCCCCTACCAAGGTCCGTGTCTCATGTGTGAATGCAAGGTAAACCGGTTCTCCTGGAGAAGGACAGTTATTACAACTATACCGTTCTTAGAACTGCATTCCTGTAATTCAGGTGTCGGAAAGAGCATTAAAGTGATTAATTACAACCAGCCTTTATCTCTCACTCACAAAAAAAATAATTATATCCCCGAACCCAGAGAGTTGAAGATATTATGGTTTCATCACTTCTGCTGCCAATGGATATCCTTCGTGTGAGCGCCATAACTTTGATATTTCTTTATACCAGTTAAGTTCCCCAGACCACCTGGATCAAATTTCACTCTGAGTTTTGGCTAAATCTCTGGAAGTATTTCTCTCATTGACCTTAAATCAAGTGCAAATAAAAGGTCATGACCTCAGGATGGATCCTGTCCTGACATCATACCGGGCTGGTTCAAAGTTTCCACACGAGGTGTAGCTTTGTGACTGAATATGTGCAGCTTTATATAATGGTATTGTGTTTATTCAAAGATTGGGGGTGTTCAGACATGTACCCCTTAATGTCGCTTACGACGACAGAAGCCTTGTTTACTCTCATAGTGATGCGATTCTAGTGACTCTTTGACAGACTCCTTTGTACCTGTGACAAAAAAACTCCTCCTGTAATAAATAAATAAATAAAATAAGCAGAGTTTTAGAACAGAGCAGAGTTTATGTCTACGGTCATTTTACTGATCTATCAGTGTGAAATTACAAAACCATAAAAACATGTAAATTCACAGAACTGCGGAAAATCCTCCAGCACCTTTTTAACAACCTACCTACCAAATGTCTTAAAAGCCTCGTGTGATTTGATTTTTTAGTTTGTTTAAATCAGTAGACATAAAATAAAACTACTTATGGCATTATCTTTTAAATAGTCCTGCCCATAGCCCATGCATACAACTGGATGCCATTACTCATCTCAAGACTTTCTTGTGCTATTTCTTCCTCGAATGGATCTGCAAACTTTCTGATTCTGTTTTTAAAAGTCATACCAGAAAAATGAAACTGAAAACATGAAAAAAATTAAATGAGAAGAGCACATAGTTAGTCCTGTTCGCTGTTATGCTTGCTGAAACAGTGAGCAGTAGAGCCAAACGGCGTGACGGCCATGCTTTTCACTTTTCCACGCTCATCACCAACCACTGAGTTTTTGTTGTGTTTAGCGCAACATGTGCATGTGCGTGCAACAATGAGATTTAATTTTGGGCGTATTTATTTTTTCTGTGCGTGACTTTGTAAAGTCACATGTACGACACTCTCGCACTATTGTCTAAAAACGTGAAAATCACAAGAGCGACAACTCCGGCAGCCTTGTGTCTTCTTCCCTGTTTATTTTATTCTGACTGAGAGGAAAGCTTGTCAAAAGTCAGAATAAAGTGAGTAGACAGATTTGAGACTAAATAAACCAGCCTTTCAGCTGTCAGTTGTGATTGACTGGCACTGGTCTGGAATTCCTTATGATTCATTGAGTATGAAAGAAAAAAAGAGTGAAAAATGATACTTCCTTTTCAGTAGAAAGAGCCTGGGTGTTAACCACTTAACCACCCACACAAACGACCTGACTAACTCACTATTGTGCCTGCCCTCCCACCCAGTCCTACTCAGTGTTGGCTAGTCGTAAAACTAGTTTAATGTGTAACACCCTAACTGTATTCATTGTTTAGCGATTTTAAGCATGATACCGGCTAAGCAATATTATACTATGTTTTAATGAAAAAAAGATCCCGTTGAGATATGCCTACAATAGAAACTCACATTTATAGGCTCTCAAAATAGCCCTGATGACATCAAAGATAGGATTCACAGGCTCCAGTTGTGAAAGGGTAGTTAGCTATTCGCTGCAATATTAGCAGCATGTAAAACCAGTTTAATAAGAGTGTTGCTTAACTGCAGCGAATGCCAAACGTATCAAATTTTATATTGAGTAGCATAACTAATCAGTAATTCCTCATGTCGTCATGTAAAAAAGAATTTTTTTTACCCTTTAGGATATTTAAAAACAAGCGAAACGATGTTTACTTGGCACAGAAAGTAAGGAAATTTATGTTTGGTGTGTTCATTTCTTTGTTCATGCTAATACATCTTCTATTGTTGGAAAGCCTGTTTATTTCTGTTTGAAATGGGGCCACAGCTGCAATGAAAAGGCAACAGCTGAGTTGAGTAGGTGGGCATGAAAAACATGAAACAATTTGTTCTTGTTTTAAACCTCGGCTAGCCCTGCTTCCAGTAGTAAGAAGCTGATCACCTGTAAACATGAGTGTATCCTCCATGCATACACCTCGGACTGATCTGGACAGGGCCTGTTTCATAGAGGAACATCAACACTGTTCCACAAGGTTAAGTTCCATTCAACAGGCTCAAAAATGGGCCTTCCACCACAATCACCGCCTCTAAACTGTAGGGAGGAAAATATGGCCGATAGCTCTCTGTCCAGACTGAGCACTATCAAAAATGGATAAATTATCAGTATATCTTGCTTATTCTGACTTCACTCATCCATTCCAATAACCAACACTAAGTAAGACCCACTAGCAGAGTAAGCTGCAGAGAAGATGTAGTGTTTCACAATCTGCTCATCCCACAAATGCATTTTTCTTATAATTGTGGAAACATTAAAACAGAAAATAAACAGCCTTTCTAATCGTACAAGATTTATTGCAAAGAAGCCTCGGTACAAAAAATAAATAAGTGACCAGTCAGAATTGTCCTTAGCTTTTGGGTATTTCTACCCTTCTACAAACAGAAACAATCACAATTTAAGAGCATTCAGGGCCAGTTTCAGCCTTTTCTGGCTGAAGATGCTCCAGCATTTTTTAATCAAAATGAAACTTTACTGACCGATTAAAGAAAAAAACATTGCCAGCAAGTTATAATTAATTGTATCAATTGATGACTTGTAGATCGAAGATGTATAGTAGCGGAGTTTGTTACATTGTCAACATTGAATCATTGTCAAATAAGCTGATAAAATGCTGTGTCATGTGGAAACTAGTGATCTAATAAGGGCCAGAATATTAATTTTTCTTTGTCTGCTGCTAAATAAAACAAGAGAATTAAATGTAGAAATACTATCTTTATCACATGAAATGTATTTTGGTCAGTTGTCTGCAGCCAACCAACTGTTGCAGCAGTCTCAGCAGCCTCATAGCTACCTGATCGAGACAGTGAGACAGAGGGATGCACAGATCAGCATGCTGAAGGAACGAGTCTCTTCTCTTGAGGATGATGTCAGGTATACACACAATCTTGCCAATCTCTTGCTGTTAATGTCATTTGTTTTATGGCTTGTCTTCTCGCCATACATCCTTACTCTTAGGCGTCTCCTTTATCCTTATCCTTGCTTGTCATCTTCCCTCTCTTATCCTGTCTGTGCACCTGTGCAGGAGCGTGTCTATTCCTAGTTACTGGCTCGCATCAGCACATCTTACAGCTACCTGCCACTGACCTGAATCCTTGTTGTCGCTCGCTGTTTTTTAGCTTGACAAATATGCATACTGACAGACTGCAGGTTTTCTCTTGCTGCTCACTACCACTGAGCGCTCACCTGGGGCAAGCAGAAGGAAAAGAATCCTTTTAAAATGCTGTCAAGATTTTCTCTAGCCTCCCCCCTCTGCCTGTCAGATAAATTGAAGTATCCCTGTGGCTGTATAGAGCCGTATTAGCAGCAAGAGACACAGCTCACAGGAGGTTCCCTCTTCATGTTACAATAAGTTCAAATGTTTTTCCCCTGATTTCTCATTCGACCATGCTGAAGCTGTTATTTTAAGATCAATTCAGGATGTTACAGGTTCCACCTTGATCATTTGGAAAAAAAAATGCTGTTGTCATTTTTAGAAAATCATAACCTGTGTGTGTTTTTCATTTATTGTTAGCTGTTGATGAATTTATACAAGTGATTTATAATCGATACTAGAAACTAAATAAAAAACACAGACTTCATTGAAATACATTCTGTTGCTTAATGAATTTTTTAATTCTGAGGATGTTATTTCTGTGTTTTCTGATGGGATCCAGCACTCTGAGGAAAGAACGGGATTCTCTGCAACAGGTGAAGAATGACATGGCTGCTGACTTGGAGCGACTTCTTAACCACAGAGAGGTACATGTGATGATGATGTGAAAATAATCTGCTTCCTTAATTAGTATCCAACCACAGTAAAAGCTTCCTTAATCCCAAGATTTGCAAAGAAGAAAATGAGGAATTGGTCATATCTAATCAGCTATAATAGAATATTTATTATCTGTTTTTTTAAGTATTTGAAATGATAAATTAAATGATAAATTAATATTCTATCAATCCTCTTATGGAAGCTCTATTTATGTTTGCAATTTGATATTAACCCTAAAGGTAATGAGAAAGCTGTGTTTACAGCTGCAACAAGACAAGTTCAGTTAAAACCGTAGAACTTACTCTCCTTTCTGAGGGTAATTCAAGCCAGAGTATGGCAAAACATGTTTGGTGCTTCAGGTAAAATGTGTCAAGTTAGAACAAGTGCAAACAACATGGGAAGTAAGTGAACGTACAGTTACACCAAGGAAGAAACCAACACAGAGACCTCAAAACAAATATGCCTTAAAAATGAAAGCACAATAAAATGGAAAAACAAATGGGTGGAAATAAGAAGTGCTGTTTGTAACCAAACAGCAAAAAACTTGAAGTAAATGAGATTTTACATCCAGACAAGTCAAATGTAAAGCATCACACTTCACTCTTAAACAGCAGAAAACAAAGTTACTTGTGTGAAAGAGTGGAAGGCTTGGACTTTGGCTGGCTGGAGGAAGGTGATGATCAGAGATAAATGGATCTGCATCTGGCAGAAACATGAAATATATAAATCTGACTTTGAACAACACATTTCTCCATTCATTGATGATAAAAGGATTGGTTTCAGCTTAAGAACCAGGTGATGCAGTATTCATTATCTCCACAGTAAACACAGGCAGAGCGTGACTTATTTCTCATTTAATTAATTGCATATAGATGTGATGACGCTAAGGTCAATTTTTCTGGTTTTAGAATAATTATACAGCTTGTCAGAAAGTAAACTGTTTCCTTCAGGAAGAAATGACTTGAAGTTCAGGGCATGGCCAGTAAGAAGTCCACATCATAATCTGAGTTCAGATTTAGGGTAGAAATGGAAAGAAATGTGGTTCGTGAGAAGGTTTAATGCTGCAAAGCTGATGTGTTCACAGCAATACATTTTTCTGTTTTTTCTATTTCATGCGTTCATTCATTTTCTATATTAGAGTCCTAATCAGGGGTCTGGCGCCTATCCCAGCAGTTAGCAGGCAGCACGCAGGGTACGGCCGGGACAAGCCGCTATTCCATCGCCGTAATTTGTTTTATTTTATTTTATTTTAAAAAGAAAGCCTGAATAGACATCCTACAACAGCGACGATTCCATAATTTTGTGCCAGGGGTTGTAGAAATGTGTCCTCAAGCCAGCCGTTTGCTGCGTGAAGTATGTGCAGTGTCACACACAGCTGTTCCTCCGCTTGGCTGTTTTGGATTCCATTAGGTTGCATGTGCATTTGTGTGTATGTATGTGTGCTCGTGCGTGCGTGTGACATGCCAGGGCTCATGTCCTCAGAGGTGATAAAATAGAATCATGAAATGATCCACAGTTCTCCTCTCCGTCCTGCTGCTGCTTCCACCCCTGTAAAGCTTTGACCTTGCTGTACTAGAAAATCTGATAGCACTTCACATTATTTCATTTTGTGAGTTCTCTTGTTTGGACTCTTATAACAGAATTTGGACACTAGATTAAATTATTTCACATACTTTGTTATTTATTGTTTTATCCTTGTTTTTATATCTTTATATTTATGAAATGTGTGATGCACCAGGAGTTGGCGATGATGAAGCAGGTCCTGATCAGCATGCGGTCCAGACATGGCGACGCTCTAAACCTGCTGGAAACTGATAAAACTGGTATCAGGACCTCTAGTTCAAGAAAACTTCAGTCCAAAAGTGTCAACAGGACCACAGAAGAAGAGTCGGCAACAAAGCCCAGACCCACTGTTTTTGTGAGTTTCTGATTTGACAACACCCTTTCCTGAGTCACATTGCCCCAACCTGCTCAGACAGAGGTTCCCAAACAGACAAAACATTAAGGAATTAATTTGCTTTTCTCGTTTAAGCTTTATTTAAGTTTTTACTTGAGTTCATATACACAGTATGTTGTTGAATCATGACAAATCAAATAGGTGAGACTATCTTACAAAACCAAAAAGCCCTCCTGCTGACAGCAATTTGACATTTCTTCTCCTTCTCATTGGCAGACAAATAAAGAAGTTCCTGATTGGTACCGACGGCTGAAGCAGAAACCCAAATAAACATTTACAACCGTTGCTCACTCAGGACTTAATATGATAATTTTGTGAATGGATGTTTGAACTTGTAAATTACATCCATTTTTATGTCTTAGTATCTTTTCAAATAGAAAAGCACCAACATTTTCCACTGTTTTTGCCAGTGTGTTTTTGTTTTTAGTACTTTTTTCTCTTCATCCTCACTTGAATATAATTTGGAAGATAAATTTCCTGCAAGTTGGTCTGAAATCAGAAGTATTACTTCAAGAGGTACACATTCCTTGCTAACTGAATGCCCAAAAATTCCTTTTTCTTGGCAGAGGTCTATTTTATTAGGTCTGTCTACCATTATTTCCTCATCTGTTCTGGGCTTGAACATACCGTTGGTAGAGACAACACTGCAGGAACCTTAGCCTTTGATTTGCATGAGCTAAAGCTCCTTTGACTTTAAATATAGACATAGTAGGCATACCTTTATCATTTCAGACCATGTTCTTATTGGTGTCATATTAAACTCGGCCACTTGGCTGCTGCAAAGTTGGGTTGTCCTCTTTTTCTTTGTCGTTTAATACCTTTTGCAGCTGAAACACATTATAAGTTGTTAATAAAAAGTTGAATCCATTTGTCTATTTTTTTTTACATATGTACTCAGTTTTAAACACAGTAAAGCTAAGTATGATGATATATTGTTGATTTAAACTCCAGATTTACAGTAAAAAGGCTTTTTTTATATTATGTTTGGCTGGCTTGTCACTAAAAGCACACAGACAGTGAAAATTGTCACTAAATTTTGTGACATTCTTTCATGATAAACCTGTGAAATTTCAAAAAGAATTTGTTGGAACTTTACTAAATTTATTAAAGTTAACATGTAAGATAAATAAATTAAATTTACCCACTTACCACATTTTATTCTGTATTAAAAACAATTGCTAAAAACGTAATTCAATATTGGATGCAACACACTTGTACATCACGTACCCACATTTATCTTCCCATTAACAGGCAGCAATAAATTCATATGAACACATCGATATTATCAAATAATAAATATATATTCAGCCATTATATGTGAGGCTGCGGTAGCTCAAAACGGCAAAAAGACAAGAAACAAAAAAGGGTTAAAGGAGGCTGGAGTTTAACCTTTTGCCGTCTAGCCGGTCCCGCACACTTTACGACGCGGTTGTTAATGTATTTAGATGGCGGCAGGGCGGTGGCCAGTGAATGAATGATCAAAGCGTTTTCAAAGTGGGCGGCGCGTGCTCTGTATTTACACTGCGCCGCTCCGCCCTGCGGACAGGGACACATACAAAACTGTCTGTGGGCCGGAGGGATGGAACAAGTGGAAGGAGATGTTGCCGACAGGCACACAGTAATTACTTCACCGCACGCACTACACCTCATCGGTTCTACTTCTTTTTCGGTACGCAGTTGCATCGTTTTTTTTGCGTAACAGGACGCGCGAGCATTTTTTTTTTTTTGCACTGCTGCGTCGGAGCTTCATGGCCGCAACACTCACGATGAGCGGCGTGCAGGAGGACTCCTTCTATCCGCTGCAGAAGGCGACTTTACCGGTTGGATTCTCTCTCGAGGACTCGGCGCTATTCGGCTTGGACTGCAAGATCCCCGCAACAGACAAGGCGGCGCAAACTGAGCTCGCGCAGGTAAGCCGGTTGGAAAATCCCACCGATTTCACATGTTTATGTGTTTCTTTGAATGGGCGTGGCAGACTGGTTGGGATCTCAGGTTGTATCTGTGCTGGCCTCTGAATTCTGGCTTCTCCGGATTGTTAGTCATCACTGTATTTTGCACTATTTTCGGGTTGTAAGCGACCAGCTGGACGTGCGGCAGAGGCGCAAAACGCATTCACTGCATGTTTTTTATGCCAGCCAGCCAGTTGGTGACCAGTTGTTGGTCTCCCCTTGGCGCTTGCTCACACCATCATACCAAACTGACAACAACTGACTCCAGCTTGGGCAGAAATGTCTCTGCAACTATGCTCCTTGTTAGAAAGAAACTTGTGCGGCAGAAACGAGGAGTCTATGTAACAGCTGGTTGGATCAGGAGCCTCAAATAGCAGCCCAACCCCAGACTGCTGCTGCTGCAGCAGCGGACAGGGAATCATGGGTGTTTCCCCATTTCCTTTCACGTTGCTCTTCCATCCACTGCTACAGGGCTATGTAACTTTTACACACCAGGAGTTAGACCACAAGTCCCAAGTTTCTCACCTGAAGTTCTACTTGGGCTGTTTTTTTTTAGTATTATAGGTACTTAAGCAGATTTCAAATGGAAAATCTGATAACTTAGATGGTAAGAATCCTTAACTTCTGGCCTCACAGAGGGTTTTTGAGTTCAGATTTGCAGCCAGAGGGGGAATGTTGCAGCCGCCTATTGATGACTACTTGATAAATGTTTTAGCAGTGACTGTCCTATCAAACCTTTGTCTTCCCAAAATAGTATCTCAGAATAGTTCAATGGGATCTTATGAGACGCTTTTGCTTAAACTAGGGAACTTAAGCAGGGTAGTCTAGTTAAACCACCTTATTTTCATGTGTTTACCTTTCTATCCTCAGGCAAAGTGTGAGATGGACCGGTATCTCTCCCCACAGCCCCCTCCCTTCCCACCTCATGCAGACAGCCAGCAGAAGTCACACAAAGACAGTACATCTGCAGTGGATCAGTTCTTCAGCGATGATCACGCTGGGGCTCCCTACACCCTCAACATGAATCTTTACCTGCCTGATGTGGCCTACCTGAGGATGGGCTCCAGTCAGCATTTGCGCTCCCATCAGCACCAGAACCACCAAGGCCTCACGCAAATAAAAACTGAAACTGCCTCTTCGTGTTTTTCCCCCAACCTACAGCCTCACTGCCCCAACACTACACCCACAAGTAGCTGCAGCACATCTGGGCACAGCCCCAGCAATATTGCCATGGAAACCCCAGCCATAAATATGACATTAACAGGGTTACCAGATTTCAGTGTTTTTAACCAGTCGGGAGGCGGCCGTGACGTCGATTCCCTGCCAGAAATGTTTATCAAACAGGAATTGACGTCACAGTTTGAACAGCACGGGCTCCACCATGACGGCAGCGGCTCGCTGTTTCAGCTCCTGAACTCTGGTTTGGATCATCACCACGGCGACGGTATGGAGGCTCAGCACCATCATCAGCAGATCCAACACAGTTCCACCACCGCGATCCACACAGCTTTCCACGATTTGCCGGTTGCTTCTTCAGCCTCCCAACAAGATCAAACAGCCAAGTCTGCCTACCGCAGCCTGGGCGGCACCGTATACACACATCCTCACACTCAGGCGCATTCCCATTTCCTGCAGCAGCAGGTGCCCTACCTGCCGCCCTCTCCGCCCAGCTCCGAGCCCGGTAGCCCTGACAGGCAGAAGGAGCTGCTCCACACTATGTCCCCTCCTCCTTCATATGCAGCCACTATTGCCTCCAAGCTGGCAGGAGGCAGTCCTGGACTCGGACCTGGCCCGGGACCTGGTAGCCTAGCTATGTCCCTGACTGCCGTTCCCACATCAGTCCAAGGCCCGGCTGCAGTCCTTCCCCAAGTTCCCACAGCAACCCCAACACAGAACCCGATGCCTACTCGCTACAACCGGAGGAACAATCCAGACTTGGAGAAAAGACGGATCCACCATTGTGATTACCCAGGTTAGAAGAATAGCATATGTCCACTCTGTATACACACCTTGATTCTTAACACGTGTGTGCGTGTGTGTGTGTTTGTTTTTGTGCTGAACTGTGGTCAGGGGAATGTCGGGTCACTCACAAACATCAGCATTATGGCAACCAGATTCATCTTAAGTGCATTTTTTTAAATTATATTCTTGTGTTTGAGATGACTTTCCCCTTTTGGTCATCGTTCCCACTACACACTCCACTGAAATAACAAATAATATGGCAAAGAAGACGATCTGTTACTGCCTTTCACTTAAGTATAAGCTCAGAAAATGTATTTCTTCACACATATTATTACACCTTAAACTATTGTGTCAGTGTCAAGCAGGAGCTTCCACACTTGTGGCTTCTAAATCATCACTGGAATGGTTGTGGAGTGAACCCGAGTGTGTAGGTGTGTTAATTACATAGACGTTCTCCTTCAGTCATTTGATCTTTTTTTCCCACACACACATTTGCATGCACGTTTGAGATTGTTCACTCATGTTAAATTATTTTTCTAAACGGCTTACATACACATGTAGAAAATGCAAAAAGTTAAGCTGTAAGATGTGCAGCTACTTGTAAGACACACATTGTCAACTAGCCTGTGGTAGCATGTAAAATAAGCTTAAGCAGAGCTCCTCCGAGCATGTCGGCACTCGTCTAACTCCTTTAAAAGTCAAATGAAGCAAATCCATCATTTCCACAGATCCACATTTCAAGTGTCTGGTAGTTACATTGCTGCAGCTGCTCTGTTTGATTCATGACATCTTTTAAGTGTAATTCTGTTATGGTATTCTGTGTGATAACTGGTTTTAAAAGGTTGAATACTAAACCAGAGAAGTGTGCGCGTGTTTTTTTTAGCAGCGAGATATTTGAAAGACCTGTTTTTGAGTTTCTGCAAAATATGCATCGTATTTCATTCCAAACAGCTTCTGCTCTTCATTAGTTGGAATTTCTTGCATACCACAGCTGAGTTTATTGGGTAAATGCATTTCTGACACTTTCAGATTATTTGACCTAAGCCGTCTGTTTGTGTTTATCTCCATGTCTGTCGTCAGGCTGCAAGAAGGTCTACACCAAGTCGTCCCATCTCAAAGCCCACCTCAGGACTCACACGGGTAAGATGTTCCTCAAACTACATTTTTGTTTTTTAAAAGAAAAAAAGACCAATTTAAAAAAAAAAGAATCAGCCAACAGGAATCAGATTTCAGTATCTTCACTGGCACTGTGTTGCCAGGCAGAGTGTTGTGTTCTTGGCATGTGTGTGTAAATGTATCCTTCCCCATTCCCATCCTCTGCCCAATATACTATTCCATTAAAACAGGTGGAAGTGACACACTTCTGCCAGTGGATGACTCGGAGACTATCCAGCTAGTGCTAGACACGTGGTGCCATCTTTTTCAGAATCATGTAACCAGATTAGAAATTGTTCAAATTCACTTTTTACAAAGTATCTCTTCTTTGTCTTTTTCCCTTTAAACACATACAAGAAATGCACGTATGTGTAATGACCTACAATCTGCTCATCTCTACACTCTACCACTTTCCTTCATGTCCAAACCACTCGTTTCCCCCGCCTTTATCTCCGTCCATCTCCTTCATTTACTTTTGAACCATTTGGTTTTGGATGAGTAAAGTCACCAAACAAGTGTTCAGGTGTTGGGCCCCACCTCACTCCAGCTAACAAAACAAAGTTTCTGTTGATATCTACACATTCCTCGCTCATCTGGAAGCACAAACAAAACTCACTTGTACTCACAATGTGTTCCGTTTATGAATTTGGAGTACTTATTCAGAACATCGTTGTGGGCGTGTGCGCATTGCATTTTAGCACTGGGAACATGACACGACAATTAGATCTGGCGTCATTCATGCTGCAGGCTGATCGTGGTTATTGCAGTTATTATAGACCACAAGACGAGAGCATGAGTAAATGGTTGTGTAGCAGCAGCTACATATCCTCTCTGCTTTGCTCAGTTATGTTTTTTTCCTACTTACTTTTTTTCATTCATCTAATCGTCCTCTCCTCTATTTTTGTGCAATGCTGCCACCTTCAACCCTCCCTTGGATCCCCCTCCTCTCATTTATTTCTATCTTTGTCTGTTACTCATTATGCTTCTCTTATTCAGCTGCTTGAATGCGCGCTGACACACTCGCGCTGAGCACACACACACACACACACGTCCTCACTCACACACCTGTCAGTAATCTGTATGAGATGATTCTTAATGCGTTTGGGTCCCAGTGGGAGTTCCCACTCTAATCTCCATCAACATCCATTACCCTGATTGTAAGTGTGTTGGTTGGTATGTGTGTGTATGTGGGTGGATGTGTTTGAAAGTGTATTCAGTTCACTTTTTTTTCCTCATTGTCTTTTAGTTGTCTTTTTTCATTGTGTTCAATTTGAAGTGTGTGTGTGTGTTTCTTAGTTGGACATGATTAATTTAGTAACAGGTTTATTTCAATAGTAGCAATGCTGCAGATATGTACTTGTTTAGAGAAGTGGTCCCCCCCACATGAAAAAAAAAATATGTCTTTAAATATATGTATATA
>JBAMHX010000018.1:17844230-17854432 GCA_037177515.1 Pseudomugil tenellus | reverse complement strand
TATGTATGTATGTATGTATATATATATATATATATATATATATAGAGCAAAAGTGAGCACACTGCCTGTCTATTACTGTCTATTACTCAAATGTCTGATTATTTAAAATTGTATGTCTTACACAACATGCCCAGAGCATAATTTTATGTATTTATTTATTTTGGTGACAAAAAGTACTCCATTTGTTTTTCATAGCAAACTCGTTCCTCCTTGGGAGGAGTATATCCGTGTTCATAAGTTAATGAGGACATGTTCTGTCATTCTTTGAGGATTTTTTTAGCTGTGCTGGAGGGGTTGTGTTGCTTTTCCTTTCCCTGTAAAATACCACAACGTCTTTTGTGGTATTTTACAGTGATAAAACGTCTGAGGTATTTTGTTGGATTGAACTTATGTGGCATACGTGCAATTTTTCTTTTCCATGTTGAGGTTTAGCCTATGACTAATCTTGTCAACAAGCATGCTATATGCTATTTTACAACAGAAACTACACACTCATAGCGCTAGGTACAAATAGGAATCAACTCTTGGGCACCTTTTGGATTAGTGTAGCCCCACATTATCGCAGTCCCACTTTCATGCTCCGCTGTTCTTGACAGTTGCTTTGTGTAGGTTCACAGTAAACCTGTTGGACCACATCTCAAGTAAATATATTTTTGTTGCCCCATGTGACCCTAATGCACATTTAGCTTCTTTTCTGTTTGGTTTACATTTGGCAGTGCTAAGCCTTGCTGTTTTCTTTTCTCCCAAAAGGACTTCTAAGAATTTTTCAAATAACTTCTATGTAATTGAAAACAATCTATTACTTTTATTTAGTAACTCTCCTTCTGGAAGATACATAGTTATTGAAATAATTTGAGATTTGCAAGAAAAATATATACTTTATTTTATTAAATAACATTTAAAATTGTAGGTGACAAAAGAATTTGTAACTTTGGTGAACAGTCTGAAAGTCTTCTGGTCCAAAGCAAAATCTTGAACAAGTGGCTGTACTTTGGTTGAGTGTTAGACTATAGACGGTAGTCATCCTGAAGCATGCAGGTCACGCTCCTTTTCAGAAGATGCCTGCAGCTGCAGGCGTGGGATGAATGTGTAACAAACAGGCTAAACCCATCAAAGAAACATGCCAGAAACGAAGGCAGACAATACAGACAGGTCGCCGTGAGAAACTTGTGCAGTGTAAGAGTTGGAGTGTGTGATGAATGCCTGCGAGTGACAGCCTTGTAACTGTATATGCTGCCAGACAACTGGAGTTTTCAGTAAAGCCTGTTGTCCCAGTTTCTCCACCCAGTTGTCTGACTCATTAAGTCAGGGAATTATCTTGTTTTCACAAAATAGTTGTCAAAGATGAATCTAATGAGCCAACTGCCCTGTCATCAAGTGTTTAAGCTGTTGTGATTATGCAACGCATTCACTGTAGTTTCGCTGTACACATAAAAGCTGACTCCTGTCTCTCGTCTTGCAGGTGAGAAGCCGTACAGGTGTACGTGGGACAGCTGCGACTGGCGCTTCGCACGTTCAGACGAGCTGACGCGTCACTACCGGAAACACACGGGTGCCAAACCTTTCCAGTGTGCCGTGTGTTCCCGATCCTTCTCCCGCTCCGACCACCTCGCCCTTCACATGAAGAGACACCAGAACTAGCATCGTTTGCACACACTCTAAAAGTTCTACTGTACAAGCACTATAATAACACATAAGCACTCACTCCGTCTCCCACAGCTCTAGCGCTACAAGCTGCGTGATGAGGAGCGAATTCACTGACATCACTTTTCCTCCTGGTGCTGCAATCCTGCATTGCAATAGAACGATTGCAAACAAACGTGTTGCTCTTGACCTGGAGCAGGACAAGTGGGGGGGCTTTAAAGTAGGAAGACAGTGGCCACATCTCACTCTCATAGCCTCCACGTCTACTTGGTTTAGATTCATCTGGACAGTGACACAGAAGACACCTGAAAACAACAAAAAAAAAGTGTTTCCAGTCAATTTGGATTCTTTTTTTTAGTAACTGGAATGAAAGCATTTAAACATCATCTGTCTTTATTGTAATATAGAATTTCATGAAAACTAGCTAAGCAAAATATTTGTTTCTTTACTCATTTGTTTGTTTGTTTGTTTGTTTATATAACTGGAATATCCAAATGTGATTTTAAAAAAAAAGCAACAAAAAAAAAAAAAATCCGTAGGTTTGCACTAGACATGATTTTTGCTCCGCGTTTGTGTTTTTCAAACACCATCTGGAATAATCGTTATCACTACTGGACTGGATCTCAGATCACCACACGAGTCATTGCTGTTCAGATATTAAAAATTGAAGACTTTTGTTCTCTGGAGATGTGGATGATGTATCGGAGGAAAAAAGATGGAGATGAAAAGAGAAAGATCTCTGATTTTATAGACTGATGGAGGGATGTGGATGGATGCTAAAGAGCAGCAATTAGGCGATGAATTATTTAGGTTCTTGTTTTTGATGGATTTCCAACCAGACAAATGTAAGCAGGACCCATCTTAGAAGTCTGGTAAAAAGCAAAAGCGACTGATTTGATGAAAATAATTTTTATGTTCAGATGGGCCATCAAACAGTTAATTTTTAAAACTGTTTTAACCAAAGGATCATCATCATCATCACTGACACCGTATTAAGTGCCTCTGGTTCATATGTTTTTGTTTTGGAGTAACAGAGCTGTGATGGAGGTGGGTGGTTCTTTTAAATACATAATGGTGCTGTTTTAATTTCCTAATCTATCAAATCTCTGGACTCAACTTGGGGGGAGGGGTGGGGAAGGTGAGGCTTTAAAATACTGATGTTTCTCATTGTAATGAAACAACTTGGCTCTGGCCGCTTCAGACATCCTGACATGGTGTGAAGCTATCGTACAGAGTTTATTAACTTGCAATTTGGCTTCATCAGCCTAACCAACATGGGTACTTTCTCTGTTAAAGGACAGGTTCACCTTTAGAAAAAAACAAGGGAAAGATACACGTGATTTTATTGTTTACTTCCGATCCACTTCCTTATACCTTCCATTCATATCCCTCCAAGGAGTTACACAGATGTGCAGAAGTCTAGCACCAGCTCTCTTTTCTTTATATTTGGCTTCCAGTGGTTCAGACTTGGTAGTCTTAAGCAACAGTTCTGCCAGTTTTCCTGCAGGTCTTTCAACAATTTTCCTTTTCACACACTTTTCAGAGATATTCTTTTAAGTGACTTAAAACAGACACAAAAATCACTGAAGTAAGTATAAGCCGTCTAATCCAGAAAATTAAGCCATATTTTCTTCATAAAAATAGACAAATTGGCAATGAAACACACTTTCTGGTGATATTTGAAGAACTACAGAGTGGAGCTCAAGACTTTTGCTCTGTAATTTAGCACGATGGAAACCAAATTAAGCTGATCTTAAACCATAAACTCTATGATCTCATTAAGACTTTTGGTGCCCTTTTAATAACATTCTTAAAACCAGTGCACAAATGCCACCTCCTAAAACCTGAAATATTTCTTTAAGACCTTTGAAAAATTGTAACATTTGACAAAAATGCCTCTTTTTTTTTAAAAGATAAGTTTAGTTTTATGATTAGTGCCCTTTACAGTATAGACGTGCACACTCATCAGGTTTGAATGTCATTTGCCACCTTTGTTACCTTTGGTCTTAATGGCTTACGTTGCATACTGAACATGATTGTCCTGACTGGGAAAAAAAGTGTACCTGTCCTTTATGCATATTTAAGGTTTCCACATGATGGTGTGCTTTTTTCCCCCCTGCAACTCTTACTGTGTTTGTTTATCCACTGCAGGTAGCATAAAGACAATATAGCACTGTAATGTAACATGGTAAATCTGACTATTTATTTAATTGTGTAGAAGTGGGGGTTGTATTAGATCAATTGCTTTTCCCTCAGCAAAAAGCCTTAATGTAAATATATGCACTGTAAATACCTTTTTTCCCCTTTTTGTTAGTTTGTAAACAATAGGGCGAACATGAGAAAATGCCCTGCATCCAAAAATATGTCTCTCTTCCTTTTTTTTGGCAAATCTATTTTGATTGCATTCTTTTATATCTTGTTCTTCCTACTTCTTTTGTAGATTTTTTTTCTTCCATGATAAACGTTCCAAAGACAAAAGTTGTTTTTTCTTCAACTGAGTGAAGCTGATGCTAATAAAAATCAATTGACACTTTTACAGATGTGCGTTTGTACTGAACTGAATGGGAGAAGCGACCCCTTCTTTTTACCTGCTAACACGTAACAGCGATGCAAACGTGCTACAGTTGGTGGTTTCTCCGTGAGTTTTTACATCAAAGCAAAAGCATGCTGTGCAGATAGAAAGCGAGAAGCCTCAGGGACATTAAAACAAGCTTCGGCAAGGCTTAGATAAAACAAACGAGACATAACCACACTTAATCATTTTTAACATCTAAACTAGTTTCCCGTGCAAGTGTATATCCTGTTTCAGAGATTTTCTGTGGAAGAGCTGACATTACTAAAATGTCAGTACAAGTAAAGAGAGATAAGATGGGAAGATGTGGAGGAGAGGAGAAGCGCTCATCCAGGATCTGCAAGTAACCTGCGGCACCCTCGCTGATCAACAAACAATAGTCCTTTGATATCACAGCGAGAGACAATGGACAAGAAAATAAATCTGACCACCACTCGGGGACCGGAGGGGAATCCCACTGTATTGAAATGGACGTTCAAACATGCACACAACACCATATGTTCTTGGTTTAAGTCATAAATGTGACCTGGGGTCTCTGTTGTAATCTACCTCAGATGTCAGAAAAGAAGGAGGCGGAGGGGAAAGAGTGAAAGAAGCGAAATGCAGAACAATCTAAACAAAAGAATCTCTTGGGGGAACCAATCAACCACTTCCGTCCTCCTACATCTCTCTCCTCCTCTGCTCTTCTTATTTGATTTAATTTTTTTCTTTCTTAGTCTTTCCATGCACTGTATCCCCCTCTGATTCCCGGTGGAAAGTATTGTATGAAAGTCCAGAGGCGCTGCTCCGTAGGTCAGAGAGAAGACAGTTCTCATAACCTGCTCCACTCCTCATCTTTTCCCCCCTTTTAAATCATGCACCTTTTTCCCCTCAAGGCCTCCGCTCCAAAGTCATGAGGAGAAATTTGATTTCAACTGTCTTTCTTGTTTGTCAAAACCACTTTGTTGCTTTGTTTAGACAAGTCGTTTTAAGTGTACAGAAAATGAAGACTTACAGGTATTTTTTTAGTCTGCAGGATCAAAAATAGTCAGTCTGTCACATATGAAAACATACTTGCACATACACAGTGGTGATGAGTGAGTGGGAGCTACCGGTTCATGTTTTGGATCAACTAAATTAATGTCACACATCTGGAAGAAGGCTCCTGCCTGCTCCACCCTCTGCTGTGCTGCGTTGGTGTGATTCCCAGTTTCCCTTTGTGTGTGTGCGAGTGTGTTTGTGCATGTTGGTATAAAGTTTCCAGTGCACCTCTCTTGAAACAGACCACCCACTCAGAAGACCAATAGAATGACCACGGGGAGACCAGATACACACAGGCACACACTTAAACACACATATGCAACGGCATCCAAAATCAACTCTTCCCAATATTCTCAGAATAGAACATGTTGTTATCAGAGATTGAAAAGATAGCGTAACAGCTGACACGCTGACTCAAAAGTTAAGGATAATATCGCAAAGTGAGGAGGATTTCACGTTAAGATAATATATTTGTTTAAAAAAATGTTGCCTCAGGTGAACTGCTTAGAAAATGCTAGAAGTTTGAAATGAAATATCATGATGTGTTAGTGGTTTTCCGTATGGGAACTACCCCGCATGTCCCTTATCTTGGATAGTAACTATCACCCTAGCTAGAAAGAATAGCCGGCATCTTGAATGGTATCGCCCTGTCATCACTGCTTGTGTGTAATTCAACTATTAGATTAGATTCAACTATATGCAATGAGACCTGGATTCCAGTAATTTATTAGATCAGGTCACTGTTCTGTAGGTATTAAATGCTTTCCTGCTTCAACACACTTGATCCAAGTGAAATGCATCCACCAGCTTGTTAAGTTCTACACAATGATCTGAGTTGATTATGTTGAAGGGGGGAAACACCTAAAGCCTGTGAGACCCTTGAGAATCAGCACCGAATAGCAGATAGAGGGTTCATAGAAGTTCATAAGAATAGTTTCTGAGGATTTGATTCATCTTTTTAGTAGGGCCATCCTACCCAGTCCTGGTGAGGCCAAAACCAGTTTGACTGGACTAATCATAACAAACTGAAAGTGTATGCCTTTTTTTTTTTTTAGCACCTTTTAAAGTACAAGCTGGATAATTTATTGCAGTTGTTTTATTCAGCTGATATAGCGTTTTAATGTGGAAGAAGTTCAATATGTTGTGTTGCATGACACCTTTGAGCCTTGTCCAGTTGTGCATTTTTACTAGCTGTTGACATTTCCATTACAAAAAGTGGCAGGCTCCTCCTCTAATGCTCTCTTTGCAATGTTAACAAGTTCTACCCCAGGTGGGAATGAAGACAACAGCACTTCTGTGAAACTGTTGGAGATTTCACATAAATGTAATACACTGTAAAAACAAATAAAAAATGTTGTGATTTTAATGGCAAGATTAGGTAACCAGCCCATGACATTTTCTTAGAATGAACAAGTCTTACAAGAAACCATGTAAGAAGAACATTGCTCCACATGGAAATAATGTAGTGTTACAACAGAGGAGCAAGAGTGGCAACATGCTACTTTGCCCGTTAAAGCAACAGGCACCATTTATTCTATACACTGATCATGTATTTATTAAGCAGTCACAAGGATGGAATGAGGAGATTTCGTCAACATAATATCAGAAATAAGACAAAACTGTATGATCCTACTCCTTAATGTCATCATTCCTCACTCCTCACGTCGTAATATTTGTATTGGAGTTACCACAAAGCAATTCTCACCCGGCCAAGTTAAACTCTACCAGGACATAACTGTTTGATCTGTGGTAGCAAACTAAATGTGACCTGTACCTGATAGACACTTTAAAGCCACAGGATATGCCAATGCAGGAAGTTATTCTGAATCTATAGACTTCAGTGTTGCAACAGATCTTTTTGAAGTGTGTTTGTTCACATTCATTCAGCAATGTCACTGACCATTGTTTTGTGAGTGGAAAAAAAATATCGACATAGATGAAAACAGAGAAAATGGGAACAAATATAACTTTTTAAATAGAAAGTTTGTTGCTTTCAGAGATACAGAAAGAATTCTTTAAAGTGCATGCTCCCTAAGAATACACGAGAAGTTGCACCTAGCACTTAGAGCCGGCATTGATGCCAGAATGAATGTGATAGTTGTTGCAGATCGATTAGCAGAGCTGCTGGCAAGAATAAAAAACACAGTAAGACCGCACAACACAATGAAACTAAACTGTAATTTAGTCCTCACAGCCGGGATTTATAGTTCTTTTTTCTTTTTTGGTCCCAAATGATTCATCCTTCTCTGACATCAACCATATCATATAGGATAACATGGGTCAGGAGACATGCACTCTTGGCAAAGCAGAACAACTTTTTATTACTGTAGTAACTTAATAATCTTTCATTCAGAAATAAAATACCTTAACAGCAAATTATTCAAAGATGTTTCAGCTTCTGCTGACGTCTTGGTTCATTTGCACATTTCTTTCTTTTCTTTTTTTTTTTTTGATTTAGCTCTTCAATTTTATATTTTTCCTCCCATGTCTCTCTGTTTGAAATATAAACACAAGTGTAGTATCAGTTGTCAGGGAGTTCTAACATCATTCATCATAATATGATGACAAATCTAGATACCATAAATCACTGTGATATGCACAGATCACAGTTTCTGGTAAATGACTGTCAAGAAAAAAAAATTCAGGCGACTCTCTGTTCAGTTAGATTAATCACAGCATTGAGTCAGAATGTTACAGATACTCCCCACTGCATATAAAAGGCATTCAAAGGACGAGACAGTTTCTTTATATCAGGCAAAAATAGCACTCATAGTGACATCTTGAATGGACCTTTGGAGAATACAGCAAAAACCTTTTTCTTTCACACTTCATGTGTGGATGCAAAAGTTTCTCTGCGAGTTCTTATCATGATTCATAAAGAAAGGTGTTCACGAGGTCTACATCTGAATCATAGCTGTTTGCTCACTGTTAACGGTTAGACTGTACTGAACACCTCCCTGACCAAACAGCTAATGACTGCCTCTTGTTTTCTCACATGCTTTCTATCTTCATAGATTTAGGCGATGAAGCAAATGGTCATACTATTACAAAGCTGGAAGCTCATTGGTTTAGTTCAAAATGTCACATCAGCTGCAATGATGAAGTGTAACTACTTACGCCTAAACACGTACAGTAATTTATTAAATGTATTTCTAAATAATTGTGTTTTTTTTTTACTTTTTTGTCAAATTTATTTTCTCTTTAATCAAATAGTAAAATATTTTTTCACAACATTTATCTGATAGTCTTAGTTTCTAGTCACTTGGCAGATACAAATATTTTAATGTAAGCGGACAAGAGCTTAAATAAAATTAATAAAGGCAAAGTACATAGTTCATATTCTGCACAATAAACACTATTTTTGTAGTAATTCTGATGGTAGTTGTGGAATACATGTACACTGAGAAAGTGATTACAAAACTAAGAAGCAGGTGTCACAAATGTATATTTTGGTAATATACATCCACACACACACACATATACACACACACACACGTATATATACATATATACACATACACTTGGATAATTGCATGGGTAAATGTAAAATTACAAATCGGTATATGAATCCTCACTAGTGGATGGGGGTTTAAGAGAAATGTATACTTCCTTTCACTTTTTCTTAAACATCTTTATGTTATGATTTGATTATGTAATATTATTATCACAATGTTCTTAATAAAAGCTTCTTGTTGTATAACTTTTTGCTTTTGTTAAAAAAAACAAAACAAATGATGATCATGAGCGGGGAACAAGAAGAAAAGCAAACTAAAAACACAAGGGTAAATAAACTTCACTAATTAAAACAGGAAAACAAAACAGAACTGAAAGTGACTATAAGCTACAACAGAAGGCAATAAAACATAAAACCCACAGATTGCAGTTGCCAAAGGCTCACTAAAAACAACAATAAACATAGCCTATGCTGTCAGAAGCAATGGTATCTCCATTGCAACTGATATATCCCCAAACACCCCCAATCCTCCCATTCCCCAATCATCGAATAGACACAATACAATAATATAAAACTGTACATATTTAGTCGCAAAGCTCATGTCAAAACTTTGAACTAGCCCGGAATGATGGTGGGACAGGATGCATCCTGAGGCCATGACCTTTTATTTGCACTTGATTTGAGGTCAATGAAAGAAATATTTCCAGAGATGTAGTCAAAAATCGGATTTCTTTGTGCATAAAGCGCCACCGGGTGGGGAAACCATAAATCCAAAAATCCTGAAATCGGACACAGGTCGTCCCCTTGGGGACATAAACAAGTACACTGAGTATCAAAATGAAATTGTAAAAATTGTTCAAATTATCGCACTCACTCACATGACTGGATTTGCTAGTTTGTTTTAAATTACATTATTTCTAATGAAAAGTTTGCACAAAATGATAAAATAATGAATAAAAACATCTTGCCAAAAAAGTAAACAACTTATAATTGCCTGATTAGACTAAGAGACCTGAGTCAATATAGCAGAATTGTTGCTGTTGCTATGACAACAGCAACATTCTCAAATAGAGCTCAAACAAGCAACCAAGCAAGCAAGAAAGACAAAAGTTCTTAAATTGTCTTAAATTGTGAGCAACACAAGAATATAATTTATTTTACATGATTTTGAAAAGAATTTTAAATTTCCACCAAATTATTGTTTGTTTTTTGTGATTAAACAACTGAGATTTTACGTAAAGAACTTAGTATAGTGACAAAAAAAGGATTCTAATTAACTTTATTCTGCTGTATCTGTCAGCCAATAGATCCCACAACTGAGTGGGCGGAGTCACACTTGACTCCACCCACTCTGATGATGACATCACACTTATGTCACAAAAGGAATTCCTTTAATCTTTGATGTGTGATATCTATATATATATGTGATTAAGAACATTTTGTTCAAACCACAGATTTATTACAGACCTTGTTTGGTAACTGCGGCTATATACTCTTAGAACAATGTTTATT
>JBAMHX010000018.1:17823964-17834169 GCA_037177515.1 Pseudomugil tenellus | reverse complement strand
CGATCTCTGTGAAGCGCCTTGAGACGACATTGTTGTGAAATGGCGCTATACAAATAAAGTTGAATTGAATTGAATTCAAACTACTGTCAGGTTTCTTTATTTCTTGATTTTATGTTTATGTTCAAGTAAGAAATTTTCCGGTTTGAGTCTTAGCTGGGGGGGTTTCCAAACAGCAACCAATCTGTGTGTAGTTTGTTGTAATCCAGGTTCTATGTTTTAAATGTGCTCCTCCTCCAGTAGGTACACCTGTTCCAGATTATCAAACTTCCTCATGTAGTTCTTTGTAAACCTGTTACTGAGCCATTCATTTCCTTCAGGTGTGTTAAAGAAGGGTTTCCCCTAAAACATCCTGAGAACCAGGAGTGAGAAACACTGGGTTAACAGAAGGCATGGAAGAGACTAGAACAGTAATGGCCAACTCCTGTGTTTGAGAGCCGCACTCCTGCACGTGTTCGATGTCCTCAACTGCAAAACACCTGACACATATCAGACTTAATTAGCAGCCCAAAGCAGAGCGTGTCATTAAACTCTGCACAAGCCTGCTAATTGACTCTTTGCTAAGCCACTCCCCCCACGCTTACTGTTGCAACCCCCGCCCCTCACTCTCTTACTTTCTCCAAATAAAACCAGGTGCGAGTGAGGTCTTCCACAGAGTTTGATCCATATTTGACATTTGTCCACTTGTGTTTTGGGGAGGCTAAAAATCTTCCAGACCCAAATACCACACACCATTATGTTCAGGAAGAGAAAACTTGCCATTATCTACCTTCTCTCTTATTGCTAAAATTTGATTGGTCATTGGCTTGTCCAGAGCAGGACTTAGCTACGGGTCAGTTACAAGTTGATATGTGTCAGGTGTGTTGTGTTTTTACATCTAATCAGTAGACCTGTTAGGATAGACAGTCTGCCGTCTGACTTCTGACGAGTTTCTGTGAGTTTTCTGGAGCAGGCAATAAAATTAATGTAGCCAAGCAGAATGAGTTGCATGGATGAAAGATCTCACAGCATTTGGCTACATAATTGCAAACTAAAATTCGCTTCATGTTCTCAATTAAATCTTTCATATCTGATTATTTTTTACTGTTGTTTTTACCTATAGGAACAATCCTTTGCAGTTTCATTGCACCTACTGTTGTCTGTACTGTTGCAATGACAATAAAAACATTCTAATCAAATGATAAAGGTCTGAAAGACACCTATGAATCCACCGTATTGTATTATCATTATTATTTGGTGGCCATGGATTCATGGGGCAGAGTGTTATGGTGTTCTGCAGAGAGGTAGGCTATGATACACACCATTAATCTTGTATTCTGTGTTTTTGAGTAAACAAAATTAAAGTTTACAAAATGTGAAATGTGTTATGTTGACATAGCCTACAGTTATGCTTCATTGTGTAATAACTGCTTGAAATAATTTTGCAACCCATTACTAATACTGAAATGGATTTATTACTAGAAGAGCAACATGTAGATTTCATCAGAAAATTAGAAAAAAAGGTTAAACCAGTCAGGATCAAGTTATTTCACAATGTAGATAGGTCCAACAGCTGCAGTTGGTGTGCCCTAGCTGCATTATCTGAGTACATCAGGTGACTCCTGTGATGTTTAATGGCCATGTGGTCTGGTTACACTTTTTGGTGGAGCGCAGGCGCAAGACACAGTCACTAATTGGGATGGAAAACTCTAGGACATGGATGGTAAACCCTGGTCCTTAAGGGAATCCTGCAGGTTTTCCATGTATTCCTGGTCCAGCACACTTGATTCAAATCAAATGGCACAGTGAGTCATTTATTTGAATCTGGTGTGTTGGAACAGGGAGACGTCGAAAACTTTCAGGACAAGGGTCGAGGTTTCTCGCCCCTGCTCTTGGATCACATTCCCTTGCTTCCAGATGCCAAAGTCAAACAAGCGTGATGGTTTCAGCAGAGAATCTCCTAACACTTGTAGGCTACAGCTCTCCAGGACTGCAGTTGGCTACCTCTGAACTGGAAACAAGAATGAGAGGTTTATATACTACTTAGAGCAGGGGTCGGCAACTCCGGTCCTACGGAGCCGCACTCCTGCAAGTGTTGGGAGTTTCCCTGCCACAGCACCGGTGACATACATCAGAATTAATTAGCAGACTTGCCCAGAGCATCGGCTGTGTCTCAATTCAGGGTCTGCATACTTTGAGGTGCGGGTGCAAAGTACCCTTCGAATTGGGGCAGCACGTGGCACGCCACTATGACTAATACACATTGAGCACTTTGACTCTGCATCTCGAAGTATGCAGACCCTCAATTGAGACACAGGATCTTTAATTCTGATGTGTGCCACATGTGCGGCAGGGAAACTCCCAAAGCTTGCAGGAGTACGGCTCCAGAGGACCAGAGTTGCCAACCACTGACTTGGGTTCTGTTCGAATGTGCAGCCTATGCCCTTCATAGTGCCCTATGTACTGGTCACGCCATTTTGCATGCCGGGGCTTACAATGCCGGAAATGATACGAACAAAAAACGTTTTACAAAAAATCTTTACAGCATCATTTTTATCCCTTTTCTACTGAATCAATATGATACAAAGAAAGAATAAAATGCAATATAAAATAAATATAATATGAAATAGTAAATAAGACATTTTCACACAAAATTAGATTAGATTTACAACATACCCCTTAAGTCCGTTGTGGTTGCCATGGTTACATCTGGTGATGTGCGACAGAGAGAAAGTAGTGAGCTTTGTGTCTGAATCACCAGCAGATTGAGGGAACTATACAGTGTGCTATATAGTGTAGCACTATGTAGTGAATGAGGGGTTGGGGCATAGGGTGCACATTCAGACACAGGTGTGCTAGGTGAGATTAGTGTTGCACCAAAATCAAGAGAAAGGGAAGGAAGTGTAAATCCCAGATCAATTAAAAAACAAACAAGAAAATAAACACACTACTTCAAAAGGACCTTAGTAAGTGTTGGAGATCATCTACACTGCAAAAACTAAAATCTAAGTAAGATTAAACATCTCAAATCAAGAATACATAGGCTTATTTTTATAAAAGTAAGACATTTATTCTTACTTAGTAGGTTTTTTAAGATTTCTTTTACTTGTTTTAACAGGTTAATGTTCCTTGAAATAAGATAAATTATCTGCCAACAGAACAAGAAATTTTATCTTATTTCAAGGAAAATTAATCTAATTTTTTTTAGTTTTTTTCTTGTGTTTTAAAGCCAGTTTTTGTAGTGTACACATTTATTACAGTTTGGATTTATGTGAAGTTATAAAAATAACATATTTCAGAGGTGACCAACTTCAATCCTACAGAGCTGCGGTCCTGCAGATGTTGGGAGATTCCAGCTGCAACACACCTGACACACAACCCGCTAACTACCTACTGATTTGAGCTTAACACCCCCTTATTTCATTCTTAAACTAAATTAAACACACGCTTTAAATGGAAATTGCATCTTTAATTTTTCTAAAGATACATTGTCTTATACCAAACACTGTAGGTAATTGTAAATAATGCCCTCTTATTTTTATTTTTTTTTATTGTAGCACTATAGATAAAGTTGATCTAAGAAATGATGTTGCTCTCGGTACTCCCTCTTTTGTTTCGTGACAATTTATAACTCTAAATGAGTTAAAATGATTTAAAAAGTTTCTGGTACCTCTCTATTATTATATGTCTGTCTTCTTTAAATCATATTTTTCTGCCTTTGATATTAGATAGCATTTTACATAGTCATCTTTTTTATTTGCTTAAGTGGCTTTATGCACAGGTCCACTACTTCCTGAACTTAAGACAACTCCTTTGTTTCCTGTCTTTCATTACTGGACGAACTGATTAATCCAGGTGTGTCTGACCTCAGTAAGTAACCGTAACCGTAGTAACCACGGCAAAGGCCAGGCACACCTGGATTAATCAGTTCATCCAGTAATGAAACACAGGAAACAAATGAGTTGTTCTAAGTTCAGGAAGTAGTGGAGCTGTGCATAAAGCCAATTCTGATTAGAAAAATGGATTATTTCCCTAACTGACAGAATGCTTTCATGGCACAAGGTTTGACTCTGTTTCCAAAAGTTCTCTCCTCATCGTCAGGAGCAGTTGTGGGTTTTTGTTCAGACCTGTTTCTGCACCACATTACACATCTGTTTTGTTCTTTTGCATATCATGTTTAATAATGTAAAACAGGAGGTAGAGCTCACAATTGGTACACATTTGTGTGGTAATTACAGCTGTTGCTTCACAAAAAGAAGGGTCAGGGGTGTTATGCTCACAAATATTGAGTTATCAGGTAATCAAGATTTTAAAACACGAAACCAAATCTGATCTGAGAAATGCCCCAGAAACACAAGTTTTTTTAACTTTTATTTTAATTTATTAATTCATTATGTAATTATGGTGGACAATTAATTATTAAAATACTTTTTCTAAATTATTTTATTCACTCTGAAGTTCATGCTTTTTCATTTGTGTGATTTTGATTACTGGGTTGTTTTTTATTATAAAAACTTACATCAAGAACAAACATATTTTGCACGTACATAGACTAATAATACATTAAGCTACATAACAGTATTGGCTCAACTCTCAAGTGATACTTGCAGGTTAATGCTTCCACAGTTATGGTCCGGCATTAGGACACTAGTGCATTACACATCATAAAGAAATTTAAAATGTATTGATAAAAGGACAAAGAGGAAAGAATACAAATAATAAAACAAAAATATTGTTAAGATAAAACCTACAGAGATAAAAATAGAACGATTAAACCTGTTGAAATAGATATTGATGGAGTTCATTAAGATAGAAATCATTATAAAACTCGAAAAGCATTTAGAGCACAAACCTCTGCCAAGTTCACAGTCCATCTCCCGCCCACCTCCCCCCATACATTGTCCCTCACATCCCAAAATATTACTCAGTCATACACATTGAATGTTCCTGATCACCTCCAAAATGTAATCACGTCTTCATCTTCCCATTCTGGATATATTCTGAAAATTTCATGAGAATCTGTTTGTAACTTTTTGAGCTATGTTGTAGGCTACACAGACACATAAATGCCGGCGAAAACGTAACCTCCTTGGCAGACATAAGAAGCATTTTATCATGTCAGAGATTTTACGGTCCAATTTTTGACTCCTATTTAGTACAAGATTATTTCTATTTACATTTTCCCCATATTTTCATTTAACTTTGGATCAGATTAGGTCAAAATGTCTTGACTCAGCCTCAGATTCACTTCATTTTGGAAAAGATTGTAACTCAAGGTTGCTCTATAATTTCATGCAGCCAACTTTCATCTTTACCTGATGGTTTGCTAATTCCTGTTGTAAAAACAAATTTTTTTTAACAAACTTACCCTGAAAATAATTCTGCACTGAGGAATGGTATTCATAAGGTGAATATCAGTACTGTCCTCTAAACACCATCCAGAGTTGTGGCTATTTGCATGTTTAGTTTTGACAAAATAAAGTTGGATTTTCTTGGGATATTTCAGTGTTTTAGCAAGTTAGCAGGACTTTTTTTCTTTTTGGTCATTGGGAGATATTTTGCTGACAGGCGATGAAAAGGATTAAATAAAACAACCCATGTTAGATGAAATAGATGCAGAAGCATGAAAAACATTGAACGGAGAGAAAACTTTCTAAACACACCATATTTAATCTTACAAACACTGATGACCTTTAGTAGGTCCTTTTATATAAACATATTTATCTTTTATTGTTATGTGTGAAAGCCAGTATGTAATATTTACCATTTTGAATGCAACTTGCATGACAGTCGGTGAGCATTCCTCATCACCTATTTTCCCCTCTGTTTTCCTATGAAAGAAGAGTGAGGTGATAAAATCAGTTCTAATTATTGCACTTTTAAAACATACAGTACTAATCTTGTTGTAACATGTTTGGGTGGTGCCACTGACACTTTCCCTGAAGTGTGACCCTGCATCTGTCTGCACCCCCACTAATTACACTTCCACTGTTTATCAGCCCCTGGGAGCTGTTGGTGGTTGTGTGAACCCCAGATACAGATTGCCTCCCAGTGTTAGCCTTTATTGACGTTTCAATTGTGTAACTTCTCCACAAGCTCCTCAGTTCTGTATAATCATTATGAGTCTTGCTTTCAGGGATGGGAGAGAGTCAGGGCTGCTTCTCCATCACTTGCTACACACATGCACTTATGCTTCACCACACAGTCGGAGACCGGAATAATATTTTCCTTTAAATCTTCTTGATCTCTGCAGATGGGAAAACATGCCACTATTTTTACCAAACTGCTTCTTCCTGGAAGTTCAGTTACTTCCAGTTTTAGGAGGACAGCCAGACGGTTTGTTATGGAGCATGTTAATAAATAACATGTAAAAATAATTTGACTTCAGAGTCTCACAATGGTGCTGGGGACAGTTATAATCAATTTATCTTCAGTGGTGATCAATGGGCCAATGATCAGAGTAAACAGGGAATTGTGTGTTGCTATCCTCTACTGGATTGGTCTGGTATTGCATCCACTTTCTACAGTACCATTCCAAACTGGTTTGGTTTTCCTAAGAAGTCAGATGACATGAAGAGTTGAAAAGGTGCCTTTAAAAAACTCAGAGTTTCTGTATAAGTATTACGTCTATAAACATGCCCATAAAGTTGCTAATAAAACAAACAAGTCATGTTTTTTATTTTTTATTTTTCCTCTTGCAGAACGCTTCATTATTAGAAGTTTTATCATTAGAAGTTTTAACCCTAACCCTTTTTTTCTTGTTTGATTATATTATATGGTTTTTGGAACATCTAAAAGCTCCGTGCTCTGTTTGTGGGATTGTTTTTGTTGCCTTATATGACACTTGCCTTCCAGCTGATGTGGGGAAGAAATTTCACTAAAATCCAGATAAGAAGAACCTTCTCACACTTGCTTTTTTTCTTGTCTCACCACTCTGTCAATGTCAGTCAAGTCAGTGTCTAACATATGAAGATTTACTGCTGGGAATTCATAATCCCCCTCCCCCCACCCCTGAGTAATTTACGAGGTAATTTCAGAGGAAAGTGCAGGCAGACTTCACTGAAATGTTGCTTTGGATGAGTTCACAAACACAAAACAGAAGTAATTGAATTCTTTGTCAAGTAGTTTAAATGGTTTTCATGCAATGCTAAAAACTGAATGCTATTATTGAATCTTACAATAAAGACTTAATGAATGCCAAGTTCCCCAATAATTTAAGTGTTACATGTTGTGAAACAGTTACTGTAAATATTTGCTAATCTTGTCAGTTTGATTCACAGTAAATACATTTTATCATATCATTTTATTGATGGAAACAATATGCTGGAAAAAGTGCTGTATTCGTTACATCCCTCCTGTTTAATAAAAACAATCTGTTGATATTTAGCAACTGAGAAAACTAGAAGCCAAACTATTTGGAAAAGGAAGGTTGCTCCACTGCTGTGTAGTTGGGTCCAGTTTGTGATATTTTGTAATTTGTGATGTACCAAATGTTTGCAGCGTGAGTAAAGGTCTGGACTGCAAGGAGGCCATTCCAGCACCTGGGCTCTTCTGCTCTGAAGCTGTGCTGTTCCAACAGATGCATTACTTTAGCATTGTCTTGTGGGAATATTCAAGACTTAGCCTGAAAAGACTAAATCGGAAAGTGCGCATGCTACTCCAAAATCTATATCGGAAATTGCCTTTCCTGAAGTGCAAGTAGTACACTCCAAATGCCCTAATGCCCCCCTACCATCAGCACTGCAAGCTTATAACTGAGGATTGATAACAAAATGAGCCAAGGCGCTGCTGTCCTTTTATCTGGTAGACATGATATTTAGATTTTTTTTACCCAAAATTCCACTTAATCTAGACACAACCCAGCTTTCCATTTGATCTCAGACCATGTTTATTACTTTTCCAGCCTTTTGTTACCCATGTCTTGATTTGTTTGAGAAATATTGATGCAATCAAATTCAAGATGAGTAAATATTTTTCATGTAACAATAATAAAATATCACTCTTGACTTCTGCATTATGTTTTAATGTTTTAAACAACAATCCATTGGATTGCAATGCTTTTTTCTATCTTTGTGATTCATCCAAGCTCTGTGGGTATTTCATGGGCCTCTGTAAAATGGGGAAATCTTCCAAATTTAGCTTCTCTTGGCAGATGAAGCAGCAAATAAAATAGCACATTAAAACAGCAAGTCTCTCAACAAGTCAGGTTTTCCAAATTAGCAACATTTATTAGATTCTGTTGTGTAAAATGTTGGGAAATGTAAAAAGCTTTTATTGGAAGGGAATGAAAGCAAAGATGGATTTCTGCAATATGCAAATTTGAAGCGATGGCTACTTTTAAAATCAAAAAGAAAATACTCAAGACGGAACAGAGTCTGCAAACACAATGCACAAAGTAAGTGCTTAGCAGAGTAAGAGAAGCTGGGTATGTGCACACATGTCAGAGGGTGTCATATACACCATTCAGGCCTACAGCTAAAACAGTGGTTAAAAAAGCTGAGAAATACCAGTAAGTTAGCTCTGTGAGACACCTTACTGGTTTGGTTGCTTCAGGGCTGAAGTAAAATGCCAGCGGTAAAATGAAGATTTTAGTGCCATGTTAAAAAACCAACCAAAAAAAAATCCTTTGAAGAGCAAAGAATCTACAGCCTGTAACAACACGAACAGCTGACAGTTTTAGAAAATAAATTCAATTTTGAACAATAAATAAATTAAGAAAAATATTTTACATGATAGCTTCACTACATGAGTGACTAAGTGGATAGTTCGTGTTTTCATTTTGCAAAGGATTAAATGAATAAGTGACCTGAAGTCAAAAAGGCATCATATTTTTTCTTTTTTCCTTCAGTTGTTTCCTGTAATTTCCTACATTTTTACCTTGATATGCAAATTTCAAGTTTTACAGATTTTAATAAGGAACTGTCACCAAATGTAGATTTGATATATCCACCACTTTCCGAGCAAAACACTAGAGGTCACCATGACACCTTTTCTCATCTGAATCCGGTTTTTCACTTCCGGTCCTTGCTAAATGCATGAAAAACAGTATATTTTAATATGGCGATTTGATATATATTTACGGAAATGTCTTCTGGGATGACCTGTGCTGTTGTTGGATACATACAAAACTTGAGGAAACTTACAGATTTTATGAATGGAGCATGTTACGACCATAAAGTCACTGAGATGAGGTGATTTCACAACAATGACTCACAAAGCTGAAGTTACAACACCCACCAAGAGGATCTTCGTCTGCTCTTATTATTTCGTTGATCATAAACCAACAGAACTGCATCCAGATTGAGAATTATATCTGGGCTAAGAACAATCAAAAGCAAATTAGAGGCGAAGGCTAACTAGTTAGCATGACACCTGCTTCCACCTGCAGCACAAAGAGCCAGTAAGTACTGTGATTATTGGTGCAAGTTAGTTCATAAAGGATCTTTTCATGACTATAGGGCGGATTTAAAAATGTAATGTGTTGTTGTGTGACTTTGAGAAAGCGGTTGTCGGAAACAGCATGATAACCGAGTAGAGACAAGTAGAGCCACAGTAAATGAACAAGTGAAGTAAATGAACATGGACCAACAGCTTAATAAAAAGGAAGAAATTGACTATAAAACCATAAATAGTCTGCTGCAGGATCCTATTTACATTGGATCCCTGCTAGATACACAGACTTTTTGGCAGCTTGCTAAAGTAAATATCTGCAGGCAGCAGCAGAGGCTGTAGCTAGCTGTCACATTGACTAGCTAATCAAATTAAATGAAGTTTAAAAAGATTTAAGTGAAACAGAAAAGAAAGCGGGGACAAAGCAGCAACGATAGACCAAAAAAAACCCCCACATTTTTAACATCCTGAATCCCGGTCACGGCGAACGGAGCTAAACAACCGGCACCCTGAACTGTCATCTAGTCATTCTGTTAGAGTAGACGATGGAACATTAATCTCTCCGTTCTGTCTTATTTGAATTTAAATTCGACCCATGTATCCATCTTTGAGATTTGGCCATTGCTTGAGTAATGAAAATGTTATTTTTAAACTTTTTTCTGAAGAAGCATTACCTTTTAAAACATTACTAGTTTATCTTTATTGCTAATGTAGCCAAAAGAGCGAAAGAAACTTCGCATAATTTTACGCAACGAATGATGGATATATATATATATATATACACTCACCGGCCACTTTATTAGGTACACCATGCTAGTAACGGGTTGGACCCCCTTTTG
>JBAMHX010000018.1:17732593-17743278 GCA_037177515.1 Pseudomugil tenellus | reverse complement strand
ATGAATGAATGAATGAATGAATGAATGAATGAATGAATGAATGAATGAATGAATGAATGAATGAATGAATGAATGTTACAGTAGCTCTAATGATAAATATTAGATTAACATAAGCACCTCCAGTAAATTATGTTTTTTTTATTATTCAAGTACGGCATGTATATAAGCTTGGGATGTGAGAAGTACACAGAATGGAGTAATTCAATTAATATAAATATGATGGTCAATAGAATATAAAATAAAAGTCAATTAAAAGATGGCTTTAGGCTAGGTAAATAAGTATGTAACTGATTTTTTACATATTGTAATAAAAACCTTCTATATTATAAACCTTCTTGATCTCCTTTAAACATGAGAAAAAACTGCTGCAAATTAATTTATTTAATTTTTTACCTTTTCTTGCAAAGTGTTACATTTTGTACACTAAAAAATATTCTAATTTGAAACAACAATTGTGCCAAACTGCACTGAGCAGAAATAACCTTTACTGTTTTAAAAACCAACCTCTGCATTTCATTATCATTTCCAGTATTTTAATATGGTTTTTCATATTTACAGTATCACTTTTTTATACTTACATTCTATGTTTACATCAATTTAAACAATAATATGCTAGTTGAGGCTTTAAACTATAAGGTCAAGTAATGCAGAGGAAAATGTATAAACATTAAAATTATTTTGTAATAATAAAACTTAAATCATTAACAGCTTCAACGCACAAGGACATTTTTGGACCATATCTTGATACAAAGTTCATTCTACATTTAGAAAGCATTCTTATTTGTACGTTTGTTTTTTAACCCAATAATGTTACTTTTAATGTTGTTATTGTGTATGTATTCCTATTTTTACTCCATTAAATAATGTGAATCTTTCCTCCATCACTACCTTGAACTCAATAACAAACTCACAGTTCCACTGTCAACATCTCTTAGCCACCTATTTTCCCCCCATTCTCTTTCCAGTTTTCTCCCTCTGAGCTTTTGCCATTGTCTTTTATCACAATTCTGACCCACAGAAAGGAATTCTCACAAGATATCAAAACAAAAATCTATATTTAATATGGGAGCAATTACAAAGCAAAGTTGGCTGCACAGGGCTGTTGTCACCAGACCGCGTGTTTTTCATCAAATAGGTCATTAGAGGATGATGGATGTAAACCTATAAAGTATCTAAACTGGACCTTTTAACAAACCATGAGCAACACTATCATTTCTCTAATAGAACCTGCTGACCGTGTCATTCTCTCCTGCCATTTGTCATTTTTCCTTGTGAAATAATCAATATCTGGGCACTTTGAAATAAATAATATAAAAGTCATAGTAACCTACCCGAGGAGCAAGAAAAATAGACTTATGGATGTGTTTGGAATGAATGCAAAGTGAGAGCTGCATGTTTTTCACACAGAAGTTTCATTTGGATTTTTTTGCATGCCAGCGTTGCTTGATAGAAGTAAAGCATGCTGTTGAATGTTCTGGACTATATTGTAAATAACCACAAGATACCGTGTTTAGATTATTCCTATTCACCAAACAGTTATTAGGTTGTGTAAACTGTCATACAGATTTTTAACGAACATGGATTTTGGTCAGAGATGCTGTAAATCATTCCAGACTTGTTCTGAAAGATCACCTTTATGTCTGCTCAGATTGGAGGGGTCTCCTCCAAAGTGACTGTGCTCGCATGCAAAGGGCATGAAGGACCACGGAAATTGTTTGATGTGAATAAAAGTTGTGCTGATTATTTGCTGTAGTTTCCAAAGTCTTTGTAGAATGCTGTTGTACACTTGTGTTATCCACAATCCTCAAACACTAATCAAGGGTATATTTTTAGAACTACGCTGAGCCAGCATGTAGCAGGGTCCCAAAAAATGTGTTCATTCAATGGCCACACAACTTATGAAAAAATATCAGAAATAAACAGGAAGATGTTTACTGGTAGTAATATGTACTTCTGCAAGAAGGGTTCAGGTAACTTCTGCTAATAAATCATCTTTGGGTCATGGATCCAGAAATAGATTCTCTTCTCTGCTAATAAATTTCGTAAAGGACAGAGGTGAAATTGAAATAAATGTGTGTGCTATATCTGTTTTTGAATGCTGCCATATCATAAACATGGCTTTTTTCACACAGTGACAACATCCAAACAACTTCAGGGATATTAGAGGTAATTTTAAACATCTTATTTTACTCCTATAAAAGCTAAATTAACCTAAACAAACAAATAAACAAACAGAAAACAAACTTCATGATCTGGATGGAGAAAAATCTAAGTTTTTGCATAAATAACTTGAAATAGAACTTTGTATTGAATAAAGGCTCCTTGGAAATAGCTGTATTGATGGACTTTTTAATGATTTATGGAGTTATACATGTTTAAATATCAGTAAAGCTGAAATGTCCTCTGTCCTTCTAGTCACAGGACATTCCCACTTCAGCTGTTAAATAAATTATTAACTTAAATTGAGTATTTGAACATGTTAGTGCATGCAAAAACCTTACTATTCATGCAACTAAATGTGCACTTTTAATAGAACAATGTATCTTAACTTCTTAAGACATTGCATCAACATATTAGTTATAGCTTTACCTTAAGCACTTCATGACTGACACTAACCAAAACTTGGTTCTACTTAGTACTGGTGATGATGATCAGCTTTTGTTGCCATTAAGGTGAGTTTTGTGACAACCTCTGCTCCAACAAAAGGTATAAATCAATCACAAACACGTTCTCCTCGCGTGTATTTCCACCCTATAGCCCACAGAGGACGCTGTCTCTCCGTTGTTCCTCCCCACCACCAGAACGGCTTTTTAACAAGTCAATTAATATCAATGAGTGAATATACATAGCACATTTACAAAGGGTGCAATCTGAAGGATGAATTAACGAAATCGATTAGGGATGAAAAAGTGATTGCGACCCGCAGACATGGTGGAAGTGAAAAAAAATCAATGAATTAGAAATATGAATTTAATCGCCCATTTGTGACACGTAGAGGAGCTGCAGCCTGATCTCAGGCCTTTTCTGATATTGTGCCTCGGAGTGTACGAAAAAAAGGGGACTATTTAACGATTAAGAGAGCTGGCAGGCATGGCGACTACAATGTTATTTAATTTGGTTCAAGTTATGATGAAAGCAGGTCAATTAACAATTCAACACAAGTAGGAGACTTTATATTGATTTTTTAAAATCACATTATTCTGATACATTGCTGTTTAAGACAGAATGATGGGTTTTGTTTTTATGAGTTTGCATCATATTGAGAGCAGCGCGCTTGTGTGCAGGTGCGTAGCTAAGATGATTGTTAACCTGAGACCTCCATCCCACGTATGATGGTAATGTAATTTTGAATAATTTGTTTATCATTTGGCGTAATAGAAAATGTTTTTAGCGAGAATACTAAATTAAAACATGTTTAGGCCCCGCCAAACACACAGCCTACATTCACCAATAGGCTACAGACTTCCTAATATATGTTGAAAATTTTATTCTAATTGTTTTTAGATATTTGTCGCCACATATTAAAGGTAGAAACAAAGTAAACTAATAAAACAAATTGTGGCTCAATTCTTGCAGGAGGACAGTTTGCGTTTTAGTTGTGGCCAGTTCTGGTCCAAATCTTCCTTTTTGGCGGTAAAAGCTCAGTGTTTATTTGCTGCTAATTGGACTGTATGAGACCAATAACAGAGGAGCGCGCACACCCTGCAGCCAGAGCGCACAGGGAGGGGAGGATGGTCTCTCCCTCTATTTCTCCCTCCCCTCGCCGTCTCTCCCTTAATCCCATTTGCCATTGTACATGCCCAATCGCCTATACTTTCCGCATTTAACTTGGATGACATTTTTATTTCATCATTAGCATCAGACGCCAGACTGACTGACACGGTGGACACGCTTTGCGTTTTGACGGAGGACTCCGGGATGAGACACGTCCACTGTCCGTGTCGTTTCTTAACCTGTAAAATATTTTTTTTGATTGTTTTTCAAGCCTAGAAGGGACTCGTGTTTTGACGCGCTCTTGCGTGGTGTGAAATCGAGTTTAAGAGAAAATAAAACAAGAACAACTCTCAGCCAGGATACCCACCGTCTGTAAGGCAGCTTTGCGTGTTTCTCTCTATTAAAAAAGAAAAAGAAAAATCTTGCTTCCGTGGTTCTCCTCGGTCAGACCTCCGCAACAGCGATGCCAGAGACAACGCAAGAGACGTGTGCTCCGGCCAAGGATTCTCCTTTCTTCATAAAGAACCTCCTGAACTGTGATAGTAAACCACCCAAGCCCAAACCGGTGCTGGCCGCAACCAAAGGGGCCTTAGAGGGAGGATTTTCCCTTTCCCAGGTCGGGGATTTCAACTTTCCACGCTTTGACTTACCCGTACAGAGGTTCAGTCTACCGGCACACTACCTGGAGCGCACCTCGGCGTGGTGGTACCCATACACCCTCAGCTCAGCCGCTCACCTACACAGGGCCGAAGGTAAGACGAGCTACGACACTTAGTATTTTTCTAGCTGTTTGAGCTTTCATCATAATGACTGGATAAATAACTAGGGTACATTTCTTAAAGTAGCAGCAGTAACTTAAAAATAGTCACAAACAACGACAAAATAATTAAATTCCTCTCAAGAAATTGAGAAAATATGTTTATTGTCGTGACTTAAATCAATCCCACTGTTTTACGTTGAGAGAGTGATGATTTAACACCTTTTCTTCTACGAAGGTCCATTTTGTTATGCAAAGGCGATGGATAATAGATCAATAAAGTGACACACTGTGCATAAAATGAAGTAGACATCATCAAATCATTGGCTGAGTGTGACGATGCGCAGCGTGATTTTGATTTGTCTTTTGGCGTTCGTGGTGCACATCTTACCCCCGAGGCTTGGCCACTGACAGCCTTTTCTACCTGCCCATTTCTATGATTTATGCGTGAGATCACAGGACGTTGTGATAACATTTAAAAAATAATGCACAGAAAAAAACATATTTGTTGGGAGAGAGACTTAAAAATCAGCCAACTAATAGCTACTGTTTGAACACATTTGACAAGAGTGCCATCACACACTGAAATGGTTTATGTTTTGTCTAAGCCAAGCCAATTTCTAGGCATTATTTATTTTCTAAGCCAACTTAATGTCTTGTATCAACAGGCTGTAATAAATATCCAAACACAGAGAACACTGTGTTTATGGCCACGCATTTCTGCTTATGTCCCCATTTCAGTTACCGAGAAACCCGCAGCCAGAGACTCTTCTCCAACCTCGGGTACGGACAGAGACTCTCCCGACCTGGTTCTCAAATCCGAACCGGACGCCAAGGAAGACGACGAAGAGGATGAGCACAACAATAAAAGCAGTGATGAGATAATTCTGGAAGAAAGCGACACAGAAGAAGCCAAAAAAGACGAGCTGGAGGAGTGGAAGAAGAGGGACGACGAGAAAAAGCCGTGCCGCAAGAAGAAGACACGCACAGTTTTCTCCCGGAGCCAGGTGTTCCAGCTTGAGTCCACCTTCGACATGAAGCGCTATCTGAGCAGTTCGGAACGAGCGGGCCTGGCAGCCTCCCTCCACCTGACGGAGACTCAAGTAAAAATTTGGTTTCAGAACAGGAGAAACAAGTGGAAGAGACAACTGGCTGCGGAGCTGGAGGCCGCCAACCTGAGCCACGCCGCGGCGCAGAGGATAGTTCGAGTGCCCATTCTTTACCACGAGAACTCTGCCTCAGACAGCGGGGGTGCCGCCACGAACGTGCCCGTGAGCCAGCCACTCCTCACATTCCCGCATCCCGGTGTCTATTATTCCCATCCCATAGTCACATCTGTGCCGCTACTCAGACCGGTTTGAAGTTGAGTTTTGTGGCAACAGTTGGTTTCTAACCTAGAAAGTAAAGAAAAAAGACTATTTTTTTTACAACACGCTAACAAAATAAGAAAAAAAAACTAAGAGGAGGCTGTCACTGTCAGGCAAACATGGACCTATTTTGGCAAATAAAAGCTTTTTTCCATTAGGATTCCGTTTACACATTATTATTATTATTATTATTATTATTATTATTATTATTATTATTATTATTATTATTATTATTATTATTATTATGTGACTATCACCTCAGGATTTAGCCCTCTGGTCCAAAATGATGACTATTTGTTTTTCTCGTTTTTGAACAGGCCATTTCTGTGTAATTTAGCACCATGTTTACAAAAATATGGCAACATGACGTCGTGGCCTACTAATTTTCTAACACTTTTATTTGATTTTATTTGCATTTCCACAACCAATGACACGAAAATGTGCAATACGCTGTGCGCTGTGAATGAATGAAACCACTAAAAGGGGAATGCATGTTTTGTCATCCGTTCATGTCGGGATACTGATGAGGCTTTGATGTAGTTTTTATTTTCTTTTTTTTTTTCTTTTTAAAGCGCTTGACGGAGGACAATCAAGACACTGTAAAATACACATGTAGCTTTATGTTTTCGTAATACTTTCTCTCGCTCCTTCCACATGGACAGGTCTTTCAAGCACAAGTCTCCTCAGCTACTTTGTGTTTTTGAACAGGGGGTTAAATATACGATGTAAAAAAGGTAAATGTATATAATAATGAGGCGTCCTCATATGGCTTCTTCTTTGTACAGTAAAGACAACGTTTTGATATTGTATTGCTGAACTATGTTGTGAAATAAATGGAGAGTATTCCTTAAGTTTTTACCATTTTGTAACGAATTGGAAAATATCTATTACTTAAATTAAATGTAATTTCATTTGCCTACATTTAAAAAAAAGTTCGAATTGTCAAAACTTCACAGCTGCGACCGCGCACACGCACTATCACTTGGAGCGACAGCAGGTGGGTTTCTCTAATCATCTTATTGTTGTGCACTTTAAAACGTTATTTTGCATGGTGATTCGGTCAATTAGATGCGTAATTGGCACCATCTTTTCAAAATTACGGGTAATTTATTCAGAATACTAAATTACTTGTCGAGTATGAGCTGCTGTCCGTCTTTTCTCTACCATGAACGTGATAATGTGTGTCTGTTTTTCTGTATGCTGCATAGCTTATAGTCTGTTTATCTATGGCTCTGTAGATAAATCGTTGGTCTTATAATTGCCTAAGTCATATTTTACGGTTTTGGGGAATCAGCATTGATGGACAGTAGAATTCGGCAGAGTTGCTGCAATTTGGCCAAAACATGGCAATCGGGCTAAGCTATAAAGGCCAATGGTACATCGAAAACTAAAAAAAAGAAACATTCTCTTCCTAATAGGCCTAATTGCTGTAGCCTGCAACAAGCTGCATCATTTGTTTTTACTTGATCGCACAGAAAAACCACTAACTCAATCCCTCCACCGTTGATACTGTTCAGTACCGACTAACCTATTCATACATATGGGGAAAAGTATGAAGGAAGATGTAAAATTTCAAATTATAGATGAATTATTAAGGCTACTTTTATAGTAGATTATACAGGTGTCACTGGACACGAATCTTAATCTAGAAATGAATGACTTTGGTGGTAAATTGATCCTTTTAACGACGTAAATAACTTATAAATAATAGAAATGACAACGGAAGTAAATGGTTCTGCTTATTTTCGGGAAGAGACGGCATGCTGATGTAAATACTCTTCCACCTTAATTCAAGATTACACACAATTTGAGAAAAGTCAATAGATTTAAATTACAGAATATTTTGACACCGATGATCTTTGATGGGATTAGCCGTGATACAAACAAAGCTGCCTCCCCCCTTAATTATTCTCCTTGTCTAATTTGACTTTGAGAAGAAACTTCCTCCAGACTTTGATCAGAGATCAGTGTTAAATAAAAACATCTGTCTGGTTGTGTATGGGTCTAAAATATCTCCCAACAGAGACTGATCCAACAGCAGTAGCTTTTGACGCACATGCTGTCAAACTATTGGCAGTTTCACAGTTTAAAGGCAGTCCTAGTGGTCTTTTGAGCCGGTAGCGCACGGAATAAAACATGTGATATCAGAAAGCTCCACCTTACATTTGCATTTCCCAAACGTTGGAAACAGCAGCAAGAAGAAAACACCTGAAAGTCAAATCTGAACAGATGAGACGACCAGACATGAGGCAGGCGCATTTTTCAGTCAAAATAGCCTGTAAAACTATTTATTATTTTCATCAGGAGGCTAATGCAGTTATTGGAAATTAATCAGTCAGCTATAAGCTCTATATGATGACCTCATCAAGAGACAAAAGGTTCATTCAAATATTATCAGATCACCCGAGTATTGACTGTACCTACCATGCACACTCAACACGGCCCCATTACCGCAAATTAATAGATTAGTATGGCATTATTCCTCTGGCACATATCGATCTGTGAACGTCTGCAGCATGCTGCGTCAAGTAAGAGCAACGTTCACACACAGCTTAGGCCCAGCTCCTGACCTTGATTTGCGCGCATAAATTGAAAAAATTACCACTCGATAATTTCCATTTGTGTTACATCTTTATGTAAAGGAGGAAAGGGAGCGGGGCCAAAATCAGATAAAGCACATTTGCACGAACGGGGGCAAACGGACGTGACCGGAGGACACCGCTCGGTGTGTTGCAATAAAATGGAGGACTGCATGGGACATTTTAAGTCATATCGTGAGATTGGAAACTTACATGGGTCTAACACCTTGAACACCTTTCATAATGTTCACCTATTTTCCACCGCTTCTGTCATTATGGCTTATTAAAGTTAGAATTAAAGATTTATTTAAGTGACTAAAATAAGTTATATTATTACAGAAGTTTAGAAGAAACACATGAGAAAAAATCACTATAGTCAAGGACTTAAAAGAAAATAGGACTTAAATATTTCGAATATTACAAAAAATCATCCTGTTAGCTGGGGCTTCTGACAAAAGGAGCCTAACTTGATCATTCAAAGTTCTAGAAAACCATTGAAATCTTTTTCATTCAGCCTACTGAGATTCTGTTGGCACTGTTAGTGAATCCAGTTAGCAACAGAGAAGAAAAGTAATACCAACACTTCTAATCCTTGCGTCAAAAATCCTGTATTTAAACAAAACAAGTCTTTTTGACACATCTTGAAGAGCGGATCTAGTTTTATACCCATGCCATTGCCTTCCTGATTGAATGCGAACATCAGATTTTCATCAAAGTTCTATTAAGTGAAACATAGGTTGCGGGGCAGCGTCTGATTGGAACAGTTTAAATTTTAATTGTGTTTTTAATTTGACATATAGTTGCTGTGAAGAATGACACTGAAACGCCGAGGGGCGGTCGATTTTCTTAATTTCTCCCCAAGGAATTGATGAGTCTATCAGGGCAGTAGATTGGAAAGCCATTAAAACTCAATGGTTAGGTTGTTAATTGGAACTTGATGGATAGGAGCCCTTGGATAGGCTGTACTGATCCAATCTTCCTGACTTTGTGTTTTCCAATAAATTACCCAGTTCATTTCCACACTCAGATTACATAAATTGTACACCTCCAGGGCTCGGGTGCTCTGCTTGCGTTTACAACTCTCTCTCAATTCTTTCTCTCTCTCTTTCTCATTCGCACGCACACTCACACACAAGTGCGCGCACGGACACACACAAAACGCCTCCTGAAAAAAGAGCAAGCCCCGCTTTCTTGAATGAAAATCGAAACATAATCAACGTTTATACTTAGAAAATTTATTGATATCATTTTCTCTGGTAATTTCCTTATTCTTGACTTGGACACGTCATATATCATAATACACACGTGTAAAGAGTCTTTGTTTAATATTTATCGAAGCTTGATTCCCAGATCAAAGCGCCTCATAACTTCATCTGTCTTTTCTCTCCTGCTAAAGATCTTGTTCTGTTATTGCGGTAGGGCGGCATACACCACCTATCACTGTGATAGAGCACGAACTTGGGCCTGCTTCTTGCTGTTTCAGGCCTTGCCAGGCCTTCGAGCAGCAGGGACATATAGGGAAGGAGAGGATTATTTCCTTGCGAACAAAAGAAAATACACCACTCGGTCAGAACGACTGCGCTATAAACGCCAAATCTGACATAAATAGGCTACAACGCTTTCATTTATTCTCTTCAACACATTAACTTGTGTCTACAAATGCGCAATGAAGCTATCTCACTTTGTTAAAATCGCCTGAAAGTGATGAAGGCAACTACAGTGACAGGGATCTTTGTATAAAAAACAGCATATAAAATAATAACTTTTAACTGTCATTGGAGATTTCACGCCTTTTGTGTAACTGCTATAAATCCAGCATGTGCCCCAACTGACCTCATATACTTGCCCCCCCCCCCCCCCTTCAGTAAAGCCTCCTCCTGCAGTAACATCATTTAGCAGCTGCTGGCCTCGCTGCCAATTTGAGGATATTTACACAGAGAAATCCCGACACCTTTGATGGTGACGACAGAATCTGATGTCATCCGTCCATAATTAACTTGGGTCTTGTCTCAGTTTCCCTTAAAGCTGTCTTAGCACCACAACCCAGTTGTGTTGGTGCTGTCTGGCGTGCTAATTAAAGCCAAGCCTTTGCGAAGTATCTTGGGCTTCCAAACAAAGCAGAACAACAATAATCTACCCAAACCTTCAGAAGTGTAGCTGTCCCGCAGCCAGAGCCCCACTAATACACACACTCCCTCTCTCTCTCTCTCTCTCTCTCTCTCTCTCTCTCTCTCTCTCTCTCTCTCTCTCTCTCTCTCTCTCTCTCTC
>JBAMHX010000018.1:17681124-17696153 GCA_037177515.1 Pseudomugil tenellus | reverse complement strand
AGAAAGAAAGAAAGAAAGAAAGAAAGAAAGAAAGAAAGAAAGAAAGAAAGAAAGAAAGAAAGAAAGAAAGAAAGTTCCACTGGTAATTTAAATGACATTGAGTAATATCACATACTTTGAGTGTCAGGGATGTGTCATCACCTGCGTGTTTGCTATTCAATCCTCATAGCCTGTTCCTTGTTAATTTACACAATAGCTGAACATGAGCACACATGGGGCCACAGTTTTACCTTAAGCCAACAGTACCGGGTTACAAGTGAACCTAGAATAGAAGGTAAAGACAAGCCAACACAGCCTGAGAAGTATTCAGTTCATGGATGGATTTGTTTTGGATTTGTTTCTGCAAATGGCAACCTTGGTTTTGTTTTGTGCCATGAAATAAATACAAACTAAAACGTAGGACTATATCACCAGGAAAGGAGACATGTTGGACAGACCAGAAATATGTATGATTTATCAACAGTGGTCTATCGCTATAATGTCCAAATGTATTATTTATAAATGGATGATAATAGATGTAACTCCCCCCCCCACCCATTTTCTTTTTTCTCTTTTTGCAGATTCTTTTGACCGATTTTGGGAAAGATAGCGTTTTGATTCAATCTGCGTTTGGGAATTCCCAGGGTATTTATGGCTATCATTACCGTCTGGGCTGCATTGTGTGATGAGCTACCTGATGCAACCAGACAAACAGTATGCCTGCACTGACAGCATTAAGGGAAATGAATGAGCCACACACATGGATGGGCATTATGAACACAAGCACACAAAGAGACCTCTAGATTTAAGCTGGTTATGTTCCTCTCACTCCACATTCTGCTGCACAGTTTGGTCAAAAGCCATCCACTCCAACTTGCACCTGTTCTGCAGCATGACAAAAACCCTCCATAAACATCTGTTTCCAGCAAAAGTCCCATTAGATGTGTAACATGCTGTTTGGTGACATACACCCTTTGGCTTAATCACCATATTTGCAAAGTTACAATCTCAATCACTGCTTCCAACTTTAAAATAGCTCTGCCTTCAGCCTGACTTGGCTAACAGGAAACCATTAAACCACCAGCAATTACCATTCCCATCCATCCACACGGTCCCTATTTTATTTTAATCTGTTTAAGTGCATTTTCTACGCAAGGTTAAAATATGAATCCCCGCTGCCCCCTCCTCTCAACGAGGCAGGGTTTTTCTGGCTTACTTGAGAGCACAATTTACGACTGATTTAATTTAGCCTCCGCAAACATTTCTAATGACATTAGGCCCAGTGCATATACTGACTGCCTCTCCCTCTTATTCCATTAACTCCTAAATCAGGTTTAAAGACCATACTGATGCTGGATGCTATTATGGGTGATTATCAAAACAACAGACAATGGGGCAAAGTGTTTACTAACTGGTTTAGCCATAATTTTGCGTAACCAGGACAGATGGGAACACTACAAATTACAGATCAATCTTTTTTAATAATGAAGGACCTTCTACTGTGCTTGCTCAGTCACATATATTGTTTCATACTGTAACAACACAACATGTATGGTTTTTACTGAACCAATTTTTGCCTGAAACTTTGCACAGAAAAAATAATCAAGAAAGACAGAACTTAGTTTGACTTGTGTGCATGAGAACAAAAACAAAACCTTTGTGTGATGAAGATGGCCTCAAAACAAGCTAAATGCTGGGCCTTTTATGCTGAGCCTTTCTCAGCTGTTATTCATTCATGACTAAAAACTGAAGTGCTCTCTTAGATCACGCTTTTCCAGCTTGTTTGACAAGGACTAATGACGGCCGTCCATCTGCATACATGCTTACAGCTGTCTCCCATCCTCATCCAGGTAATGATTGTGTTATTAACCCCAAACCCCTTTTTCAAATTGTTATTAACTGCTGGGGGAGAGAATAGGACTCAAACTGTCTCCGCTCACCTGTCACCAAAGCACCACTAAAGATGGTTTGATCCCAGCTGGCTATCAGTCACTGTCAGATAGAGCAACACCATGTGGAGTGGGATTGCAATCCACGTACAGATGAGATTCTCATGACCTCTTTCTATAGTTCTGGTTATATTAATAATATGATATAAATGACTTTTTTAAACAAACAAACAAAAAAAGTAACCAACGAAACGACAAATGAAAATACAGCTTGAAAATAAATGTAAAAGTAACATTTTGTTCCTTCGGCATAATTTCTCACGACACTTTCATTCTATCATACTTCTTGTTGTTAAAGTGGATTTAATGAATGATTGTACAATTGAATTTAAAAAGGAAGTATAAAATTATAAAACATATTTTTTAACACATACTAAGACAACTGTTTGAGAAAGAGACTCCTGTCTTTAAAACATACATTTTGACCCCCATGAACAAATCTCAGGTCTACTGTTGCTGAACAACGCGGCTCATACTGACTAGACTCTATAAAACTCAATAGCAGATGAGCTTAAAGCTTGTTGGGTATGGTTGCATGATGCTTATAATTGTTTTTTAAAATGAACTATTAATTCTGAATTACCTAATCCTTAATTAAATTCATGACACTTTGAGTTTAAATAGAAATTTTTATTCCAAATAAAAGGCGTCTAAAGCAAATAAATGGCATCATGTTTATTTTCATCTATTAATTCCGACGTGATGGTGGAAATGAAGTAATCACGCAGCAAATCTTTTTCTGTTTTTAGCCTTAGTGGCCACATGGAAAACAATGTAATATAAACCGTTTTTACCTTAAATTTTGATTTCATATTTGAAGTACTAGCTTGTCACAAGTAGCAGTTGAGGAGAAGAAAAATAGACAGACCAAATATCTCAAATAAAGGAGGCAAACATTTAAAAACAAACAAACAAACAAAAAACCAAACAGCAAGATGGGAGGCAGAACTCTGCACATGTGCATCACTGCAGCTGGAGAAGGTAAGCATACGCAGAACAACCAGAAATAACCACGAGAATAATTAAGGGTTTACATGAGACAGGAATCATTCAATTCCGCTTCAAAATAAACCAGCCAGTTAATTAACTATTTAATTCGGAAGTTTGTGTTTATATGGTTACTTTCAGTGTGTTTAAAGCGGAATTAACCTTTATTCAGAATTAAAGAGGAAATAAAAGTCCCATGTAAACGGGGCCATTGCAACAAGTCATAAAAAGTTCTGACACAAAATTATGACTAGTTAGCATCTCAGCAACAACTCGAAAACAATTCAGTTGTAAAGTGGCTGTAATTTCGTAATTTACTTTTCACATAAGTTATGATTGTTTGCATGACACCAATGAAAGAACATCTTAACTGTTATCTATCTCACACTGATCTCTTTACCAGCTCCAATGCTACCTCTTCTTTATTTGGTCACCCATTAAATATCTTGTGACTGAATGGAAATTTACTACTAAGCAGTTATGGATTCAGGGGGCACAAAAACACAATTTGTAGTCACAAGATTTCACTCAACTACTTTGAAAATGAAACCATACATTGTTTGTAAATTTGTGTTGTCTCGATAATGAAATCTTTTAAGTACAAGCAATACATTTTTATTGTCCAAACCACGTGTCTTAATAAGGGAGTGCTCACTTTCATACCTAATTTCTCATATGGCTGCTAAACAGCTCTGTGGAGAAACAGTTCTGACTGTAGATCTTAATCTGGTTTTCTTCCACTAAATGTGGAGGGGAAGCAGCTCTCAAAGACCACAAAGAAAATTAGGTAATTTTTTTGCAGCAATAATCATTTTCTTTTCAAGGATGATCCGAGGACTAGGGGTTTAATTTGGTCCTATAGTAAATCAAGTGTCTGCAAGGGTTTTTGAGAAAATACCCAGTTTTATCACGTGTCCCCTCAAATAGGCATATAACAGTCGCCAGACCTGTTTGATTTTTTAAAAAATAACTTATTGTAAGCAAAACTGATAAAAAATGTTCTTGCTTTGTGGCATAATGTAAGAACATGCCAAACCATCAGGGTTAACAAATCTAAACAACTCTGCTCAATATCATCATCATTGTTTGACTCATCGCAAATTACTTGAGTCTGCCAGACCTGAATCAGTTTGCGGAGTCATGGTGTTTGTTGTCTGGTTCTATCCTTGACAGTTTTTGCAGAGGAAAACATATACCTAATGTTTTGAACAATTTCATATTTGTTTTTAGGTATGTTTTTAAGAATAGATGCTCCAACATGAATGATTCGCCAGTAGTTTTGTTTGGGGGCTTTAGCTACTTCTTTAAAGTATGTTTTACTTGCTCACTTGCCCTAATTGTTCAGTTTTAATTCATTATTTTCAAGTAAATGTTGTGGGGTTTTTTATAAATGTTTTTTAATATTTTATTTTTTGTTGTTTCATCATTTCTCCACACAAATTGAGATAATGAGTAAGCCAGCACCATTGGCAAGGAATTGAAATCAATCAGTACATCCAGAATTGCACTCTATTTTTCTCTAGATCGAGTGAGAAAAGGCTGAAGAGCCAAATGCATCTCAAGAGCCATGGGTTGCAGATCTCTATTCTAGGCCAACAATAATGGAGGATGGTTCTGAGCTGAATAGCACTGAGGTCTGAGTACAATATGACACAATTGAAGTCTGAATATGGACAAAGTAATTATGCATTTCAGACATCTGAATGTAATGTTGACAAGATTAGCCCAGGCAATATCTCCCACTTTAAATTGTGTTGTTCCATTTTCATGAAACATTCTATGGAAATAAACTTGTGTTGCTTGAGGTTGTGTGTTGTTATCTCCAGTTGCAGCAATAGAGAGGTCCAGGCATACAATAAGGACACGTAAAGAAGACGCATTATTTTTCATGGCAAGTCAAATCTGTCCATATTACAGTACTGAATCTAAAGTCTTTATTTTCACTCTGAGCAGAGTTTTCAGGGGAGATGCAAAGAAGTGTCTTTGTATCTTTACAGGAGTTAGAAAATGCACAGAAAAATAGTGGTATTCATCAATATACCCATTTGTGTACAATGTGCTTTAACTGACTCATTCTAATTCAACACTTCTCTAAATATTTTTTCTGAGGTACAGAAAAAATGTGATTCACTAGTCACAGTAGAACGACTATTAAACTACGAAAATGAGAACAGGTCACATGCAAAACATTTTCACATTTGTAAATACATACCATTATAGATATGTCTGTAAAAAAAAAACCAAAAAACAAAAACTAACAAACAAATCATTGCTTACCTGCTGATTCTGTTTCCCAAGTGCTCCTTCTTGAGCTCTGCAATATATTGGCAAACACTATATTTATTATTTAATCAAATTAGATAAAATAAAAACAACACTGGATAACCATTAATGAGGCTTATTTTTAATGCTGTAATCACGTAATTTAATTAGCCATTTAATTATGTTACATAAACTGTAAATGCACAGGATATACAAACAAATGGAAGGTATCTTTTAGAGCTAGAAAGCATACAACTAAATTATATAAATAATACTGAAAAACATACAGAGGTGAGAGGTTTTCACTCTGAAGCAATTGATCAAAAACAACTCGTTCACAAGATATCGGATTTGTTGATATGTACTGAAAATGCTATTCTGTATACCTCTACCACGTAACACCTTTGGCCATTTTTTAAAAATCAAATGTGCAACTTTGCTAATTGAGTGTGAATCCTATGGCCATACCATACAATGGCTTTGTCCCACACTTCAGTAAAAAGTGAATGTTGCATCACTTTTTACTGGAGTGAAAAAAACAAGCAGAGATTATTGTGTGGATCTGAGGGGTTGGAGGTGAGCTGTACAGCCGCAGGCATGCCCCAGTGGCCTCTGATAGATATGCTAATACCCTCCATTCACTCCACTTCACTCCCTTTATTTCCCACAATTAAAGCAAACGTCAGTGAAACTGTAATTAAGCTGTGTCCAGGCAAAAGACTGCCTGCTGCTTTTAATGAAGCCCCATTGATTCTCCCTTTATTTGCTATTGGTCTCCCTATAACATCCACAGGCCTGAAATAAACACAAGTTAAAAGTGCAGCTCTTCTCATCCAGGTTGAGCATTGTGCTGGACTGTTTAATTAAACTAAACGATTGCAAAACACATGGATGGTAGCAAGTGTGTAAGTTTATATCATTCCCGCTGTTGTATATGACCATTATGTTACACTAGATGTGTGTGTGTGTGTGAGACTACGATTCATGACCCAGCTGCTCTGTGTGCTAATGAGCAGAACTACTGTTTCCTCTCTATAAGTCTGAAAGGCTGAGAGAGCTTTACAACTTTCAAAACAAAAGCAAAGCAGTCTCTTATTTGTAAAACGGAGATGACTTCAAGTACTCAATACCTCACAATTTAAAAAAACACAGAAACCAATTAGCCAGATTGAACTACTGCTAAAGGCAAAATTGGTCAAATTGGAGGTCTAATGTGAGCACAATTAAAGATAAAAGGTTTGGTCAGGCAGAAGGGCTGAGTCAAACCAATAAATGGTGAGAAGCACAGACAGGGATACTCTGCAGCCATTGTATTGTACCAGCTACATTACATATTTTCTAGTTTAAAGATGTCACACTAACACTAACTCAATCTAGATCCTCGGGACCCGTCTAAAATATGAAATGTGTCCCTACTACAAGTCAAACTATTGAACTAGCACCTCAAGGTCTTTGCAAACCTGTTCATGAGTCATTCATTTCATTCAGGTGTGTTAAAGGGTCTCCTCAAAAACACGCTGGCCAGGGGGTCCGTCGGGACTCTGCGCTACAATAACATGTGCCCCTGCAAAATGCATTTGTGGTTGATTATAAGTGAAACTAGAAAATCTTCAATCTAAAATAAAACCATTTTGTTTGGGAAAGCATTTCTTCTATAAAAGATAATGGACTGGATGAATAAATGTATTTCCTGCAGAAAAATGAATCATCTGGGCTTTTTTTTTTGCTATATTTTGCCTTCTCATTTAAGCAAAACAACGCTCTGCCTTCAGCTTTATTCCTGCTGCCAGTCCTCTGACACAGCAGGTATATACTTGTGTCAACTTGACTTGCGAGAATAGTAACACAGGTGTCACGGTGAACTCAAGCCTAATTTGTTTTTCCAAAAATTTATAGGTGCTCAGGTTATATAACTGCATTGTCTATTGACTTGGGAATATTGCTCAAGTTCAATGTGCTGTACAAGGATTTTCTAAAATCAACTGGAACATAAACTTTTACAAAGAAAACATTATTGTGTTTGCTTATTAATATCACAGGTGGATTGAAAATTTGCTTCTTGAGTTAATAAAACAAACAAAGAAAATAGATTAAATAATATGATCGGATTTATGCTGCCTTCATGTGTCCTTAAAATTAGGCTACTATATTATTCATATGCCGCACATCTATGGTTTTAGTTATGATATGTTTACTGTTTTGTTCTTGATGTAGCAGATTAATTAATTAGTCCATGACTGTATTACTTATGTGGCAGCTTATCATAACGTTTCTGTCTGATATTTTTTTTATTATACTGTGACCACAGCAGCACTTGAACAGAACAACTCTTAATTTCCTATTTACAAGTGGAAAACATCATCTTTCCCATAGCACATGAAGGCAGCATTACACAGAATTCCCAAAATCTTCTTTGTAAATCTGCAGTTCTTCTCGTCCGCGATGGCGACAGTTTTCTAAATTGACAGATGCACTTACTGTCTGACAGCACACACAACACTACAGTTAGTTAAAAAAAAAAAAGAATGCAGATATATCTGCCTAAATTACAGATTTAATAGATTCTTGAAGGGAATTATTATTTTTGTATGAAACATTCTTTCATTGTTTTTGTTTTTAAATAATACATAATTAAATTTGAGCCAGAACTTATAATTCAAGATGGTGATAACTATTAGCAGGAATGATCTCCTGTACCTCTTTGTGTTGCAACAGGCCTGAAGACATCACTAAGTGAATATACTCCTCATTTGCTATGAGAAAAGGGTGCAAATATTGTCTGTTTTAATCAGCAACCTCTCCTCCATTCTTCTAGATACAATCAGCTCCACTGGTTTCAGAGTTGTCTCCAGAACAGACGTGGCCTTCTTGGTTAGTTGGCACAGTTTCTTTAAGTCTCTGACTAAAACGCTGCTGCCCCAACAAATATCCATACAGCAGACTCCTGTTTTGTAACAAATTTACATTTGTAAGATTCTGGTCCAGACATTTTAAAATCTTTTCCTTAAGAAATAGTTTACTTCTTCCTTACTGATAGATGACCTCAGTGTTGTATTTCCAGTCTAGTTGGTTATCCAGCTGACAGCATGGCTATCTGTGGTCCTCCACTGTCACCAAACAGTGCTCACCTTACTCCTGTTCTGCTTGAGATTCTTCTTTTTCATCATATATTAAACATTATAAGAAAATTGAAGTTGCTTTTACTTCTTTTATGGCACATTTATGTAAATATGTCAATTAATGGCTTTCAACCAGTATAGACCTGGTTTTCATACTCGCCAGGAGAGATATGGTCTAATAAGTAACTTTTACAAAGCAGTTCATACATACACATTTAGTCCGTGTTCTAAATGTGTAATTGCTTTTACTGTATATGCAGTCTATGTAACGCTCACTGACAAATCCTTCCTGTATTGTGCATTTGTATATTCAAATCAGTTGTACAAACATGCAAATAAACATCAAATATAGACAGTTTTTGTTTTATTACCTAGTTGCTATAAATGAACTACCAACGAATACTGTTCCCCTAAAGAAAATTTACAGGCTACAATTTCGGAAAATGCTTCTAAACTGAGATAGTGATATCCATGTGACAGTAATAGCTGTGGTAAAACAAAAGCAAAGGAGGAAGTAGTTTAATGCTGTAAAGCCTCATATTCTGTAGAAGCAGAGTGTTGACTATATGACTAAAAAGAAACAACTGACATTTGTGTCTATTTTCTACAAGCATGCAATGTTTTTCTTCTACCAGAAGTATGACTATGTTCTGTAATCACAAACAGACCATTGTCCCTTAAAATTGTCATATGGACCTTACGTGAACTAGAACTGAGCATTGATGTGAAGCTTGACAAGCAAACACCAGATCAGCACTCAGTTGTAAGAAGCAGTTTTGACCAGCTAATGGACACACACATTTAAAAATATCTAAATCTTTAACATCAACAGAGTCTAACATCTTCGATTGGAGCTATCTGAATTACCTACTTTTGTCTTCGAAGCAAAAAATTTAATGATGTCTGAATGTCGACTGTGGAAGCTCTTTCAACCCCCCTCTTTTTTCCACATTCAGTCAACAAGCATGTTAACAAGGCCAATATTAAAAACACATCTCTCAAAGCAGCAACCAATGCACTACATTGTAATGGGTATTACATCAGAAGGCACACTATTTTAAATGCAGTGCAGGAGCTTTTTTTTCTCATGTCTACTATGGCTAAAAAGTGTGGAAAAATTACAATAAATAACTCCCTATAATGGATAAATTGTAGGATTTTTTTTTATTATTTTTTTTTTATTAGGAGTAAACCAAGCACAAAGAGAGAGAGAGATAAGGTTGGTGTGGGGGCATAGCCGTTTTGGATACCAGGTTTAATGGTTTTCCACCAGATGGAAAACCAACATAAATAAATATATTGTGCTCATAGTGAAAACATTTTGTCAGTTGACAGAGGAAATAGCTTTTGCCCACTTTTTATAAACATATAAAATTAAAGAAATGTTCATGTCTGGAAAGAATATTTTTAACAAACTTAAAATTAGCATTTCAAGTTTTCATTTTTGCATTCTCTTTGATTTCGTCATATAATTGCAAACATTGGGTAGTGAATGTAACTATTAACATTACAGGCTACAAATGTAACTATTAACGACATGAATGTCATTGGCAAGTAAAATAAACAAGCAAATCTCAGGAGACAGTAATTAAACGCATCTTTAATAAAATGAGCCTTTATATGTATTAATTTTTCGTTGCATTCCCCTCTTCTTCATTAACAGTCTTTGTCCTCCTTACCCCCTCTTTTTCCATCATCCCTAACAGATCTTCCGATAAATTAACTGCTCCGGTCCCCATTAATCCATATAGGAAGAAGTGTAGTCAAGTTACACTAGAGAGAAGAGAACTGGTACATTTTAGCGATGCAATTAGGGCCCATTAGTCTTGGCTTTAATTAGAAGGATGGAGCGTTGATATTTCAAGTGCTGGTTTGTGCTGGTGTTCTGTTTCCCCGCAGCATCGCTCGTCTCCGTCCTGGAGTAGGAGTCTGTCTGGCGCGGGTTCCGTTTTGGGCTTTTTTAGCTCTATTTCTAATCTGATTCTGCTATAGTTTTAATTTCTGACATTTTAGCTTTGTGTTAGTTTATATATATATAAAACAAACAAACAAGTTAGAAAGGAGAAAAAGATGAAAGCGGGAATGCTCCTTAAACAAAGTGTGGGATTAAAGGTAATTAAAGATGTTAATGTGCCAAAAGGGAGAATAAAAAATGTAGGAGAGCGGAAGAGAGCCAAAGAGTAATAGGAAAAAAAATGAATGAAAAGAGTGAGGAGATAAAACCTGAAGCCTCAAAGTCAAATTGATCTGCTTGAGGTGCCACATTTAATTGTTAGCCAACAGACAGACATGACATCTTAGCCCTGCCGTGCTCTCCCCAGCCACATTAGCCAACCGCACCGCTTCATTTTCACAGAGTGGAGGCAGACTGTCTGGAGGAGGAGCAACACTCACCATCCCTCCATCCTCTTTCCTGACTCATCACTCTGACTCTCAGTCCACAGCAGAAGGGACAACCAGAAAGGTCACAGCCGACCAAAAAGAATCCCAGTATGGAGCTGACTTTCTGTCTGTTCTGTCATATATAAACATGTCACATCTTTAAAAAAAAAGATAAATACAAACTAATATAATACAATAAATACAAAGCTAATCTCTCTTTCTACCAGCATAAAGACCATGCAGTGTATCATAAAAACATTTTTTTACTCTATCCTGAACCTCCCACCACTACACCTCACTTTGCTAGGAATAGTTTATTTAAAAAATTGAGCTCATTACATCCAATTAAGTCATGATTCATCTGTTTAGATGCCATTAATATGGCAACCAGCCTGTTTAGACCCAAACACACATAAATGTCATCTAACACACACATTACCCCTGGTAATCATCTCGCCCTTGACATTTTAGGTCTAAAACATAATCACTTTGGAAAACATTCAGAAAGTCTAAATATTATGAACACATTGAAGTTCCTTACAGTTTAATAGTCACATATTGCATTATGGTTTTCCTGAGTGCTTATTCTAAGTGTTGCAGATATTTTACAAAAGAGGTGTCCTTAAATATAGTTAATTAATTAATTAATTAATATTAATTAACTTAATGAATATTAATTAACTGCAGCTAGCCTACTTCTTTGTTATTTATTAGCTGTAATATTAATCTCTTTTAAACTCTACTTATGTGTTACTATTTATTATCCTTGGGTCATTAGTGGTAAATAAATTGAGCGTACAAATCATGTAAAAACATAATGAAGTAATCAATGCACTTCTTAATTAGGCTCACAATGGGACTTTTTTTTCTTTTTGGCTGTGTGATGTATTTTTTCTCTCTCTATAAAGATATTAATCCACCATCACACAAAGCTTTATTGTCTGTTGCCTCCTTCATACTGCAGAACCTGTTCAGTCTGTTTGAGCAACTGTAAAGGTTATTAGAGCCTGCAATCCAACAAGAAACTTGATTACAACATACCACCAACACCTATTACCTCAATAAAAAGTTAACTATTCCCTCACAGTTGTTTCATCTCTTTTCCAAATTTGTGGTACACTCTAATCCTATTGAAGTCCCTGCAACAATGCAGGAGTTTAGCTGACTGGTGGAGTTGTTCTCGTGTTGACAACCCAGGGTGTAAGAAAATTCAACCAACAAGAATCTATGAGCCAAATTATATGATCATGAAAATGGATTAGGGACAGTCAGGTAATTGTAATAATTGGATCTAAAACATCTACATGCATCTCTTTGATGGAGTTTTTAAAACATTCTTGTCTACATTTTGCAGACCACTATCAGATTTTTTTGTGATGTAACTTTCTATTCATTTCAAACAGTTGGTCTTTATTGAACGTCACAATCACTTTCTTTGACTTAGCTATATATTCTGCATGTTCACAGTAATGGAGTCGTCCTGTGGATTTCTATACTAATTTATACTAATCTATTTGTGTGTCTTTCTACTACAGGTACATTGGTATTAGTTGTGATACATGTTATTTTTCAGCTTTTTTATTTCTTATTGGTGCTCCTGTTGATTGTCAGCTTTGTTTTCCTGCAAACACAGATGTTTCTGTACAGGTGTCTCTGTTTGAACTGATGAGCCATTGACTTCTATTTGGTATTGTCTCACCTCTTTTTTCTTTTCACTCATTTGGTTTCCATTAAGTTTACATTGTTTCTCTGTCTCCTCCAATTGCATCCTGCAGTCCTGTGTAAATTCAGTAATAAACAGTAAAAAAAAAAAAAAAAACATGAAAAATTCACATTATTAAGATAAGTCTCATATCTATAAAGCTTCTATTGTCAAAGCAAATTTGCTCAGCATAGTACCGTAGCTACACGTCATGCTACCTTTACAAGTCCTGTACAAAAATATTGTTGTTTAAAGATACAAATGGTCTAATAAGCACGGTGGCCAGGACATGTAAAGCAAAGTTACATTGAATGAAACCAGTGACTATAAATTACTGGACAGCGCATACCATCACGTGACCCATAGGTTTCTGAAGAGCGGATTTTAAGCCAACAGAAGTGTCCTACCATCGCCATCTTGGTGTTTCGTCATCATTGGAAAATCCAAAAATAGTTGAAAAGGTAGAGCTGAGAGGGCTCCGTCGTGGTGGAGCCAGAAGTACGCAGCTGTAACCAGTAATAGCGCACTAACACACATCAATCACAAGGACACGCCTCTAAATTTAAGATTAAAATAACATTGAAACCGAAGTTTTTCGATGGCTAGATGACTGCAGCCAGTCATTTAGCCGTGAGGGGTGAACTGCAAGCATTTCCATGGCGTCACCATCGGCAGCCAGAGATTGCCACCGGAATGAAACCTATTTCACATTTTGACCTTTTGTCTTTGTGAAAGACTTTCAAAATCCTTGAAGCAAGCTTATTAGTGCAACTACAAAACATTTAAATACAGGACTGAATATACTGATGAAACACCAATGACGGTGTAATTTTAGAATGATTGAATAGAAATAGAAATACTTTTTTATATCTGGCAATATACTTTTACAAGTTTACTGAAACACTTTTTCTGGAAGTTCTGGAAACACAATTAAAAAAACCACGGGTCATGATGCAAAGAAGAAATCATTCAGTAGTGGAAGTGATCCAGTCAGCAGCTTCACTAGCAGAGAAGCTAAGCCCATTTATGGATTGTAAAATTGTTTCACATTATGTGCAGTTGATTTTTTTCTGGGATGTAGAGTTGTTTTGGCATTAGCAATTGTTTAATCATTGCATTTTTTGTCTTGTGCATCTAAACATGGTTTCTATGATGTAAATATCAATCGTGACAATTTAAAAGTGTTGTAGTGGATGAATGTGCGTACTAAAAATGTAAAAGGCTTTCACTCTATCTAACATTGTTTTGCTCTTCCCAGCCACTCTAAATAAGCTATTTTAGTTCTGTATCCTAATGGGAAACATTTACATTAGAAATTACATTGGAAAGCTGCAGATAAAGCCATAAAAAAACAAATTTAGCTGATTTTTCATTTGTTTTATATGGAATAGGCTGTGTGAATAGGTTACGTTCACGTTGCAGGTCTTAATGCTAAATTTCGATTTACTGTTCAATACCAACAGCACACAGAGAGAACAGTGTTTACAGCAACAAACATAGAGGTAACCAATAGTGTCATTTACGTCTTCTGCTAAAACAGTGTGTGGCAGCAGTCAGCAAATTTGTGAAGTAGTTATGGTAAAAAGCATGAAGAGTAAGTGACATCATTTAGCTATGATGTTTCCATACTCAGGCCGATTGCTGCAACATTAGTACAGAACAGTGTGTGAATATGGAGTTAGGATCAAAAGGTGAGTGATTTCAACAGAGCATAGAGTTCTTCCAAAACTTTAGAATGTCAAGAAAAACCTTTCATCCCATCTCCAGGAGCTCCTGTAGATCAAGTGATCTGAATGCAATTTGGTCAGACAGCAGTCACATCTGTCCGATATGCATTATATTCAGTACCACATTTGAATCTATATATAAAAAAGCCAGATTCAAAGTGACTTGTCCTTTTAACATCATCAGAAAAAAATCAGATATGTTTCACATTAAGCAATAAAGAAATCAAACTGGAGTCACATTTAGTGTGAACATAGCCTTAGTATATGGCACATATTATATTCCCTTAGAAGTAATTGCAGAAAATCATGTGATTCATTTTGATAAGACATTGTAATCATTGGCTACCACTACAGGCTACATGTTATGTTAGTATTACAAATGTCATTATAATATCTATTTCTGTATTATGTCTTTGCATGCACAGATTAAATCATTCTTTTTTCTTTTTTTTTTTTTTTTTTTTTGCTGGGAAAGAAGAAACTCTGGATTTTGTTATATCAATCATCATATTGGCACTCGTATCAGGGGACCTGAAGCAACTCCAGAGTTTTCCTAATCATCTGATGAGGCACAAACAGCTGGAGAACTGAGGTCTCTACAGACATTATCACTACTAAAATTTCTAAGTTATAACCAATTTCAGTACATTCAATTGTTGTTAACTTGATTGTCTCTGCTGTCTCTTACTCTGCTGAAAGAACTGGTACTTTTGGTCAGCGATAGCTAGTGTTAGAGATAGGTTTCGTCAGTGGTTGCATCTCCAGTTAAAACTTCAGGAACATAAAGAAAGGTGGAAAGTTATTTGAGTGAATCCATATAAAAGCTTAAGGAATAAAGAGCTTCGGTTTTATTTTTACTTCTCATGTCCAGCGGTGAAGCAACCAGAATAATGGTCTGGATATACACACACACATTTATATA
>JBAMHX010000018.1:17654184-17668491 GCA_037177515.1 Pseudomugil tenellus | reverse complement strand
TAGTCACCTTTTTTATTTTTCCCTTATTTTCACCGCTAAATACTATTTCTTATCTACTATGGTAACTATCACTGCTGAAACCAATTTGCACATCTTTTGTTACAATTATTTATCTGATTTAAGTGTGGCTCAAACAAACTGTTCACTTTCCTTCTGACATTTTTTCTTTTGCTCTTTCAACCAATACTCCTTCCTCTGTTCTGCTATCTTACTTGTTTATTTCATTCTCTGTTCTCCTATATTGTACTGCACTTGTCATTTTTACTTTCTTTTTCTCAATTCTAACAGTCATTTCCCTGTGCTCCCAAACTCTTAATCCTTTCAATGTTTTCAACATTAGTGAAATGAAAAAAGGGAATATATACAGGAAAAACAGAGCAAAGAGTGATAAAGATGGAGAAAAGAAAAAGTAAAGAGGAGGGGGGACGAGTAAAAGAGGAGAAACTAAAAGCTCATTACTTTCCTTCTGATGGGAGAAAATGAGTGAGGGGGCAATAATAAAGCTTGAATTTTTCAATACTGTTAAAAATGGGGCTCTGACAGCTCACCGCCAGTGCAAGGGACAGGCGCCGACAACGCATGGTGAGCCACCGAATTAGCAATACCATACATCATAAAATCTAATTAAATCAAGGAGCAGAATCAAATTAGTTTTCTGTGACTCAAACCGGCCGCCAAAAGGGCTCTATTAAATGAACTGTAGAGAAAGGATTAAATAATTCACAGTGAGGGATTTTGCATTTATACAAAAATTGTGCACTTAATTGTCCGTGCTATATTACAGATTTGGCCTTATGTTAACAATGAGCCTAAAGCACACTTACTCGTGTGCACTGGGCACACATTAGGGCCTACATGGTCGAAAAGGCTTCAAACTAAAGGGATATTAGAGCAACCGCAGGCTCAATAGCACTAGGATAGTGGAGCACAGCAGTCTAAAACAGGCAAACTGATTACACTCATCACGCTATAGTATGCAAAATGAAAGGAAGTGCTGTAGAAATATAGGTTAAAAAGTTATTTAAATGTGAAAATTAGGCAAGGTATTAAATTTATTGCTTCAAAAGTTATATTTTCGACATAAAGTAAAATGTGGAATCTGGACTTATTGGAAAAGCTACAGGTATACCATCAAACTAAACATGTGAGATGAAGTTCTGTCATGAAAATAGAGTGCTTTTGTTACAGCGCCGTGTGAGCATTCAACCATCTCAGCTATTCTCTTCATATCTCACCCACATACACCCTTTTCTTCAATCTCTCCATCTCCCGAGGTTCCCTCCCTGGCATCAAAAACAGCACAACTTTATTATAGTTGCTGTCAATACCGTAATAATAAAAGAACGCAGAGGGGAGAGACTACCATATTACACTTTTAACGAGAATATAGCAGATGCACATTGAGTGAACATTGAGTTTTAAAACTTGTCGGCATGTGATTTGTGGCCTTGTCAGTACAAATATTTTTCAATGTCATGGCAGCAAGCCGAGGCTGTCACTTCAGCGGTCAGCTGGGACGGGGGGAGGCAAAACACAATGATCTGGTCCTTAATGGAGAACCGCTGGGACTGGCATGGAGGTGATGAAGCACTGTTTAGTTTGCGGCTGCCATATTTCTGCTTGGGGACGCTATTATAAAACACAGTGTTATTTTGTCAGATTTCAATCATGAGCCAGGTTATTTGTCATCAGCTGTCACATTGTTGGGGCAAGTCAGGCTGACGGTGAAATATGACCTATCCCAGTCCAACCCCCGGCTCTGAAGGAAACCAGACTTTTCATTAGACTAGATGTACAACAAGAAACCAATTTGCACATCTTTTGTTACAATTATTTATCTGATTTAAGTGTGGCTCAAACAAACTTAACTTAACTTAACAGCTTAATGACTATATCTCAGCTTTCCTTGTACTTCCCTTATTTTCACATCAGCTGCAGGAACACAATGACTCATCTTCAGGTTTTTGCAAGTCTTAATGTGTCTTTGTGACAAAATCAAGTATGTCATATAAAAAGTGCTCCTATTGGCATATATAATTATAGTCTTATTAAAATTTTTAACCCTTTAAAGCCAAACCTAAGAACAACTGGGCAGAAAAGTCAATTTTTTTGTATTAAATTATATTTGGCCCTGTCGCAAAATCCCTCCCAAAAATTTACAATATATATATATTTTTTTATAATTTTTACCATGTATTACCATCAGATAGATTATTGTTGTATAATCTTGGTCTTTCTGGTGTTCACCAGCAGGTAGGAGACCAGTATCATGTGGTTAACAAGATGCTTTTGAACAAAGTTTCAACCATAAAGTGATGCAAAATGTCTCTGCTTGAAATATGTTAAGATGAGTTAAGATGATATCACAGTGATCACAGGAAGTAAAAAATACGGTTATCTGGAAAAAAAAGAGGAATCAAAAACCTCTTTGTGCTTTAAAATGTACTCTTTTCTTTTAAAAAATAAGATAAAATCCCTTTTTTATTGATCCTTTTTTTGTAAAATCAGAAGGTTCAAAAACATGTGTCAATATATTAAATACATTAATAAATTAATATCTTTATTGTGTAACTACAGAAAGTTGTTCAATAGCATTTCATTAACATTATACACCATTGCAAACTTTCTCCTGACAGAATGCTTCTTAACTTGCCATTTCATTTTCCTATTGAACGGTTTCATTTCTTGCAATAAACTAGACGAAAACAAGAACCGGCCTCGCCAATTTGCATGCTGACATTGAAATCTGCTTTTCTGTTCACTGTACATGTCAGTGACTTAGACACCCCTCAGCAATTTCATCTCCAAATCATTTCAGTTTTATTTCCTTGTCGCCCTTGCATTTGAACGTCATGGCCTCTACACAAATATAGAGAAGCTATAACCCTCACTCTTTAAAAGCAGATATTCGCTCTGCCAGATGAACTATCTGTATGCACCATTACTCTAGACTGTTTGTAGATGTTGCTGATACCAAACTATCAGCCAGTATTAAAGTATGCAAATAGAATTTGATTACTTACACTACCTTCTGTTGGTTGAGTGACAGGGGTGACATTGTGTCCCTTTGTCACTATCTCATTCCCTGAATAAAAGCTGTGTTATTACCACTGAAAGGGAGCTTGCTCTCTCTGAATGTTTCATTCACAAACTGCATTTGTGAATTAATCAAAAATATGTAAAGCGACACCAACTTTTTCCTAGTTGCCGGCTGTTTACATCTGCGTGTCCTATGGTTTTAGTATATATTCATTCATGGATTTGGGCTTTCCAACTTAGTATATCATTTTTCAACTCATACATACATGTTTAACAAACTCCAAAGCATATGTATCGCCACACACACAAGAGCAAACACACAACAACCATTAGCTTTGGCTGACATGATAGCCATTAGCACATCGTTCCTAGTTGTGTGCGTTTCATTCCAAAAGAAGAATAATTTACATAATGTGTGTTTTTCCCAAACGGTGTGAACAACCGGTGCTTTGTGTAGATTTCCTGCTGGCAAATGTTTCAAACTGACCTCAGGAAACGGTCCAGCCACAAACACTGTGCTGTTATATCCATAATGGGCCTTTTACTTGTTTTTGTGTATATGTGTGTATCTGCAAGTAAGCAGATGTGCCTCTGAAAAACTGTGTGTCTCTGCATATGCACACTTTTGCATGCCGGTGTGTGTGTGTGTGCCTGAGGATGATGACTCTGTGCCAGTCTGACAGCTTTTATGCGAATTAATATTAATATGTGTCTGAGCTGAAGCCTATTGCATCCCTGCCCTGTGGAGCAGAATGTCCAAGGGCCACCATTATCATCCTGTTCTGACTGTCGGTGAACCTGGAGGTAAGTAAGATAGGAACGTTGACTACCGTTCTGGGGTCAAACAGTCAGGCTAATACAGCTCAAACCACCTGCAGAGGGGATCGGTAAAATATGCTCAGATGACATGCATCTATTTGCACTGCAATTCTGTATGAAATGCATCCCTTTATAGCAACGAGCTTATGGCCCAAATAATGCCCTATTTACATACACATCCCACATCATGCAGCAAGATAAAAAAGATAGAATATGTGTTTTAAAAAGTCCTTTATTTAAATGTTTATCAGCTAACTTGCCATGTAAAACGTATGCTCAATACCATTCTTAAATTGGTGTCTTGGTTCTAAGGGCACGATTGATGCTATTGTTACCAATGACTCATAAAATCAATCAATCAGTTCGATATCAAATGTATATGTCTGAGAGGTTGTCAGCAGAGCGCTCAGGGGTGAATCTCCAATACCCTGTCTTTTATAGCCTTTATGGGGGATGCACTGATGCACAGTTTCCATGAAAATACATCTGTACAGTATATCAAAAATCCTGACAAGCCAGAAGTGAATACAAGCAAATATTCCCCATATTTTCCCTTTCCACTCTCTCTTTTATGCACACAAGCAGAAGAACACCCTACCCGTACACACCAAAATAGATGAATTTTGCTCCAACAAAGGCAGTATGGTAATTAAATGTAAGATAAGGCCTTTCAGCATATCCAGGACTGTGCCAAGCAAATATCCTGATCAGCTTAAAATCAACCAAGTGAGACAAAATAACAAAACTCCAAATTGGTTGGTCTAGATCAGCTTGATAGGGCGCTCAATATAATACACAACAATGGCTGAAATGAATAGGAATCAAATTACAAGAGCTGCGATATGGCATGAAACTGCATGGGGGAATTCAAGCACAATCACTTTTCAATGTGGCTTCCAATATTGCAGCCAATCCTCGCACGATTCATATCCGATCACAAATAATGTTTATCACCCTCATATCTCTCTCCCTAATGGAAAAGGCCTAGTGTTGGGGTTTAAAGAGTGCATTCATTTTTAATGAGGTCTGGGCACTGGCCAGAATGAAATGAACAGGCAGAGTTTGGGGAAACAGTCTAGGAAAGACTGGCAGTAAAAGGTCAATCCTTTCTTACAAAATCTACTAGGTAACATTCAAGTTCTAAGTTGTTTATAACAACTAATGTGTTGCAGTAGTGTTTAGAAAAAGCACAGTTAAAAAAAACATTTTTTTCTTGGTAGGAGATCTAAAAATGGCTGTGCATTTCTTTTAAACCATGATAGTACATGTGTTATTGAGTGGTTTTAAGACTTCATCATTAGGGTCAACATCTTTGGAAAGCTCTCCATGTGGCACATTATCAACAGATTTTGTGAGTTTCCCTCATGTTCAGCCAACAAAACTATTCATATATATTGTAAAAAGGGAAGCAATATCCCTTGAACTAAGTAATTCTCTATAGTGTTTGTGAGTTCAGAAGGACCATCAAATTTCATGTAAAATAAGCTCTCATGTAGAAGGCGGCACTCATATTTTATGTCTAAATCTGGAGGAGAAGATGTATTTCCTGCCTCCCCAGGAACCATGATTGGTGTGTGACTGTGTATGGTGATGAGATCACTTGCCAGGGCTGAGGATAAAATGTCGCTTAGGATAATGTGATTGCCCTTAAGGTACAAGAAGGTGAATTATATTCCCTGATTTATAATATGAAAATTAAAGACTCACTCATTTTCTAATTTAATTCCACCTTCAATGGAACAATGTTCACTCTGAGCCAAATTGGCGAATAATGTTACTAATTCAGATGCAGATGTAATTTCTATTCGGGGGGCTGCAGCGGCGTGATGAACGAGTCCCGGATGGATCGTTGCCACTCCTATCTCCCCGTCTCGACAATTCCATAGCAGTTGTGATAATAACCTGAGCAATAAAGGAGGGATAGGCAGTGCTACCCTGTTCCACTGCTCACACCCCAAGTCATCTGATACTTCATCTAATAGTATTTCTGTCCTTTCCTGTGTCACTGTGTTTTAAGGTTGCTAACATTATGCTCTTCCACACAGGAAAACAATACAGTGAATATTATAGATGTAAAAAAGCATTACCATAAAGACTTCTAATAACCTGCATAATTACTGCTGCCTTCTGCAATACAAAAAAGTCACTGCAATAAATCTGCTGTTAAAAACTTGATTGAATGCAGGGTAAATGCCAAGGTAATTAAGAAGCGGTGAGGGTTAAAAGCAACGTTAAATCCTCCCACAGAGTGGTGACATTCAGGTAAAGGAGGAACAGAGTAAAAAGGAGGATGGAGGAAATAAGAGATAGAGAGAGGGAGAGTTTGTAAATGTATCAGCCAACACGTATCAACTAGATTCTCAAACGTCACTGCCTTTTCATTTATGAATGTGAATCATTTGAGATATGACCTCTCTATGACTGGTTTCATCCTGCACACTGTTGGTTCTATTAAGAATGGAATTCATCACTTAAAATATAACAATGACACAAATATGTTCGGTCCTCGCGTGTGAATGTTGATATACTGCATCTTAATGTTGCCTTTTTTAGTGTTAGCTCAACTGACCTGGCTGGAGATGCTTTAACAAAAGTCTCTACAGTGTGAGAGGTCACCAAGTGGAGATTATAGATATGTGAACACTTACTTCTTCATCTATCCTGGGGATTAGACAGAATATGTGCTTCATCCCTCTATTCATTGCAACATCAAGTAGACATCTAGATGTCTGAATACTGAGACCAGCAGAGGTCAGTTCATTTACTCACTGTTCAGCAATGGCGAGGAATAGATGGGTCAGGTGGGAGGGTGGTGCCAAAGCTGAGAGGTTGTGGGTGCTATGTCTCGTGCCTCCTCTTCAAATCCTAATGATCTGCAGACATAATGACCTAAAGATGATGGGGCCTCTGTAAACCTTGACTGGGCCTCTTCTCTTCTAGCTCCTGCTTGCACTCACTTGAGAAATAATGTCAAAGAAAAGATTTTTTTTTTCATCTTGCGGTTTTGTCCTCTCTAACCCCCCCTCCAACCTTCCTAGTTGCTATCCACCCCCAGCCACTGTACAAGCCAAGGCTCTATGACAAAAAGCCAATAGAGTTAGCTGCCAAGGCTTGGAGCTCTGAGAGGGATAACTAGCGCACAAGGTTAAAGCAACAATGTGCTCAGCCCCATTGAGCTGCTCCTTCTGTGCTGATGGTGAATGTGTGTGCGAGTGTGTAAGCGTGTGTGCATATCTCAAAATAATTGTATATATAAAACGTGTCAAGGGTTGTTAAAATGTATATGCTTTGATATATCTAAAAGAACACCTGTTCACTTGTGTTTCTACAACTCCCCAAATAAAGGGGTGCTCATTTGATTTCAATCCAACAACAGTCATGAGTTTTAGAGTTTCAAGCAAACTCAGTGTGTATTGTGTCGAATGAGACAACATAAAGGGTAAAGTGCACACAGGCTCCGTAACTGGCTCAATACGAATGCAAATAACTTATTTATTTCATTTTAAAATGTCATTTGATGGATTGAAGTGAAAAGCAAAACGTCTGGATTTTCCCATTACAGATGGCTTTCTCTAGTAGAAATGTACTATTTCAAGGATACTGTTTTTCCCTAGAAAGGACGCAGCAACAGTGAAAGGTGTGATATCACCTCTCTGCAAACCATAATGGTGCCTTGTTGGAAAATGACAGGTGTACGAATGAGGCCCTCTCTTTTCCTAAGTACGGCAAACCGTGGTCATTCAGTCTGCTTTGTTTTTAGCGTAATAGCCCCATTTACAAAATGTCTGTGAAATTAATGTGGGACAAACGTGGCGGTAACTGAGCCAACTAATTTTTGCTCATTCAACTTGAATTATTAATAGGTGAGAAATATACCATATGCTTCTAGAGGAACGGCATACATTCATTTTATACAGAATTGCTGCTGTTTTGTGAAAAGTGTAAGTAGCTTAACTGCTCTTTTCAAAAGGGGTGACTTATATGGAGGCCTTAATGACATATAAATCAGCCTGTGTAATTACGCTTCCAGCTGCTGCCTTGGGCCTGGCTGAAACTATAGCCCCTAAGCTCCAACTCTGAAGCCTTCATCACCTGAATCCTTTTTAATCAACGAGCATTACTTTTCTCTCCTCAGATCACATTATTATGAGTTATAGATAGGGGGTTGGGGAGACAGAGGGATGCGTGTATAAGTGTATGTGCACAATGGTACGTGTGCCAAACTAAACTCTTTTTCTTAAACACTGAAAGCTTGCTGCACATTTCTACTTGTAATTAACAACATATAAAAGTAACCGTAATGAAGAACAGCACCTTCCAGGGCTGATAACTGGACATTTTGTGATTTATTCCTACATTTTAATGACAGAACACATGCTCAGTTCAACTGTTGTAGGCTTTAGTGCAAGATTTAACATAGAAGTATTACATTATGTCTTGGTGAAGAGATGGGGCACCACCTAGTGCCCAGTCTCTGCTATAGCATTCAGCTCTAATCACTCTTCAATTAGTCTTTGTTAGTCATAAGATTTTACCAGCACAACACAAAGACCATCCTGTACAACTGGGGTGCATGTTTTGGAAATTATCTGGCTTTATTTAAAGGCTTTTGCCTCTCCGATGATCAAACTTGTCCAAGCCCAGATCTTTGGTGAATGTGCTTAACCCTTTACTTGGTGTAAATAAGCACATTTAATTTAAGCTCCCAAATCAAATCACACCCCTGTCTCCCACTTTGCCCAAAACTTCAAAATATTTCTTTAAAAAGATCAGAAGTACTTCAGCTATCTCTGAAACCCTGTTCAAGAATCAGATTAGATAACATGAAAGGTGGAGTAGGAGTGTGGAAGTCCACCCCTAACGTGTTCACATCAAGTTCTGCCTTTGAAAAACCCATATGTTTTGCATGCCTATACATGATTTGTTTGACAGAGCTAAGAAAGATGCAAAGCACTGCAGTCCTACCGATCTTGAAAGTTAATGGAAAACAAAAGTGAGGCAAATGACGGAAGACTTACTGTTGAAGAACAACAGCATGTTTTGAAATACTTCCCTTCCAGAGAAAGCTGGGGCTAGGTAAATAGTATCGAAATTTAAATGTGGAGTTTTATCACTATCCTTTTGTTTTATCACACACGGCAACAGTTATCATTTACATAAGCACCTTATTATGAGATTGCGAATGTCTCTTTAATGCAAATAAGCTCTTATAGCTCTGACACAGGCTGTACAGTCATTGTTTGAATGATTGAAAACACTGTTTATGAGACTATGAGTAAACAATGAGAACTTCTGACCATCATGTGTTTGAATCCTTGCTTGTGACAGACAAGTGTCCATCTGTCTAAACTATTTACACAGCTATGGAGGCGTAGGTTCCAACATTACTCAAACAGATAAAATATCAACAAGAATTAGAATAAAAGTATAAAAATATACAATGCAAACTAGTTCTGTTGATTATTTTTCACCTACAAACTAAAATTCTAGATGTTTGTAACAAAGACTTGTAAGCAAAGGGAAACCATATTGGGATTAATGACCGGGCGCCTCCTTGCTAATTGTCACATCAAACAAACAGGTTCTGATTGACAAAGGTTTTAGCTTGGTGCTAAGTGGACAGAAAGTGGGCACTGCCTCTAGATTGGTCTCTTTGTCTGCTCCTGTTAGTGGGTTGAACCCCTACATTAAGAAGCTCACAGTGGAGTCTTGTTTTCTTTGGTTAGTAATGAAACACACACCTGCTACTTGCTGGGAATGAATAGAAACACGAAGCAAATATTACTGTCATGTGGCTTCTATTATGGTTTGGTTTGCCCATATTTTGTGTTTGTGTTGCAGGGTGTATTGTTGTGTGTGGATGCTGCAAATAAAAGACAAGGAAAAAAGACATGAAAAAGACATATATTAAAAGAGAGGAATAAAATATATGAGTATTAGGTAGAAAATCTACAACAGAGATCTCCTGGGTTTGACTTCTCAATATGTGCGGTTAATTCACGTTATGCAGGAAAGAATACAGTAAGGTTTACCACAGCTTGTGGCAACTAGTATTTTACAATGAATATTATCAAATTCACTTCACAAAATGTGCAATCTGATTGTAATATAGCATGTTGCCAAGTAAAAAAACTAATGGAGCAAAAAAAAAAAAAAAACTGCCATTGCCTTGTGATTCTGTGAAACTGCAAAATAAAAGTGATAAAATTTGACTGTTCAAATTTTCTTTGTCAGATTTATATACAAGCACATATATGCACACAAACAAGCTGTTCCATCTTGAAATGCTAATTTATGATTAACATTATTATGCAGTAGTGTAATTTCACAAAAGCCATCCCACAGTGGTGCACAAAAGGCTCATTCACTGCCAGAGCTGCTCTGTGTGGAGAAGAATTATGGCACGCCAATGACTCCATTCATGTGGGAGAGGATTTATTCGATAATTATAGACCTTCACAGTTTTAATGCCACTTAATGAGGAGCTTGCATGGTGTGATTCTTACTTGGCCTGACGAATGGATGTTGGTTTTTATTCTGGTGCTTTTTGTTTGGCTCCATACAACATCTGTTAGCCTTTCCAGTGCTGCAAGGCAACTAAAGCAGTGCTTGTGAGTGCTGATTTTTCTCTCTGTGTATTATATGATAAGTAGGTAGTTAATTAATAGGCTTATGGTCACGTATGAATGAATGCAAAATACCACAAGTAGCCTAATCTATGATGTATACATATATTAATAATAATTTCTGAGAAGATTGTTGACCTAATAAATGAGGCTACAGTCAAACATAAAAACAACTTAGTTTGTCTTTATCACAAATGCTGTGCATACCTCACTATCAGCTCATGATGACCAATTATAAATCATCCAGCTGAAGGCTGTTTCTGACAGCTTGTTTACCATAATGTAAGTTGTAATGCCTCATACCAATGTCACTGTGGAGAGGTAATTAAGTTGGCAAAGTTTAATTGCTCAATCATCAGCAGTTAACAAAGAGACGTTGCTGGCCCCCTATACTTTCAACGCACTATATTTATAATGGCTAACAATTACAGAGAGGGCCCTTTAGCTGGGATAGCACTAGTAAAAGCTGCTGGCACTAATGAAAAGCTATAATCACTCTGCCCACAGCAGTTATTAGTAGGAAATTATGGGTCAGTTGAAGGGCTAGTAGTTATATGCATTAGGATAAATAACGCTGCAATTTGTGGCAAGTAAAGGAAATTAATGTGAAGCTCTAATTTTACCCACACTGTATTTTTTCCAATTGATAATGCAATGATTTTTTCCCTACAACCGGGTTTTTTTGGAGTTTTTCCTTACCGCGAAGGAGGGTCTAAGGACAGGAAGTCCGCGATCTGTTTAGTTTAGTGTAGTCACTAATTGTGTGTATTGTAAGTTATGTCTATTATTCTCTTTACCTGCATGTGAAGCCCTCTGAGACAACTGGGCTATATATATATATATATATATATATATATATATATATATATTGGATTAAAAAAAAACTCAAGTTACTTTTGCACAGTTTGATTACAACTAAGAGATGCAGAACTACATGACAGCATATTCCTGTGTTCACATTCGAATAAGATGAAAGATCAATATTCCCTCTGTACTCTTCCTTGGACAGTTTTTAACTGTTAATACCAATTGATTTCCTATCTTACTCCAACCCTTTTATCACACTTTACAAATCTCATTGGTCAGGCTTCTAAATCAACGCTGAATTATTCTTTGCTTACTCTAATTGCAGAATTACCATTCTGAGAATAATCCTTCTCTTTCCATCATTCCTTCTCTCCTTTATATTCCTTTCACCCCCTATCTTTCTTTCAGTCTATTTTTTTCAGCTCGCTCCCTCATCTTGTTCGGTTGCTCGGTCAGGCCCCATGGAATGTCATGTCTCTTTGATCAAGTCTTCATTATCGGTGACTCTGTGCCGCTTGACTGTCTGACGTTAAGGGGGCTAGCTAAAAGAGAAGCGTTGCCTCCATGTGGACGAGTGAGGCCTCTCCACACAAGACTGAACAATCGCCAAGCATCCTGCTTCCATTAATGAGAAGCATCCCAAACCATTGCACTCCCCAGGCAGCCTCCACCAGGTGGAATGCTTGGCCTTTGTCACTCATAGCATTGCTGAGGGCTATTAGCAATTCATTAAGTGAGTGACTGTCCGCCTAGCTGTATCAATTAGGGGATAGTTGATATGTCTGTTATTGTCAGATCGTGAGATTGCACTGCTCTTCATTTAGTGTCTGCGTTTGCTTTTGTGCTCATGTAGAATGTGTGGTCTGCTCATAAGCTTGACAATAACCCTCACATGACTAAAAAAAAAACAATGATCAAATGAATACTGATTGTCAGATGAGAAGTGGTTTAACTTTTCAAAGCACTGACACAAACATTAAAAACATTCTGTGAAACTTTACTAAACCTTATTGTTTCAATCCGTACTGTATCAAAAATCCTCTTCTGAGGCACACTTATAGCGGAAAATGATTGCCATCTGGAGGAAAAATTAAGTATTGTCAGATATCAGTCCAACACTGTCACAACTGTCATTTTCTTGTATGTAAGGCCTTTGAGGTAAACAGGTAAATTTGGTTTTCCGTGGTATCAACTGAAATCCTTTAACCAGGAAATCAGTTGTTTCATAAAATTACAGAAACAAGAAGTAAATACCCTGCCCATCCAAATCTAAAGTGATCACTGTTAATATACTGGGCACATGTAAGACAGAATTTGTTTAACAGCTAACATCTTGCGGCCTGGCCTGGCCTGGCTAATGTATAAAATATTCAGAAAGACTTGACCATTGTTAAGAGCCAGCTAGGCAAATCTCAGGCAAATTCCCCTTGTTGTTCACAAACACAATTCCTCATCTCACTCTTTGGATTTAGATAAGAGTGTACTTCTTTGCATATCTGATCACTATGCGTGACCTCCATCAAATTTAATACATGGGATGCTGATGAAAATTAACATAGAGGGTTGTTTGAAAGTAGTGCTAAACATCTCCATTTATATATGCCTTATTTGCATTCAAATTTGCAGAGACAGAGAGTCTGCTTTTGGCTCCATGGCCCTTACCTCCATAACTGTTACTGTCAAGCCCTACTCACTGTTGCTTTCACGCAACCTGACCATGGATTTGCATGTTTTGTGCTCAGTCTAAATTATTCACTATTAGAGTACTTTAAAAATGTTCTGCTAAATCATTTGCAGTATTAAGTGGAATTTTGATATCTAAATAATCTTTTTTTGAGTTTTCAGCACTTCATTTAAATGTAATTCACAATGCAGTCCTTTAACATATTAGAGGAAGGAATTTCTTGTTTTTAATACTTTTTGTTTTTAAGAAAGTTTCCATTCACACTGTAAAATATTTTAAGCCTCATTCAGCTTTTATGAAAATTGGAATACAAATAAATGTTTTTTTCAGATTTTGGTTTTAATGCATGCAAAATTATCAAGGTTTATAGTTTAAAAAGAGTAAATTATAGGCATGCGTGTATAAAATACCAGATGATTACAGACAGTGCATAATACAGTCTAAGAGCAAAGATGTGCAATGCTGATTGCATATCTTAATGAAAATAGTCAGAGGTCAGCAGCATTCTGATCACGATACATAAAGAAGCAACAAAAGGCCCACTGATAATGATAATGCTAATTATCACATTTTGCTCAGGGGTCAGCAGCAAAAGCATCAAACAAAGTCACCATTACCTGATAAATAGCTAAACAAAACTCTTGTCTCTCCAGCGAAATTGTTTGGCAGCCATTAGCAATGCAGTGCAATGCCAATGATTGACGTCGCTGTCTACTTAGCAGTGACAAGGGATGTGTGTGTAAGAGGCGGGGTCAGTACACAGGGTAGGGGGCAGTGCAGGGGATTGATTGGGGTCTGTGTTGTTGCCAAACGGAGGGAGAGGGTGTATTGGCTCGTAGACAATGAGCCCCGGCCAGCACTGAAAGGCCCATTCTGCGGATCCCTGTTAGCTGTCTATTATCCACGGTCTCCAGGGGGCTGCTAAATAGAGGGCATGTGTTAGGCAGACATTTATCATGTAATTACAGCACTAGGATCCGTTTCTGATGGTGTGTGATGATTACTAATAATTACTGTGCATTTCACGCCTCCAAAGGGCCCAGATGGGGTCCCAGGGCGTCAATACAAAGGGAGGCACAAGGGGAATAAAAGGATGAGGGAGGAAAATGTGAAGAAATGGAAAGACAGATTAGGAAAAAAAAAGGAGGGATAGTGTCTCGCCTTAACAATTTAGAGATGCTCATTAGCCAAATGAATTGATCCATATGTGTCTGATTCCTCATCTAGGAAAGGAGAAGAAAGGAAAGGAAAGGAGAAGAAAGGAAAGGAAAGGAAAGGAAAGGAAAGGAAAGGAAAGGAAAGGAAAGGAAAGGAAAGGAAAGGAAAGGAAAG
>JBAMHX010000018.1:17642240-17654084 GCA_037177515.1 Pseudomugil tenellus | reverse complement strand
AAAGGAAAGGAAAGGAAAGGAAAGGAAAGGAAAGGAAAGGAAAGGAAAGGAAAGGAAAGGAAAGGAAAGGAGAAAAAGCACATGGCATAAAAGTAATAGCAAAGCTTCCTTTGGCTTGATTTGTGTCAGCATGACTGATATACAATCATACTCATAAGGTTTCATATAAAAATGAATGGGCTCAGACTGGGACTTAAATAAAAAAGAGAAACACCCCCTTCTGAAAGCAGCCATCTTGCTTCTGTCAAAGTCAAAGAAGGGGTCTGTGTGTTACTGAGACCAATGTGGGTGAAATACAGTGGTAAGATGTTGTATTTCTGCCCTCTGCAGGGATCTGGATAAATCAAACGGGTCAAGCTGCCACTGATATAATGTCGGAAAGAGGCATAGAGATAGGTTGCACTTCATGCTGTGTGTGTATGTGGACAAGATTTGAATTAAAAGCACAGATCCACAGTAAATGGGGTTGTAGAGGTTTCGCTTGATTGCTGCAGTCAAGTCCATTCTCTGCCAGATTTTAGTGGTTATTATACCAGAGGCCCCATGTGTTCCCATAAATGCTCATGTTAACCTCAGCAACAAAATGAGAGATTCCTCTTTGCCCTTTTCTGGGGCCCCAAGTAAAAACTACAAAGTCTCCACCTGGTCAAGGTGAGCTCAAATGAAACCTTCAGACTAGAAGTGTTTTACCTGCAGCACAAAAGCCATCTGAATCAATATGGGAGAGCAAGGAAGGGAGGAGGTGGAGGTTGGATGGGGAAGATGAGGACCGTCCTGTTTAATAGAAACAAATTGCTCTCCACTTCCCGGTGACACAGATAGCAGACCATTTGTGCCTGCTGGCCTTTGTTTGGAACAACAGAAAGGAAATGTACTCATCCTGGCCAAGGATAAAGTTCGGGGCTTTCTGTTACACGCCAGTTACCTTAGCCTCAGTGCCCACCCCCTCGAACAAGCACAACGGTTAAGTAGTTCAGGTGCCTACTACATTCTGTTAGATTAAAGGTCCCTGCTTTTGGCCCAAGTTGAATTGCTTCAGCTGCAGATGAAGAGAACAGAGAGAGGGAGAAAGGGGTGGGGGGGCAGCAAAGTTGTAGGGCCATGGGGTATGAATAGACATCTTGTGTGTGCTCACAGAGGCAAAACGTTTTGGGACAGCCAACTGGCCTCTTTCTACACCAAGAGCCTGAAAAGAAAGTCTGTAGGGTCGGTTAGTGTGTAAGAGATGTGGACAGTGTAACTCACCCCTCCTCACCCTCAGCCTGCTTCTCACTTTATATCCTCACCCACATTTTCCTGAGGTTATTGGAAAGTGGTACATTTGTTCGCAACAAGACAGGTGGGTAGTAAAGGGGGTGCGGGGGCTTTTAGAAAGCAACAGACACATACTTTTGCCCCTATGGAACATGGACCTAAAGAAAATGGAAACAATACACACAGGACATGAGGGAGTTGTGTAACTGTGCGCCAGTGTGCACCTGGGCTACCCACCCACACAGAGTGGCAGTGCATTCAGGGTCTGGGAAGGAGTGGTTCTTGAAGACACCGAGTATATAACACAGCACATAACATGCCTTGCATTATGTCATTTAAATTTCAAAGTTATCATCACTGATCGGTTGAGATCACTAGTTTTTTTTCAGGATTAGGCAGATCCAAATTTAAGGATCCTATCACACGTGTCTCAGTCACACTTATTTCTCCATCATTTTATTCTCGGGCAGTGTTGAACACATGATCCTGAAATTAGTCAAGCAATGATGCATACAAAGTCTGAACATGTCTGGCTTCCCTAAACTCATTCCAAAAGGCACTGGGTCAAGTACAAGAGTCAAAGGTGAGGTCTGCCCCACAGAGATTGGATTTCAGTCTATGGGGAAATACTAAAAGAAGAATTTTGCTGTGCATGTGCATTGGTAGAATGAAGTATATTTGTAATTCCATAAGTGACTGATAATTGATTACTTCTAAATCTGTTTATATGCAATCAGCAGAAAAAGCGTGAAATCTGATATCTATATCACAAAAAAACGATCAAGGTCAGAGTGCCTTATCGCTTTATAGAACAAACATTGACTCGTCTATGTGACATGAAGCAAATGCCCAGTAATCCACATCTTACTCTTGTGCCGCGCTCAGTGCAGCTTAAAGAAACTGATACTCCTGTGACTTCTTTAGCAGCTGATTGTGTTACCTTTACAATTCAGCTTCCCCCTTCCTGTTTTGTACCATTGGAATCCTCGATAAAAGTATCCCCACTGTGGATTTCCACCTGTCCAGGAGAGGATATGGCAGTGGGCTGGGGTTAGAATCAAGACTCAGACCCATGAGGGATTAACGAGAGGCAACGTCTGGAACAAATGTTAAGAGGTTAGATCAATAAAATAAAAAGGAATTATTTGTAAAAGCCCCAATATTACTTGAATATTTTGACTCCTCTAGTTACTCCACTAGCCAGCAAGCAGCTTGTTAAGCCTGCTATATATACCCAAAATGCATAACTTTCTTCTTGTTCTCTAATAACAAAATGACATTATTTTGTCCTCGTCTTGAGAACATCTTCCAGGATGTTTTCGACACAACAGCCAAGCTGAACTTTTCTTTCGCTTGTTGTGGAGCGAGATAATATACTGGTTAATGAACTCAATAGAGCATCCCCTTCACAGTCTCTAAATCAGCTAATTAGTTTTAGGAAATGGTAAGATCTAAGCTACTGGTTTGCTTCTGTGATACACAGGACTAAGAACCAGTAAACACATACATGCACACATGGAGAGAGAGAGATAAAGGAAGCTAGAGCTTGGATTGTCACGTCTTGATAAGTTAGTGTGAGTCACCCACACTTGCTATAAAGTCACATTAACTTCAAGCGGACTGTGGAAGGCTACAAATACCTGAGGCATAATCTATAAATCCATCAATAGCAGCTTGTGGTTCTCGCCAGCTTTGTTGTGGGATATCCCAAGTGTTAACCCCAGTTTAGGCCTCTAGTTGTTCCCTCAGGCTGTAACACAATGTAAAAATGATTTTTGAGACAGGCTCAACATTAATTTTACATTACAGTCATTTAGCAGACGCTTTAATCCATTTACATCCACTTACATTTTTTGGGTCATAGGGTTCAGTGTCTTGCCCAAGGACACTTCAGAATGTACTCAGGGGAAGCCTGGAATCAAACCCCCAACCTTCAGGTTGGCAGCTTTTACCTCCTGAGTTACAGCCTTTTTTTTAACCTATAAGTCATTAAATGTAAACAAAAGATAGACCAACCTGTTGTGACGTCATTATGTTTTTAGAAACTGCTAAAGCCCAGCATTCAGTTGCTGTTATTTTAGGCTTTTTTAAGCCTTAATTGACTGTAAACAAAGTTGTTGGCAGATTTCTTCTTTAAAAGTCAAATATCTAAGACATAAATGCATTAATTTAAGACAGACTGACTATAATGACTTGTAAAAAAAAAAAAATACTGATGTAAATATTTTTGGGTCACCATGAAAACTGAATACTGTCTTTTTTTATATTTGTACTTTAAAAAGACATGGTTACTTAATATAAAGAATACCAATCATATAGGATTTACATCCCTTTGTTACTACTGCATTTCTCAACAGTGAAGAAACAAACTCTACATCTCCCTTGTTGTGGTTGTCATGTAATCATCTTCCCATGTCCATGTTTATGTTCGTGTGCAATGCAGCATAGCAGTTAACACTGTCAGTTCTCTTTGGCTGCAGCCCTCTATGACTCACTGAGTCTGCACAGCACTGTCAGCAGTTTCACACATGATGTAAAGCTCCTCATCCAGGTTCTACCATACAAGGACAGGTTTTTTTCTGTTTTGTTAGCATCACTTTGCCAGACTTTAAAAACTTCATTGACTTTACAGCAAGATATTTCTTCTGTGATATTCAAAGCACAGAAGAATATATTTAATTTCAGCAACTGCTCTGTTGTCACAGAGAACCCATTGTAATACTGTACAAATCAACATCCACATAGCAGTGACATTATGCTTGGCGACAAGTGATGTCACATCTCCCTGAGAGCTGCTTTCCATTATTATATGGGGAAATAAACAAATAAATGTGCAAAGTTAATGATGAACACTGACACTAAAAACAAAACCTCACAGACAAGTAGCAGATTAAATGTCACTTTTCTGTCAAAGTTCACAGCATGGGTGGAGGCAAGTTCTGCAACAGACCACTACAAGAGACAAACACTACTACATCGGGACACCTGTGTCACCAGTTTGCCATAAAAATGTGAGAAACATCGGCAAAAACAGAGAAACAAAGAAATCATGTGAGGCCTCTTACATATTTTATGTTACTGTCTACACAATAACAAGCATTCATTTACAAAGACTGTGTTTATAGTTGTCAGCCGACAGTAACATATTTCTTTTCTTCTGTGGAGGAGGAGGCAATTTATCTGTCATGGCTTCCAAAGAAGTAGCTCACTTTGCCCCCTTCCACCCCATTATACTGACAGCAGCCTTATTAGCCACAAGAGAAACTGGCCGCCATGAATTTGGCCACTGTTCACCTAAGGGGCCAGGGCAAGCCTCCTCCTACAATAGCACCAATGATTCTGAGATTTTCTTTTCGGTTATTATTTGAGAAATATATTAATTATGACCTGGAGATGACAGTCCAATCAGATTGTCAGGTACCAAGTCGTGGGCCCCTACCCCCCACTTTGGTGATAAGTTCTCTCAGGTTTCTAGAGCTGTCATCCAGAGGGCTTGGACTGCTTATCAGCATTGGGCCCATTCTAGGGATAATTTCCTGTGTGTCGTAATTAAATGGTTTCCCTGTGATGCTGAGCAACTTGTGGAGATGAGTTAGGATGGTGCAGACTCCTGATTAGGGTTAGAAAGTGATTCAATATTAACATTTCTACTTAATTTAATTTTTTTTAATTTGATAAACTAATAATGTGAAAGTTTCTGAGGTTTGAAATGTCTTTACTCATATGCAATTGTGTTGTTTTTGTTTACCAAGATCATGTAAAATCAATACATGCAGGAAGATTCACATTAAAGATTATTGATTTTGAGAAAACATTCTGTTTTATCAGGTTTATACACATTATTTCTTTAAAAACATAAAAAAATTACTGACCTGCATCAGTGTAAAAATGTCAAACTCTTGCAAATAGGGTTTGTCATGGGTAAACTGTGCTGTTGCACTCAGTTTGGACCTATTGCACTGATAACATTTATACTGTATAAAAATAAAAAACAACACATTAACAGATAAAGAAAGAAATAGTTAAATATGTTTAAAAATTGCTCAACAAAAACTGCTTTCAAAACACAAGTCAATATGAATCATTGCTGATGCTAAAGTGGTGTAATATGCAGTCTGGTATTTATAAAGGAGATGCGTAACAGAGCATCCCATGTAAAGCCCACTACAGCAAAACATCGAATCAGCCTCCATACCCTTGTCTGACAGCCGTCTGGACTTTAGAAACGGGTGATAACTTAATTTCTACTCATGTCAACACTACTGCAGGGGCCAAGAGGAAACTGAGGGCCTATTGTATGTCTGTCATATCATCCTGCATTTTGTGGCCTCAAGAATGAAAAATATTTAAAGTGGCTTTGATGTCCCGGATCTTGTTGAACTGCTCTGATGGTCTGAAAGCATTTCAGTTTTGCTTTCCATGATGCCCACCCTCTTTCTCATGCCCACTGTTTTATCTCACTGCATACAAATGATCAAAAGTTGTTTGCGGGCCCCATGCGCTCTCTGCTTGTTTTATGTGTGGACAGTCATTTGCATTCAGCCAGCAAAGTGCAATGTACCCTTGCTGAACCAGACACAAGTGCAAGGCTTATGCTGGAACAACTCTGAGTTGAGGGCGTTGACAGCAGCTTCTATCTGCCAATCTCCCTGTGGATATTGTTGCAGTACTGGCAGACAGACAGCCAGGGCTTGCGGGTCAACAGATCCCCTCTGTCAGCAGGTTATCATTTCCAATTAAACCCTTTCATCCTAACGTACAGTCAACTCCTTGGCCAGCAGTAAGAAAGAAAAAAAAAACTTGAATAAGACATTATTAGTCTTTTTCAACAGGTTTCCATTTTTTCCCCAAACTGAGGCCTGTAGCTGCAGGGGCTGGGCAATCTTTTAAAGCATTACAGTTCTAGATTCTTCATGTATCTTGATCCAAATAGCTCAGAACTTCAGCCGTCTACGGTGGTCACGTTCTGTTTAGAGATAAACTTTCAAAATTGTATTGGATTGACACACCGGCATGTCCTCTCTAACATGTGTACCAGCACAAGGAGCTTTTTGTTTTGCTGTGTTCTTGCGGGACCTGCTGCGGACAGAACTGTTTCTATCCAGTGTGCAGGAGACATGAAGGAATGTGTGCAGAGCTCAGTAACTGTCTGTTGAAAAAAACGTCGCAACGTCTCATTTCCTTTAATAAGATGGGCTCAAAGGCATCCGGATGAACCAACTAAATACAGATTAACCCTCAGTATCATCAGCAACCTCTCAATCATCATGACTAACTCAGTCATGCGTGTGTGTGTGTGCAAGAATACATGTAGACTCAACTTGTATAATGCTGAAGTTTTAAAGGAACAATAGTGGTTTTAAAAAATAAAGATTTAAACTATTCCAAATGGAAACACAACAGTAAAAGGATCCTTTTGTTGAAAGCTTGCTGTTTGTGAAAATAATGAATTTAATTCCACAATATTCTTTATTAGAAATCAAGATAAGATGCTTTTAGCACTTATTTCCCAGTTCTAGAAATGAAATATCTGTGTTAATGTTACTATAAGAGTGATTATGTCTTTTTTCTCTTCTTTTTGAGTTCATGATTCATGAGCAAAATGCTAATGAAGATTTTGCACACCAACTGCTGGAGATATTACCTCCAATTTTCAAATCAAATTGAGTCAAAACTGAAATTAAAACGCAACACCAGGTTGTTCTGAAGCAGCTTTTAGAGCTTACCACTTCAGAGAAACAGTGTTGATTTGGTCAAAGATGCATCACAATTAATCATCTGCATACTGCAATTTCACTTAAAAAAAGAAATATTTCATTTCATTTCCACAATCATGTCAAGGAGATACAGAGCCAAGAATTCCTTCGGACAAGGCTGACCAGTGCATCAATGACCTTCTGCTTGCAAGAGAACCACTCTGCCCACTGATCACAGGCCTTCTACAAGTTTTTTTCCCCTTGTTTCTCATTTTAGCGACTCTCATGCACTGGTTTTCCTGTCAAGGACGAGGACTCTTGTTTCTTTGGATTGAGAAGAATATAAATTTAATAATGAAGAATAAAAGAAGTCGAACATACATTAAACATTAAAACTTGAAGGGGCAAAACATTAAGACATACAGACATGGTCAAGGTTATAACCCTGGGAGAATACCCCTAGAGATCTGTGGTCACACAGAAGTCAGGAACTATTCTGCCCCAGTCAGATAGGGGAGCTTTGTTTAAAGACTTTGGTCACGTGCGTCAATCTGAGGCCTGTTCCTAAACATTTCCCTACGACAACAAAACCAAGGTCTTAGCAGATGGTTTACTAAAGGTCAGAATGACATCAGTTTAGGAGCCTTATGGTCGGACCTTTCAACTAGACATTAATTAAGAGCAAGGTCATTAAGTTAATACATGAAATTCCTCTACAAACACATAAGAAAGAGATAACTGTCTGATAAAAGATTATTGTCCTGTTGTACCTCTATGCTAATACCAGTTTTCTTCTAAATGTCTCAAATGTATACTGAACTTTAAAAAAAGCTTGATTCAATTTAGCGATCATTTGAACAAATCAGGTGATAATCTTTCATGTTTACCTGATATCGCTCAAATTAGCCAACAAATTATGGGAATGGTAACACTAGGGCTGGGCAATTAATTGGTCTTCAACAATCATAAAATTAAAATAGTTCAATTATTTGCACCTTCGCAATTCGTGTTTTCAGTAGCAATTTAAGCTAATTGCCTTTTTGCAACTGAAAGTAACTTGACAAGCCCAGATGCAGGAATTCAGCCACAAGCTGAATTTTATTCAACTTCACACGCTCTCTTTCCATCCATTGAACAGCGTTGGTACTTTGAACCTCACAACAACACTAGATGCGGTAAATTACTAACTGTAGCATACTGTTTGAGTTAACTAAGCTGAGCTCGGGGCATTTCTAGCCTTGACTGAAGCCTTTTAATCCAGCTGTTAAGTGTGGCGGGAATTTAACAGCTGGGAAATAAATCCATGGTATTAAAGTTAATGGATAATTGTGTTAAATAATCGAGATCTCAATTTCAGTCAAAATAATAGTGATTATAAGTTTTGCCGTAATCAAGCAGCCCTAGGTAACGCCCAAGAAAATTCCCTATTTGATCACAATTTTATATATGATACTTTTTATAAAGACTCAAAACTGGTTTTCTGTTGAGCAAAGCAAGCTAAATCGTGCTCCCACAGCTCAGCTTCAGGGCATAACAAGCTTCAAGTGCAGCTTGGTTACAACCTTTAAACCTGTCTGTAGTTCCTAGCCAACTGTTCTGGCATGTGAGTTTGCTGTGCACCTCGTCTAGTTTTACAAAGAGGGATTTTAAGTGCAACTCAATTCACAATTTCCTCTCTAAAGTAAGATACACTCTGAAATGTGGCCCCTCTTACCCATACAAACTTCCTGCTCCAAGAGTAGAAAGTACACACAGAGATAATAGTCAAAAATAGTTTGTTGTAGCATTTCATTCAACTTCACACGCTCTCTTTCCATCAGCTTAATCTGACTCATATTAAACAATTTGATTTTATTTATTATCCAATTTGATAAGTTGAGTAGCTTTTAAGATTTAAGTTGTTAAAAAGAAAAATAAAATGCTGAAGTTTTGAGGATACAGCTGGGAGAAGAGTACAAATTTGACAGTGTGTCGATGTAGAGAACCCAAACACGAGAGAGGAAAGAGAAAAGTAAAGGAAAGAGTGTTACCAGAGCACAGATAGCCGAGGTAAAAGTACACCGTAAGAGATAGTAGGATAATCCTCTTGGTTTTAATGGTTTTGAAATGCTATGAAAGATTAGGTAAACAGTGCATTTGGTTATTAGAGAAAAGAAGTCAATTGGCCATGGAGCGTGAAGCGGATCACAATGCTTCTTTCATATCTTTGTGCTGCTGAGAGCAGAGACGATCACGGGGATGTCTTGGCACAGAAACACTTTTGCACATACCTCCGCTGGAGAGAATGCAGCCTCACACTTTTAAAGATTTGGAAACTTGAGCGAGCATGAGGAAGTACTAATGTGCACTTACACACAAGCGCACACACAAAAGAGTTATGTAGAGTAATGCAAGTAATTGGCTGGATTTTAGGCCAAATTAAAGGCTTCACTTATCTGAAATTTTGCTATTCATGCTCAATAAAACAAATCTCCGCAGCCCACCGTCGTTTTATTCCTGTGCATATCCTGTCTTCAGGTAAAGGTCAGCTAGCCCAGGTGTTTGCCCTCCACTTGACTCCTTTCCAACAGACTGCAGCTAAAGCAGATTCTGCAGTGACCCATTCTAACGCAATGTCATCTATGCATGATCAAATACCCCCAAAACAGCTTAGTGTAGCCAAGCCAACGCCTCAGGTCTTGGGCATTAGTCATATGGTAATCTTAATGGTGAATGAGGGGAGAGCCAAATAAACTAAAAAGCTATTTTGAAAATATTTTTACATATTAAAGTACCTAAAAAACCTTCACATTTAGCTGGAGTTTGTCTCAGTAAATATCACATTAACTATGGTGTTAGAGCTGTATCCATTGCATATTTGCATATTAACTGCTGTAATACTTCAACAGCATAATTTCACTATCAAGACACTACTTTTCCACAGTGAGGCTATGTGCAGAGTACATATTATTCCAAATTAACTCATTTAGCTGCAACATATATGTACAATTGCTTTTACCAATTTAGCTTGATGTAAGGGTCATATGAGTTTTTTTAAACACTAAATAACATAAAAGAGTAAAATTAATTATTTCCAATATCAATGGATTATAAAAGAGTTAATTTTTTATGGCAAGTTGTAGTGAATAATGTGATTTTAAAACTATCCACTTGTATTCCCTTCCTAAGGTTTCCTTTTAACGTTATGGTAACTGTTTTTAAATGTATTTAAGGAGGCTGGAGGTTAACTGCTGAAGACACTAATCAGGATGATTTGTGTGATTTAGGGACTCTTGACCTCGACCTTCAGCACAATCCTGACCGACTAAACAGGATCAGAAAAATTGTTAACCACTAACACAAATCACTTCTGGAACTTGATGATTGGTTTTCCAGCATATTAGAAAAAAAATCATAGTAACTAAAACAGAAATCATGAAACTTTTTTTCTCACATTTACAATTGTGTTTATTTTGCTATACATTTAAAAAATACTAACGATTAAATAGATATGACTAAACATGCTTAAAGATACCAGAGTCCAGAATGGCTGCTAATCCCTTATCCATAGCCAGAGGCAGGAGAAGGCAGCATAAGCTCTCCTGTCCTCCCTGCTATCACCTGCCTATTTACTGCCATGTCATCCCTACGGCGCTTTCAGCCACTCTTTTCCCCTTCTCTTTTCCTCCTTCCATCCGCTAATCCTCTTTAAAGACATTACCTGCTAATATATCCAGTCAGAAGGTATAAAAGCCCAGCTATCTCTTTACTGCCATCGGCAGTACGCTAAATAGGTTATTAATGGAGAAAGGCAAATGGGGGGGATATTGTGGTTTTGACCCTAAATACCATTCAGAACTTGGTGTATTTGAATGCCTCTAAGATGTAGCATGTGCTGGGTCACAAGGAGCTGCGGGAGAAGGAGGAGACTGAAAGAGCTTCAGTGACTGGCCTTTACTTTAAAAAGGTCCAATGGTTTGAGTTGCATTTCCAGGTTGTAAACAGCACACATAATGTCAAACTTCAAAATCTGAAAATGAAGAACCCATGTTAATAAAAAAAAAACATGTTTACCTCTTTTATTTTTTGTAAATAACACATTTGGTATCAAACTTGCTTTGCTTCACTCAATGGTTCCCCCATGTGGCCGAATAAACTAACTGAAAGACCGTTTGCTAGTTTTTTCCTTTTTTTGTTTCTCTTTCTATCTTTCTAAAACTTTATCATACAGAGAGCGAATATGTGAGTATGAGTTTTCAGGAGCTTGACTTCTACCAGTCTAAAGGTTTGTTTTATACCATGTTAACATTCGGTATGCTCACTATCACTTTAGAGCAAATTAAAAATAACAAAAAGAATTATTCTACAGCGTATCTAAACAAATCTAAACAAAAGTGGTTGTTCTGAGCTCCTTCTTTGAGCAGGTTAACCCACAGACTTAACGGACCAACAAAGTTCACTTGTTGACTTGGCCTCAAGGCAGGCAGCTGTTCATTTTACTGCTAATAGAGTGCCAGTGACATAATTTTAATGAGACAGCTCTAATGAGTGCTGACAGCTAACACAGAACACTGCTGAATCGACTCACCTCCCCTAGGTTTAGCATCATTAGCATGTAGAGAGAGCCCTCCTCTGGTCAAAGCAGGCAGAAAACACCACATACAGAGGTGCTTCAGGAAATACACCCCCATTCTTATTTCTCATGCCTCTCACTCACTAAAATGAGATTTTAAGTCTTATTTTTTTATTGCAGTGTTTTATTTTCTGTGAACTCTTATACATGTTAAATAAACTATTTGCTTCTTCTGTTCAACTTGTATATGCTCCCTTTGGGTCAGCTATTACAGAACTTAAACATCAATTATCACAGCTATGCAGACGATACACAACTTTATGTGTCTTTGTCACCAGACGA
>JBAMHX010000018.1:17624916-17638285 GCA_037177515.1 Pseudomugil tenellus | reverse complement strand
ACAGAAGCTGCTTACCTTTTCCACATTCCTGTTTGGGTTGTAGCCGAGAGGCAATGCAGTTGATGTTTATGATGTTTATGATGTTTCTTTTTTTTTTTTTTTTTTTTTTTTTTTTTTTTTTTTTTTTTTTTTTGGATACGGTCTTACTCAATAGTGATTGTTTCACATTACTTCTCCTGTAGGTAAGTTCTCAGGTAAATCCATATTCCTTCAACTTTGTCATTGTTCTTATGAGTTTTCATTCATTGATACTGTGAAAAGGAATACACTTTTATTATGCTGTAAAAAAATGATGTTGCCATTATAATGCCACAAGAAACATGTTCAAATTAATTAAGGGCCAAGTTCTGGACAAATCAGTTAAGTCAATATATTTCTGTCGTTTTTCAGCAGAGAAGGCTATAAATACGTATTACATGAAGTTGATGGAAAACAAGACTATCGTGGTTAGTGCTGTAGCCTCACAGCAAGCAGGTTGCCGGTTTGATCCCCGGCTCGGACGGTGGCCTATCTGTGTGAAGTTTGCATGTTCTCCCCGTGTTAGCGTGGGTTCTCTCCTCCCACACTCCAAAGACATGCACTTTGGGGATAGGCTGATCAGAGACTCTAAATTGCCTAACGGGGTGAGTGTGCATGGCTGTTTGTCTATGTGTGTTGGCCCTGTGATGGACTGGCGACCTGGCCAGGGTATACCCCGCCTCTCGCCCTATGTCGGCTGGGATTCATTCACCCCCCCCCCCCGCCCCAAGTTCTACTCACTCTTGTAGACAAGATTTCTTTAATTTCTTTTAATAAAAGAAATTAAAAACTTAATTAAATCAAAACACAGGGAAATGCAAAAAAAATGAAAATCCCATACATAGCACCTACTCTTTCTGAGTTTCATTAACACCGTGTTCTTGCTTTTATATCACAACTTCTATCCCCAAAAGATAATAATTTAGAACAATGAAGAAACAACTGTCAAAATTAGATTATTTTTCCAGTGTTTGTTGGACCATGGTATCTCTAAAAACATTACTCATTATTCAGTCAGCACCCACATGAAGGATATTAAACAGACAGTTATTCTAAAACACGCATCAGAGTATAAAAGACTACCAGCTGTAACAGAAGTTCATGTGTCTTTTTCACTTCATCTGTTTTCATGCGCCTCAAAACATGTTCCACAGGGTTGCAACCTTATACACAGCCGTCTTTGTGTTGCCATGGGGACGACTACTTTCCTTTTCCAGTGGAGGGTAGAAGGCCTACCATTCCTGCCCTTCCCATTTATGCCCCCTCCCTTTGATCAAAGTGCCCTTCATAGCTGCGTGTGACTTTATTTGGAGTGAAAGTCAGTGGAGAAGACGGTAGTTTGTTGTTGATTGGGATAGAGCCCATTTCCGTTTTTGCTTTTGTAAGTCACATGACACAAATAGCTGGACGCAGAGCCACAACGAAGGCTCTGGCTGCACTGGATAGCAACTAATTTGATTCTATTTTACTATTCTATTTTAATTTACTCTTTTACTTTATTGAAAGATATAATGCAGTACTTGTGTGAACATGGATGTTAGCCATCAGAATAACATACACTCTGTGTATCTGGACTACACCAAAACACTCACTTTCTTCAGAGCATCAGAGTAGATAAAGAGTGAATAAGGATTTTAATTCCTTCATAATGCAATTCTCTAAGCAGACCAGCAGCAGACATTGCATGAGAAATTCTTCTTCTTTACAACTTGACCTGCACTTCCAAACAATGACTTGTGAATATCTGTGGTGGCTGTGTATTTCTGGCACATTTGAGTACATGTAAAGTTCTGAAGACACCATTTTAATCAAGCTGTATTTTTTTTTTAAATTGTGTTGTTGCATGTTTCTGCATTTAACAAATCCTAACCTATATAGATTTTTTTATGTAGTAAGGATAACAGGTATGAAAAAAGGAGCTTGAAAAACCAAAAGGGAAATTATGCCATACTTGAGGAAGCTACCTCGTTAAATTCCTTTTTTTTTTACCTTGTGTGCCTAGACATAAATAATCTGCAGCAGGTTTGGAGAAAATGCAAGTTGTTAATAGTCAGTGTTTTATTTGAGTAAACAACTGAATTTTCAGAAGTAGAGTTGTTTTACATGTTCAACATAATTAAATAGAAATAATTGAAGAATAAAGTTGACAGGCTCAACCTTTAGAAAATTTGAATCTGTCAAGTTACAATCAATAGATTTCTAGGGAACATTTTGGAGACATGCAGTTGTCTGACATTAGTGTGAGTGCTGTCAGAATCCCTTATGCTCACGTATTTGTCCGGTTTTCCAGCATTAAGTACTTCTGGACTGGTAACCTAGTGTGCTATAATCAGGAAAATGCTCTAACCTTGGGTATCCACGTGTATGTGGATGGTATTTTAGATTTTTTGTCAAATACAAACCATAAATCTCATTACTGCTGCAGTCCAGTTACAACCCTTCATGATTTCAATGCCCTCTTTCACTAAGATAATGCTTGCTAACTTACAGTAAACTAAAAGGATCTGTCGTTTATTTTTGCCTGATATAACAAGACCAATTCAAAGGCTTATGGAATCCATGCCACCACAGGTCTAAGCTGTTTTCATGAGATAAGGCGATAATACAAGAAGTGGCAAGTTGTTTTAATGTAGTGGCTTATCAGTGCAAATATAGCTATAAAGAAAATAAGTCCTCGGTTTAGATGTGTGAAATAAACTTGACGCTAAAATTTAACTAGTTATTAATGTATGTATGCTGCTTGTATTTGACCGTCACAGACTTTGAGTTCATAACAAAGGATCTCCATAACATATCCAACCAGATACTTGCATGCTTATGTTATCTGTTGCTCCCTCTGAGTCACCCATGCACTGTATCAAAGCATGAATCAGACTGTTGGCCAGAAGTTTGGCTGTGCATGCAGATAGGTTTTCCCAAGGAAGTGAGACTTTCGTCCAAGCACAAATGAACAAAGAATAATATGGAAAGACAGGAACTGAAATTGTGCAGGAGCCAGTTGAGGTTCAAGCCAAGCATGTGTTCATTGTGCCACAGGCACAAGCCATCTAGCTCTGCTCTCCATCACGCATATACTGTGTGGTATTCCCTTGACTACACTCATGGGTATTTCCATTTTTAACGTCTGATATTCTTTACATTTTTTTCCATCCTTATAGAAACTTCTAATTTCTGGAAAAATTACAATTAGACACACACATACACACAGACAGTAGCAGCAAAATAATGTACCAAGTCAAGCCATATACACTCAGAGTATGAAGGTCCTGACATGTGGAATGGTGATCTCTCATTAAAACTAACACTTGGAGCTTCATTTAAAATACTACTGAGAGTTTCTTACTGTCATGGTTGTGTACAGCGATGTTATGCTCATTATCATTGAAAGGACATCAAAGCAGATGGGCGAGCATATCAGAGCCTGGAAATGGCTGCAACAAATTATGTGTGGCCAAGATAAAACCAGCCATTTGAGGTTTATCCAAAAAGAAAAAACAGAGCTGGATCAACAGTATATTCAAGATAAGCCATTTGACATCTGTCTAAGGGAGCATGCTGAGAGATGCACTAACTTTTGTGACCAAAAGTGACACTGTTAGATGAGGGAATACTGAAGACAGGCAAGAATAAACGTCACGTCCTATTGCCTAAACCAGAATCTCTATGTGGAATTCATTGTGTTGTCTGGGCCCAAAGGAGACTGATGGGAAATTTCTTTTGCAATGATAAAATTTAGCAGATGAGCTCAAATAAATCAGTAGCAGTCTTTTTAAACAAGGGGATTCTGACATAAAGGAAAACTTGCTGACTGATGTCTTTGAAGATCATGCAATCGGCTACTATTTCAATTCAATTCAACTTTATTTGTATAGCGCCATTTTACGACAATGTCATCTCAAGGCGCTTCACAGAGATCAGCCAATTCCTAAAAATAGCCTTATATAGGGATCCAGCAACATTGCATCGAATCTTGACTTGGATCCAATCTCCCATCCTGAGCTGCATGAGGCGACAGTGGGAAGGAAAATTCCCTTTTAACAGGGAGGCAAAACCTCCAGCAGAACCCGGCTCAGGTAAGGCAGCCATCTGCCTCGACTCGCTGGGGTCAGAGAGGACAGGAAAGACAAATTAATATATATTGCAGCTGCTATCCAGGAAGACCTGCAAATAAAGGAAAAGAAGAAGTAAGACCTGCAATAAAAGGAAGAAATGAGAACTTAAACCTGCAAAAATGATGTGAGTACAGGAACAGAATTGTAAGATCTCTCATGCAACATGAACTCTCCTGGCACTAATACATGACATAACATATGTGTACACATTACATTTGGTATTCACAATGTAGGCTGCTATAATAATAATCTTATCAGAAAAATCACTTATATTGGATATTACTGTTTATTTGCTTAACGAACTTATTCCTTTTGATATTGGGTAGTGCAACTGTACCTCAGATTTGTAGAAAATACATGCAATAAGTAACTTTTATTTTATTAAAATTACTACAACTCAATGGAAACAAAGCCTTGTTCTTATCATTTTAGGAGTTTGCAACACAAATCTGCTTTTAATTGTTTTAAAAAAATCCCTTTAAGGGTGGAATTAAATGATTACTAAAAATAAATGCAAACTTATTATGGTATCACTTAATCTAAAAAGATAACATTATGAACCATGTATTATGGAAAATTAGAGCATATTACTGTCTTAATATGAAATGCCTGCACTGTAAGGGATACTGTTTCCACCTTAGTTATTGTGAGGGTGAGGCCAAATCTGTCCTCAGCAATGTTAGAGGGATTATTTGATTATATAGTTGCCACCTTTGGCCTCATTAGGTCAATGTCTATACGCATATTAAACTGAACTTTATCCTGGTTAGTGCCACAGAAAATTAATGCTGTTTAAAAAAACTATATAATAATAGAAAGTAGTTTCACCATCCGTTACCCCATGAAGTGAAAAGGGCAGAAACGTCTCTGTGGAGTTAATTAAAATCTCTGAAGCCACTATTGGCAATTTGTCATTACTTGTAAGTAATGGGGTGGCTAGACAGCTGCACATATGACCACTGTTGTAACAAATAGAGTAGTTTCAAATCAGCCGGACATAGGTGATATCTCTTTCAGTTAAACACCATAGATTCATCAGTGCTTTTAATTATAGTCGTAGAATTAAATGGAGTTTAATGATTCTTTGGAAATTAGCTATTTTAACTTCCATCCTTCGTGTAGAGCCCTCAATGAAGAAATTAATTGAAATCTTCAAAAGCCCATATACATGGTGTTCTGTGACAGTGGTAAATTAGTCTATTTTATATTCAAAGAATGTATGAAAATAGAAACTACAGTGTGACCAATATAGTCACATGCCATACAAAAAGGCTCATGCACATTCATTGTTTAAGGTCTGTTGTGTTTATAACATTTTAATGTCACTAAGGCCTCAACTCATCAGTAATGTGATGATTTCTTGATTCACACCACAACAGATTGTCCATATAAAGTTTAATCAAAGTTTATTTAAGCTGTAATACAGTTTTTATTTACAATTTTTCATCATGGCAGATATTATTGATGTAAAAAAAGCTGTTATTCTATTTAAATACAGAAAATTGTCAATACTCAGATTTGACTTTCAATGCCTTCAGTTATTATTGATAACTAAAGAAGAGGTGCCAGCAACATAATCGGCCTTTATTCCCCTTCAGGTATCTATTGCATCATTGGTGTGTTATTTACAGACAAAATTTTACAGTTGTATCAGTTGATTCTTTTCATGAATAAATAAAATGTATTATTTTAATAAATATAAATTCAAAAACTTGGTAAAATTAATTGTTACATGTAGATAAAAATATGATGCGATGATTTAAAAATAGTTTTATTAAGTTATTTAATGGAAAAATGTTCCAAGACAAACTTTGAATTCAGTAAACTGATTTCATTTTCTTTTAAAACAAAAACCTGGTGGATTGAAAAAACATTTTGAAGATTTTTTTCCCTGTAACTGCTTAGTATAGGATTTCAACTCAGTGGTTTGAAATGTTCTTCTTGAGGACTTTTTGACAGATTTCAAGTGATTTCAGTAGTTAATTGGACCGAAATATGTCAATTTACAGACACCCTGGCTCTCCCATTAAAATGAAAATAAATTATTTCTGGCATAGTCTTGCTTTAACACTCTGCCAGAAAATAATATTTTTGTCTGGATGATAATGAATGTTGTTCCACCGCTTGTGTTTACTGTTCATTATCACTGACATGCATCCTCGCAGACCAAATGTATGCTTTTTAATTGAATGCTGGCATCACACTGGACTGTATTTTTTTAGTCCTGAGGATGAATCTTGTTTTAAAGGTTTGTATATAATGGTCACTTTTACACTTATTTAATATTAACATTTATTTACAAAAATTCTCAATATCTCTACCTAAGTATGTACCACAAACTATGAAACCCTTTTTTAGTTTTGCTATCTTAGCAAAGTTATTACATTTTAAATGTTATTACTAACCTATTTCAATTCATTCATTCCTGAATTGTGTTTTTATTCAGTATTTTTGCAACTTCAGTGTTTCTCTATATACAAACCATCCCAACCTATCTAATATAAACTTTTTGATCTGCTTTAGTTAAAGCCAAACTGAACTCTTTTGTAAATGGAGTTCTAAGTGACATGCAGTAGGTGAAAAAAATCCCTGCCCTTTCTGTACCTCAAGAGAATATCAAAGCTTACATTGTATTATTTCTGGACATTTTCATTTTCCTGCCTGCCAAAGGTAAAGAAAAGAAGAAACAATTTTAACATTTTATATTTCTTTGGATCACATTATGTGCATACCAGGATCACATGCATTATTATTATAAGTGTTTGAAGGTAATCAAATAACAATGGAAGCAGAAGTTCAATTTTTTAAATTATTTTTTGTATATCTTTCTTTTTACTCACTCCAGACACTTTTAAATTATTTAATTAATTCCATAGTAATGGTTAGAGACTATTTCAGTCAATATTTGAATACATAGTTACATCCCCAGGCCCATAGTTTTCATGACATACAATGTTAAATTTGATTTCAGACAATAACTTAATTTAAAAATATGACATGATTAAATATAAATTAGATTGATCTCATTTCTAAGACATGATCACATGCACAAGGATAAGCCAGCATTTAGGTCATGGGCCTCTATAAAAGCACCACATTCCTTACAGTATGGTGTCCCTTGCAGGGCTGTGTGTGTGTTGGGGGGGGGGGGGGGGTGCACCCTATGAGGAGGGAGCCCTGCTGCACTGTGGACCAACACGCTGTTGTGTGTGGTCCAGCTGCACTGAGCCAATTCAGTGTCATCTAAGTCTGAACTCCACGTAACGGGCTCCGATCTCTGAAGGATAAACAGCGAAGTAAAGTGTAAGTGTTGACTGTTGGGATTTGTTTTGTTAAACTTGGTGACAGTGATGATTCAGTCTGACTTACAAAACACTAATTAACAACACGGCACGATTTCAGCGTTCAGAAACTTACGCGTATGTTTGCACCAAAACTGAGTTAACCGTGACGCTTATGACATCAGCACAACCAGGCACGTCATCGTGCGTCGTGAGTCTGTTTTTACACTAAAAGGCTATTTTAGTTTGGGACTGATTGGGAACACATTAAGCTTTAGGTAGCTGGAAGCTTTAACTAGCATGCTTTCACGGCTTTTTCCAAAGCTGTGTCCATCATAGTGCGCAATTGCGCAGCAAGGAACCCTTGAGCTGTGATACCAGTGTCATGACCAGAGGAGGGGAAACTACCGCAGCGCCTCAAGAAAAAAAAAACCTTCTGCTGTCACACCATTCCAGGAAAACAGACTTCCAGATTCCCTTGCGTGATCAGGACAACGATATAGTCAACGATTATCAACACTTTTCAGGAGGATCACTTCGTTTGTTCAAGAGGTTTGGATCCTGAAAGGGTTGAGCATGATTTGGACTCAAAACTCGTTGTGACTGCAACTCACGATGGCAGTTTGCAACTGGACCGTGGATGCCGTCTATGCAAGTGTGGATATTTAAGAGGAGACACCATGGACGCAGCGGACGTTGTTGCTTCTGCGCTGATTTTGGGGATTATTGTCGTATCGCTGCTATCCAACGTCGTGGTGCTGATCTGCTTTCTGTACAGCCCGGAGATCCGCAAACAGGTACCCGGTCTTTTTATTCTAAACTTGACGTTTTGCAACCTGTTGCTAAGCGTATCCAACATGCCACTAACTCTGGTCGGGCTTATCACCACCGGGCACCCTGGAGGCAGCGGCCTCTGCCAAATTGTGGGTTTCCTCGACACTTTTCTCACCACTAATTCCATGTTAAGCATGGCAGCTCTCAGCATCGATAGATGGGTGGCGGTTGTGTTCCCTCTGAGCTACCACTCAAGAATACGGCACCGGGATGCAGTGTTGGCACTTGGATACACATGGATACACTCACTTTGCTTTTCCGCTGTGGCCACCTGGCGCTCCTGGCTCGGGTATCATCACCTTTACGCATCATGCACTCTTTGCAACGTGCGGGCAAAGGGAGTTGGGACGCAGTTCATCGTTTTTACTGTGGCTTTGCACTCTCTTACATTCCTCCTCACACTGGTTGTGATGTGTGTAACGTATCTAAAAGTGCTCAAAGTTGCAAGGTTTCACTGTAAGCGCATCGACGTGATCACAATGCAAACCCTGGTGCTCCTGGTGGATATTCATCCCAGGTAATCAACCATCATAGACATCTCAAACCAATCCATTTTTTCTTCGATTAATTCACTTTCAGATAAATGTCTGAATCTAGTTTTTGTTCAGTATATTTTGTAAGTTGTGCAGCATTTCAGATGGGTCATTTATGGTACAACAATAAAGAATAATTAAAAGCTAGATGGCAATCAGTTGGATTTTATGCTTTTTTGCCTTCCACGCTGTACTTTGAGGACAATATTATTCAGTATTCATTTTCTTTCTTTTTTAAATCTTCTTTCCTTATTCAGGCTAGGAAATTTCAGGCTTTATATGTGGGATATAATTTTCAAAAATCTATTTTCCCCATTTATTTAGCAGTTTTTTTTAACTCAATCTATTTTCATCTTTAGTCAAGTCTGTGCAATTTGAGTCTTGTTCAATCTTTACTGTGTGAGAATTCCGAAACGTAATTATCCAAGATTAAAGCACGGTTGGCTGCTTTCTTAGTGTCCATCCCACATGTTTTCTCCCTGTTATTCCTTCATCACATTTACATGTCTCTCATCATGCCTCTGGGAAGATAATGATACCTGTGTGCTTTGTCAGTGTACGCCAGAAATGCTTGGATGAGCAGAAGCGGAGGAGGCAGAGGGCCACAAAGAAGATCAGTACATTCATTGGCACATTTGTGGTGTGTTTCGCACCTTATGTCATCACAAGGTGAGTTAAGATCTATAACCTTCTTTTTGTGTGGGTGAGTGTGGAAATGTGTCTCCAAGATTTTAATTACATATGCACCAATATAATCTGTATGCAAGATTTTCATTACATTTCATTGTTGATTTTTTAGTTGTTTCAAGGACAAGATTTAAGAAATTGCTAACAAAGAATCTCTGTGACAGAAAAATTCAATAAATTGCTAAAATATGTATTTAAAAGAAGAAAATAAAATTGATTGGACATATTTTTTCTTGTACTCTCATTAAGAATCTAACTAACAGTTTATTAATGACACCAATGATGTAGAAACAAAATTTATACACATTTCTCATCACTATCATAAAGTCCAAACACCAGAGGGATGTTTTTTATTTATACTTTGACTTTAACTTACAGAAATTGTTTAATAAATACAATTTTACAAGTGTTTTTACAATTTTATCACACACTTCAGACGTCTTTCACTCCAGTTATGTTAATTTAAGAAACAGCCCAGCTTATTCACTTTGTCTCCTGGACTGTGAGTGACTGTTTCTTTCCATTTGTGCTTTATTTGAGGTAGAATCGTAGAGCTCTTCTGTCCAGGGCGAATAAGCCCTCACTGGTGTGTCCTGTCAAAATGCTTGGCCTACAGCAAGGCAGCGAGCGACCCGTTTGTCTATTCCTTGCTGCGTCACCAGTACAGGAAGACCTGCAGCCTTCTGGCCAACAAAGTCCTCAGGAGGAGTCCACTCAACTCTTCTTCTCTCAGGACAGAGGGCAATGCAAGAGTTTGCGTAAACAAAGCCAACACAAACAGCACCCAACAGCACCCAGCAGCACCCAGCAGAACCCAACCACCACCTGAAAAACAACTTGGGCAGTGAAGGGTGTCAAGTTTAAAAAAAAGATGGCATTTTAGATGTGTTTGAAGTGGCGTTTTACTCTGAAGTTCACGCTTATGACCTGGAGGGTGTGACAGCAGACTGACCTCTGTGATGGTGTAAAATTTGAGTGAATATGATTGCCACTAAACCAAAGGATAAGGCCGACAAGTTTCTATCATAGACCATATAAAGGTCGAGAACATCTATGTGTTCATATGTTTCTTCATAGTGTCTACTTCATAAGCTTTTCTGACACACTCAGCTGCATACTCAACTGTTCCTGCCAAGGGCATAACATCTGAAAATAGGTCACAAATAAACTCTTTGCATTGTAAAGGCTGAATAATCTCCTGAAACAGCTGCTTTCTGCAGTATTTCGGATGACTATTTTCAGCAGCAAGAAATAAAACCTCTGCGCTTGTGCCCATGGTAACAAAGGAGCATGTCTGCATTACATATCATGATTTTTTTATACTTTTTGTTGTTGATGGTTAGTGGTATTTATTGACTGAAAAAATATAGAATTTCAGTAGCCTTATCCTTGAAAGAAAAGTGTGGCAGTCGCTTTTGCAGGTCGTGCAAAGAGGTCATACTGGCAGTAACTTAAGATGGTTTGTAGCATACTGCTAAGTTTGTGACAAATAGACATCCTAATATAAAATGCAGCAGTTCCCACTTTATATATACTTGGTTTTATTTGGTATTAAAGGTATATTCTGCAGGGGATGTGTGTCACTAAATCTAAAAAATTCAGAAAACAAAAGTCAGCAGTTAGAAGTATTTTTATACCTCAAAGTGGTATATTTATAGTAATATGGTAAAATAAAATGAATACATTTTTAAAATACAAATGAGTACTTTTAAATGTATTGTGTGCTATACTGTACCCAAACAGGATGACTGCTGTTTCTCATAAATGCTAAAGTTTAACATCTGACCTCAGTTATATTTATCAAACTGGGGAACATACTCTACATGTTCATGAATCTATTTAAAACAGAAAATCATTTTGATTTGTGTGCAGCGGTGGAATTGTGCAACACATGATGGTTTTTATTGAAATTGCTGTACTGTTTCTTGTAATAAGTCTGTTGTATTAAGTGCCTTTTAGACTATAAACTCTAGTTTATAATACGCAACATAGGAAACTGCTCCTATTGTCATATTCACAGTATTTTGTGCAATGGATAAATGTGAAGAAAAAACTATTTGTTTTTGATGTCAAGTTTTGTAATGCAACCTTATTATTTCATACACAAATGGGTGAAATGTTATTTGAATGTGGTAGCAACTATTCAGTGATAACTAAGTAATTACCATTCCAGCTCACATCACATGAGAGGTGTTCATCAGCAATGTAAAACTGAGTTATTATGACAAAACTGGCAAACCAGGAAGTGGTATTTAAACTTTATTGTGACAGTATAAAACCTTTAAAAGGCACAAATACTATTTATTTTTTTGTCTGAATGTTTCTGATTTAACACATTTGTGAAGACAATGCAATAAATGCTGTGCATTTTGAAATTTTAAAAAGGTCACCATTGTTCTTTTTACATATTTATGTGTATCATTTCATTGTTACATCATCATTATTCTGTATTACAAAAAACAACTGCTAATGCCCAAATGTGCCAAAAACCTTGTCTCGCCCACGCTGATTTAGTTCAAGAGAGAAAAATAATGAAATAATTGCTGCGGTTAATGTGGAGGCAGAACAAAGACTTTTTAAAACAGCATTACCATTCAAAGTTAAAGGCTTTTAATTGTAGAGGAGCTAGAGGAAGAAGGATTGGAAGAAAGAACGCTCAGAAAACAAGACAATAGTAGACATTAGTTTAAGCAGAGGTGGAAATACGACATCAGTATCATCTATTCTCCTCACCATAGATCAAATGACATTAAATCAAACTACAAGGCAATCACGACTTTTAATCAGCCTCCAGTAATATTCACTGATCACAAAAGAAAGAAAAAAAGTTTTCTCTTTCACTGTAGTGCATACCAAGCATATGCAATTAGTAGAAAGTGTTCCGAAAGTTCAGAAGGATTCCCAGCCGGGAAGCATGCGTATCACATCTCTGTCTGAGGCTCAGTGAGTGGGTGAGAGGCAGACACCAACCTGCATGCACAAATGTGCATAGACCTTGTGATTAAGCCACGGTGCGTAGGAAGTACAAGAAAGACAAGGAGGAAGGAAACGAAGATGAGTGCAGCAGTTGACTTCATGCCATCCCAATATCAGCATTCTGCCGGTATCAAAAAAATAAAAGGCAACATAATGTCATCTAAGGCTCGCTGTGGGCTTTAAATACAGAACTTTGCAGAAAGCAGCATTTATAAAGATTACATCAGATTATTAAAATAATAAACCACATCATTTCAGACCCTATTTCTGCTACATTAAAAAATTCTGCTCAGATAATAAATACTCCTTGGAGTAAATTCTCGGAGGTCATTTTGTAGATATGCTTTCAAATTATTGTTGTTAAATAAATTGGCTGTCAAACCTCCAAAACCTCCACAGTAATTGGAGTCATCTGTGTGCAGCTATTTCTTTTAATCAGTAGCAGCAACACTGAACTGGACATGTTATGAATTATCCCTAAAGCATCACAAATCACTTGATCATAGCAAACGTACATGCATTTAGAATTACTAATCTGTATGCCTTTCCATTACATAACTTCTCACTTAGTCCAAAGTTGTGTTTCAGTCTCAACCTCTGAACTTTTCTTTAGCATCCAGATATCATTCAGTGGACTTAACAGAACAACTATAATGTGAGTCATGGGAACGTTGAATTCAAATGTCATAGTTCTCCCCATGCCCTCAAGTAAACAGCCTGCACTGCTTACAGAACTAATAAAAAGATATCATCTATTTCTGTCCAGGAATGCTGTATTTGTTTTTGCAGTAGGCAGTAACATGCAGTGCACTCTTTCTCCCTCCCTCTCTCCCTCCCTCTCTCTCTCTCTCCTCTCTCTCTCTCTCTCTCTCTCACACACACACACACACACACACACACACACACACACACACACACACACACACAC
>JBAMHX010000018.1:17589089-17607802 GCA_037177515.1 Pseudomugil tenellus | reverse complement strand
GTCATGCGGCCCTTCAGCTGTTATTCCAGAGGAAGGCAAGGTTGTTTAGCACTTTGGCCAGCTCTTCATTGAAGGGTTGGTAAAATTTGCTCAAGAGGTTCCTGGTAGTTTGAAGCATAGGACCAAGTTTTCTGTCTTTTACTCGCCGGGTGTTAGACATGGGCCGTCTAGTAAGTTCTGTCTCCATCATCTTTGACAAAGAGCCTGCAAAGAAAAGGAAGAGTTTGTTAAATTAATATACAAGCAAGGAGATGCAAGTTTTACCCTCCAAATCATCTGAGATTATAACTTTCTGGTGATTAATGATTCTGCACCATTTTTTGATACATACCCACACCTAGAAAGTCAAAAACTTTCTTCATTGCCACTTTAAGGTTGGCTGCATAGTCCTCAAGCCGAAGAACTAAAATCTGCTCTTTGTGGAAAACTGTCAGCCAATCCAGTAAGAAGACAACATACATTCCTAGACTTAGTCTAACCTGGGGGAAAGAAAGAAAAATCCCACAAATATGGCTAATTAAATAATTAAAGAGGCAAAAACAAACATATAAAATACATCTAGACTCCATATACGTTTCTTTAATTTTGAGCTCTATATGCTTAAAATTAAAGAAACTTAAAAGCAAATTTTTTTTAAAAAAATTAAGCTTTATTTTACATTAACAGTTTTATAAATACTGCACTAAAATTCTCAACTCTGTAAAAGGCATAAATAAGCAGTCAAAAGCGAAACAGAGCATTTCTTTAGAATGAATGGCGAAAAAAGATTAAATAGTAAGAACTAATTGACCCATGCAGTTAAGTGAAGGCCATCTTATGCAAAGGCATTGATGTTCTCAGCCCTCCAGAGGGCACCACAATACAAAAGCAAGCAGAGGCAAGGCATGAACGACAGCATCCTCATTTTTGTCTGTCAAACCAGAGCTGTAAACAAAATCTATAGTTCTTGTTTTTTACTCTAATAGGATGTCCCACATTGGACATTCAATACAATCCATAGTAAAAATTAGATTATTTTTAAAAACTAGATTTATTCAGGTAAAATATTAAAATGTAATGAGAAAACATCAGATAATTATCAGCTTTCTAACATATCACACAGCTTTGACTGTCATCAATCTCTCTTTTACTCAACCTTTAGAAAAATCATAACTCCTGATGAAATCCTGCATGTTTATTTTTTTTCCTATTATTATATATATGGAGTTTGAGTCTGGATTAGAAATCAGATACACATATTTATATCTTAAAACAGATTATAAAAAAAACCCAAACATTTATAAAAATAAAAAAACAGAAAACAAGCATATTTAGGCAACTAAATCAACTGTCATTACAGCTAAAAGTTACATAAATAAGTCAACTAACCGGCATGACATTAAAGAGGCTGGTATTGTAAGCGCAGGAACGGAGTGACCTCTCAGACAGACAAGAGTGAAACAGCAAGACAGACTCTGTGACCCTCTGGTGGAAGTCCTCAGCTGACTTGTTGGCCACGGTAAAGTACAAGTAGTCAGAGTAAAGCCTGCAAGTGTAGGGGGACAAGAATTTTTATCCAAAAAGACAGAAGAAATGACATTTTTCTAACTTAAATACTATATGTTCTGCAGCAATGATAAATTAAAGCTGTAGATATAATTAAAATGTCATGTACGTAAGCAGAGATAAAGTCCTTTGTACCTCTCCACTGGATCTCTGAGCATGACAATGATTTTGGCACCAGGTTGGACGGCGTGGATAAAGTCCTGGACCATAAAAGGAGGCTCTTTTTCCTCCCCATTTCTGTGTAAAAAGCTCCAGGCTTGGTTATCCCACATAGTGGATGCACTGGCTTCACCTGCGAGGAGCAAAACTCAACAGTTAATGGAAGAAATGGAAAGCATCATAAGATGTATAAGTGAGTTCTGTAGCGGAATACTTTTAATGGTTTTTGTTTATCTTACAGGTGAACACGGGAGCACTACGGTGCTTCTGGTGTTATGGCCAGTTATGGGACATTCAATAAAAAGCAAGTTTGCTGTCTGCTTGGTACATGCTTTGTGCTTTGTCTCACATGAGTGTGATTTTGTAGAGGAGAGTTTTGGAACAAGGACAGGTTTCATATCCCTAAATGGTGGGACAGACTATGAGCCACAGTTGCAAACAGCCATAGCTATACTGTATTAACTTGCTCAGTAATGAGAAGCATCCATTTAGCATCCAGATAGTTTCATATAGCATTCACAATTAATGCCTTGCTTCTGGTAGAAGTCTTTAAACATCTGTAGTCTTGCTAAAATGTCACGTTTTCTTGCTTTCAATACTGAAGCACCAGGAAAACAACAGGAAAAGAGGATGTAGAAGTCAAATTCTTGGATACTGCAAGGGGCTTAAAGTTAAGATTAAATGTAAATATATATTTTGTTTTTGATATATGTATCTCTGCAAACTGTAACTGAATAGTGTTAGGAATATGTTAAGTGTGTACAAAAAGAGAAGATGTCTCATATGTGCAGGAACAGGTCATCTAGTGGTTCAACCCACACAATATAAAATGTCCTGAAGCCATTTTGCTGCCCTCTGCTGGATCCAGTCACCATGGTTTATTCAAGCTGTGCTTTTCTCAGAAGCTTTTAATCAATGTGCCATCTTCGCTTAATTAATAAAATTCTCTTTAACATGTGCCCTTGCTTTTATCAGACTTGCCATTTAACGGCACAACTTCTTTTCTACTGCTTTTGCTATTTGCATTTTAATGCTGCTTTTATGAAAATCACTCATTTATTATGTATTAGTTGAAATTTTCTTCTCTAATTTTGGGCTTTAATGTCCTCCCAGCTTGCTATAAAGTACTTTAAAGTGCCTTTTTGTATGAAGTGTGCTGTATAAATAAATATGTCTGACCTTGCCTCGTCTGACAATAAAAGAAAGGAGGACTAATGATACAAAAAAGATTTGAGGCACAACTGATACAAAAAGCACTAAATTTTTCCTACACAAAAACACATACACACACAAACACACACACGTGCAAACAAAACTATTTTAACACATGTTCACCTGTTATGATTTGCTGAGGAATGTGGTCTTCAGATGAATTTTTACTAACTCTTTCTTGGATGTTGTGGGCTGCCAAGTCAAACAGATCCAGATAATCTTCCACAGGATAATTTCCCTGGAAGCCCTCTTTGAAACGGATGTAACCTGCACTCCAAGGCACACCAGAAATGACACTCATTATAGACTCATTTATTGGGCTGCTTTGTTATTAAATCAATTTTCAAATCAAAATGGGTTTTGAAACTCTGCAGGAGAATAACCAAATGTTTTTCTTAGATCAACAACAACAGCTCACATAACGAGAGTGACCACATCTATAAGAGCAACATTTTTGGGAGTTTGCAGGTTTAATCTTTTAGCACAATATACTATACGAAATCTTAGACTAGCAACCGTTGCTGCTCATCATTCTGGGATGGGCTGTAAAACTATTAGCAAACAATTTAAAGTCCATCATTCTAGAGAGGTAATGACTATTTCCAAGTGAAAAACATTCAAGACAGTTACAGATAATCCTTGTGGGGGAGGTCATGCTCAGAGAAAGTGAAAAAAAAACATCTCGAACTTTAAAAGTTTACATGTTAAATTATCAAGTTCACAACAGCAAAGTTTAAAAACATACTGTAGTAATGTGGCCATATGAAATGAAGAAAAGAAAAATACTTTTTTAACCCTTTTTCAGGGAAATTCAAATTGTAGTAGCTTTTTTCTATTTTTTCTTTTTTAATCTTTTTTATCCTTTTTTCTTTTCTATATCTGCAAACTGCAAGTTTACTGAGGTTTACTGTGTTTTCTCTTTGAGTCGTTTTGCAGATTGTTTAAAGACACTTTGCAATATGTTACATGTTATTGTTAATAAGAAGCTGTATTTAACTAAGAGCTTTTCAGAATCAGATGTTTATTATGTCCTGATATGTGAGGCTTAAGAAAAGAAAGAGAATTAAATCTCTTTTCATGTCAATTAAAAAACATACATATCTTTTATATAATATACTGCGGTTAAAATAGATGGATTTCTTGACATCTTAAGAATGTTTAACGCGGTTATAAACTAAATTTGTACTCGCCTACTGTGCTAACTGTGCTAATACACAGCACAAGTTACTCTGTTACTTGTGTCATTCTAAGGAGATAAAAGTCAATCTCACATGTTACTATTAGCAAAAATGTTTTGTTAGATAATTTCTTAGCCATGACAAGTGTCTTTCTCCCGTCTATACCTGTTGCCTAGCAACCTCATGATGACCACAAGCTTCAGGAAAGTACTTTCTACCATCAACAGAAAACCCAGTGCATAACCATTATTAAGCTTATCATCACCCTCCCTGAAGGAAAGCAAATTGGCCCATTTCCATTATTCCATCTGCACTGTTCCTCAACTTTTCAGTGAAAATAGTTTTTTTACATTATTCTCATCCATTTCGTTCCTTCTTACCAAACCGTTTCCTGGTCCACCAGTGCGGCTCCTTTATGGTGTTAAACCGGACATCTGGATGCATCAGCAGTCTGTGAAACAAATCGGTCGTACCACACTTTGGTTGGCCAATTATGTAAAAGTACGGCAAGCAGCGCAGACGAAAATGTTTGCCGTCTCTGTGAAACAGATGCCGGTGGAAGTTGGCGCTCAGGTGGTCACACACATTCCTGAAGCTACTTGAGAACATTCTGAAGCGGTTCTTCTTGTATGGGTCCATGATGGGAGAACCAGAAACTGCGCTGAGTTTGTCGGAGAACTCTTCATACCAGCAAGGGCTCTTGATTCCAGGTAAAAATTGGTGAGGAAATACAGAGAATAGCTGCAGAAGAGAGAGAAATGAATAAAGCCAAACAGAATGTGGAGGAAAGGAATAATGTTTACTTTGTACTGATTATGGAGATCATTTTGTGGAAAACTGCTGTTATCTGTTGTAACTTTTAAGAGCACCATTTCTAATCAGCAGCAGTGATTAAACTTGCATCAAAGGACCCATCATTTACATCCATATGACACGATTTCGCAGCTCTGCAGCTCATTCTTCTATTTGCCCTCTTTGTAAGTCCACTAATACACTAATTGGTACTTTTATCTCAATTATGTGACTCACTTGTGTTGCAACATACTGTATGTCAATGTGATTTAGAGTATTACTACCTTTAGTGCTGATGCTCTTTCCATAGCAGCTGCAAAATTATAGGATGCATGAGGAAAGCTATGACAACAACATCAATTAAACACAGTAGAAGTGCACTAGTAGATCATTACAGCAGTTAATCAGAATTTGGCAACAATGACTCTATCTTGTACAAACTGGTAAAGCGTCACCAAACACATATCTGTGAATGGGTTGAGCGTAAGGTGCTTATGATGAAGTGGACTTCTACAATCTTAATCAAAGAAATAAGTCACAGTGGTGACTTGTGTACATTTTCACGTGTAAATTGCTTCATTATTTGATATTACTTATAATGTATGCTTGACTTTGTTCTGTGGAAACCCTTGCAGTCTAAATCTGTGGAAAAAAAACCCTTTTTTTCAATCTTGTTTTTTTACTAATATAGAGTGCAAAGGAGTTGATCCATATTCAATAGACTTACCTGGGAGTCTGTCCCAATGACATCCTTTACAACAGGCACCTCCCTGGTTGTGTACTCCTGAATGGAGCTGATCATTTTCTCCAGCAGTGTGGAATCTATTAAACTCTTTTCTAAGGAAGCTTCATCAGTGGCTGTGCTGACTGGGATGACAACAGGTCTGAGGTCATAGGGTATGGACGTCAGCAAAGGTCCTTTCTTGTCCCACATCAGGACATATGAGGCCATGATGAGAAATGTCACTGTCGAGCCCAGGAGGAAGCTAACAACTTTTACCTTTGAGATGCGTCTCAGGTTGGTCAAAAGCAACAGGGGAATGCACTTGGCATCCAGATTGTCAGGTACATTTGTGTGACTGAAGTCAAAAAAGGCTCTGACAGACCTTTTCCCAAAGTTTTGAACCAGAGGCAAGCTGTGGAGGCTGTGACTCCGATGTGTTTGTGTGGGACTTCCGCTGTTGCAGTCTGATACCATCATTCTGACACAGAAGCACAGCAGGCATGTAGGAAGAGAAGCCAAGAAACTATTCTTCAAAAAAGGTCAGGTTTCCCTACAGGAGGTTGTGCTAATCTGTAGGTCATCATTTGTCTTCCTCGCATGCACATGCCGCACTCTTCAGCAGGACCTCCTGTAAAACAGAAGCAGGTGTTTAGCAGGAAACGTCCCTTTGAGGTATTTTAATTCTCTACCATATTCCCAACAAAAGCAATGTCAATATTTTTAATACGGGGGTATCTGAAGGAGCCTTATGCCCACCACATGAACGCCAAACCATCTTTTTCTAAAAACAGAAGGCACCTTAGAAATTTTTAAGGTTAGCTGCAGAGTGTGTGTGGTCTGCTGTATGGTAAGCCCTTGCTTTAGAGTGAGGGCTACATAGCACACACAAGGCCTGGCTTTACTGAGAAGCTTTCGAGGTTGGAATAATAGTTCTTCTGTAATTCAAACTTGAAAACACATCATTTATTCTGTGTGAGCTAAAAGTTCACAGACAATTTTGTTTTCTTAACCTGGAAATGCCTTTTTTAAAATCAAGGTTTTTCACAGGCAGGGCTGAGTTAGGTATTGATACAGGTGGACATGCATGTGGCAAGAGAACACTGTGTTTTTATTTCTCACCACATTCATAAAAAAGTATTCTAAAGTAACTTTTCTTTTCTGTTTTTCTTCCAGAGAACTTAAACAGGAAATGAAATAATTCGAGTTATTTCATCTTATTACTGCACAAGTCATTTTGAAACTCAACCTCAATGTTACTCAACCTTCTTGCATTCCAGTATAATAAAATATTGGAGGTCCATTTAATGCCAAACAAGCTATTAAAACATTGAAACAAATCCAGCAAAAAGAAAAAAAAAACAGTCCAAGTTGATGACAAACTCTGATAAACTTAGAGCCGTTTATTTATTACAAACTAACAAAATGTAAATATTAGCTTGTCATTGTAAATGGCAAGCTTTCTAAGGTTCTGTGTGTTTGTAATCGACCCAAATGAACCCTGCTTGAAACGGTTTTTGAGTCAGAAAGGCAAAAATACACACTTTTTCTTGCTATAGCCTATTTTTCAACGTGTAGTACTTACCGCATATAACCTGAAACGTCTGACTATGATCATTATATTTGAAAAAATCCAGTCTCACTTGTTCGGAAGTCTTTACTTTTAATCTCTAAAGCAACTGCAGCGACAGGGATTTGCAATACTTTAACTTTACATGAACTATCTTTTTATTTTCACCTCTGAGAGGCTAAGATATTTTTTTCAACTTTTCTTTATTAAATACAGTCAAAAAGACAACAAGGGCAAGTCTTATTTGGTGTGGCACGTATCTTAAAAATTGATTCCATTGGATTAAAGCTGATCATCTTTATGGAAAAGTAATCACTGGAGTTTCCCTTCAAAGCATGAAATTGTGATCAAATTATTTGTACATGAATAACACAAAGTGTTTTATTGTAACCTTCCACTTGTGTATTTTAATATGGAGGAATGCAATAAATTTGGGGTTACTCAAGCACAGTTTGCACTTGCAGAGATTTGATGAGTAAGTCCACAAAGGGCCTCTGAAGTCAAACAAAAAGCTCTCAGACACTTGCAGATTCCATAATGGGACAAATCTGAACCCTTGCAGACTTATCAGGAATGCAGGCTGATATCCGCAAGCCTGAGTGGGTAGCTGCAGGGTTTGCTAGAACTTATTTTTGATCCATCTAGAAGTATTGAAGGCCACATTTAAAGAAATATGCAGAGACAGAGGGTGTGCGCTTTAAAATGTCAATGACAGACACTTGTATTATGAAGTAGTTCTTTTGTTCTGATAATAATTTAATTTCTTGAAGATACATAAAGGATTTTCATTTTCTTTTTATTGATGTGGAACACCCTTTCTAGTTGCTTTTTGACAAGTATCATCTCAATAAATCATCTCATTTTCTTCATGTCTCTGCATATATTGTCACAATCTTCCCATGTCAAGTCAGGTAATTGTTATCCTCTCTGCTGTCTGTACGTCTGATATATAATTCCTATTGAGCATTAACGCTTCATTAAAGAAAAAAATTCAAAGTGTAAAAGAAGAGAGAGATTTAGAAATGTGACTGCATAAAGAGGACTGTTAGAGTCAAGGGGGAAGCACAGCTTGGAGGAGCGAAGCGGCAGATGTAATCATGCCAGACTTGATGTTGCCAGGTTCAGTCCTTCTTTCGTGATGATTTCTGCGTTGTGTTTTTAACAGAGTGCACTGACACAGTGAGCTGGTCTCTCCGATCGTGTTTATTCTGCGTATTAAACACAAGAGTGACGATCAAGCTTCATTAGCTCACGCTCGGCTTACACTCAAACTGTAAGGAAATAGAAGACTTAATCTTCATGAACTTAAAACTATTTCCGCATTCAAAGCGCCACATAAACCCGACTTACCTTGAACGTCAGTACTGGCAACTATCAGCGTAGCTGATGTAAGTACGCCAGCACTGAGGAGACACACCAAGGAGACAACTATCTAAATGCTGTACCGTTAGATATAATGAAGAAATAAAAGCAAGTGGAATTAACTATTTAACCTGTTACACAGAGGTTAGAGAAAAATATTAAAAGAATATACAGAAATAAGCAGGAAAGGCAACCGTAGGATCCATTTTTACATCAGTGGTTCTCAGTCCATACTTTAACTAACTTATCTCCATTGAATGGCTCATTGGGAGGCTTGCAAAGAACTCGATGAGCAGATAAATTACACTAAATGGACCAGCATTAGATATATGTATACAGGAAGGAAGCCAACAGATGATGGGACTGAAATATCTGAAATATCTCATCAAAATCCTGAGTAAAAGTAAAACTGCGTGTATCGTAAATGTGCACAGTGCCATGCTCAATGTGGAATCGAAGTGAGGATGGGATGCAATTATGCTAGATTTTGTCACAAACTTGTTAGGTTAAATAAATATTGGAGACATTTTTTGTTTTTTTAAAGCCAGGACACTTGTAAAACAGTTTCACACAACATTAGCTGTAAAAAGGCAGGTTTGTACTTGGCAGGATATGCATGTGTTAGTAAAAAAATGAATAAATAAATGAAAAATAGATAAATAAAATAAAGAATAGCAGGAATTTCTAGTTTTACTGTAAATTCAGATCACATCCTTTGTCTTGAGTTACATAGAACTTTTTTGTCTGCACATAAGAAACAATTATTCCATAAAATCATCAGTATCAAGGTACAGCAATATTTTTGTTTTAGTTTCATATGTATTTATAACGGTAGATATAAATTTATAAGTTTCTTATTGCATGTCTCTTTTACGTTCTGTTGCCCCCAAGTTCTTATTCTTTTGGTTCAGCAGAGTAAATGAATACTGATCACATAACTAAATGTATTTGTCACTAACTATGAAAGTTATGTTAAACAGTGCACATTCATTTTTCCACTACTTTTTCAAACTTCTTCATGTACTTATTTAATGATGTAATATCATTAACATTAAGATTGTGTTTCTTTTTTATTTCCTTTTTGTATATATTTTTCTTTCATTCCTAGATGAAAAAAATACTAACTAAATCATATTCTAACCCTAAAGACACCACCAGTGTTATCCCAGTGGTATAGAAACATGTAACATAAATTGAGTCTTTTGAAATAATCTATGAACATTTGGAACTTATTAGAAGTCCCTAATGTTCCAACATAACTTTGCTATTATTAATTACACAAAGAGATAATGATAGGTTGGATATTCCCAACATTTGGAGTCATTATAGTGAATTCAGAGCTAATCTGGATCAACTATACCAAATGCAGCTGAAACAGTCATGGTATTTCAGATTAGATCAAGCTAGTCCATGCTTTTTTTTTAATAGCACCTTTTAAGACAACCAAGGACACACTTCACTGCATTAAAAATAATATTAAAGGTAAGACACGCAAAATACACTAACGGAAGTAAGGAAAACATTTTAAAAAATAGACGAATGGCAGGTTAAATTTGCAGTGGTTACAACGAGTAATCAGTTTTCAACAGGTGAGTATTGATTCTGGCTTTGTAGGTGGCGAGTTGGTGGCAGAGACTTTCAGAGCTGCGGAGGAGAGCGAATGAACACTCCTTCGTTCTGAGGTGGGCAGAAAGCACAGTGAGGAGTATGGAGGAGGAAGATCTAAGGGAGGGGGGTGACGAGGAGGAGGTCAGACAGAAATGACAGGCTGAGGTTATAGATGACCTTGGAGGTATAGAGGAGTGGTTTTAAGTCGATGTGGTGGAATACTGGGAGCCTCTGGAGTTGCTGCAGGATGGTGTGATATGAGACGGTTTTAGTGATGATTCAAGCAGAGTTCTGAACCAGTTAAAGCTTTGAAGGAACTCATTAGGAAGAGAGTTACAGTAGTTGACATAGGAGGTAACAAGACTGAACGAGGATGGTGGCTGAATGGGGATGAGGGAAGAGCAGAGTTGATTAATGCTTAGTTTGTGAAAATATACAAACAGGGTAATGTTTTATGTGGGATGGATTCAAATCACAATGCAGTCGGTTTTTGACACCCAGACTGAGGGGAAGTGGAGACTGTGGTGCTGTCAATGGTCACACAGAATATAGTTATATAGTCTTTTAGTTCCCAAATCAGCTTGGAACCAAAGAGGGAATGAGTTGGATAGGAAGTGCCAGTCAGTGAGCTGGTTCAGTTATCCTGATCCTGTCATGTAAAGTGTGTGTTATTGTGTATGTATGTTGTTTTGTTAAGTTTTGGATGACACACATTACCCTTAATTAGCAGACTTGTGCAGAGCGCGACATAAAACTCTGCACAATTGGCTTTATGCACAGCTCCACTACTACCTGAACTTAAGACAACTCTTTTGTTTCCTGTCTTTCAGTACTGGACAAACTAATTAATCCAAGTGCATCTGACCATTGTCGTTGTGGTTACTGAGGTCAGACGCATCTGCATTAATCAGTTTGTCCAGTACTGAAAGGCAGGAAACAAAAGAGTTATCCGATCCTGATTCTGACTTCTCAGACTTCTTAACCTGGAAATTTACAGGTTCAATGAATTTAGAAATTGTGTTTTTAATGATTTTCTGACTTTGGCAAAGATTTTACTCTAATGTTTATCTTTTAAAGAAAATACAATGAGGAGATTGCCATGAAATAAATACTGACAGGAAGAGATTTATTCCATTTGGACACTATTCTACTGGCCCCAAGTCAAAACATGGTATTTGTTCAATATATTAGTGCGTAATGTGCAAAATGTCATAAAACTTGTTGATTTAATCTAGGCTGAGCAGATGAGGTCATTTTGAACTTAGCTTGTATACCTAGAGTCAGTTGTTGCAGCCATATAGACTACATTATGTGGGAACAAAATGTGTATGTGCTACAGCAGTACCCGCAGTCAGTGCTGTGCCAGTAAGATTAATTCCTACGCACAGGGGATGATACTTAGAAATGCTGGAAAAAAATACTTGTTTTTGTCACTAATTAAAAATGACAATATGCTGACGTTGCTCACCTTTTCAGTAGCTGTGGCTTCAAAATGGACAAATGATGAAGCTTGTTATTTTTAATCATCTCCAGCTGCACATAGTCCACAGCTGTGCCTCATCTGGAATACAACCAAATATGCTACTGACACATTTAAACAAATATAACCACTAAGCTACAAGCGTATGCCATGCGTCTTTTTCCCTTTGTGGCATTTAATTGCAACATGACTGCATTCACCATGACATTTAAAAGATAAGCTTCCCCTCCTCACATACATTGCCTGAACATCTGTTTTTGCTGTAATTTTGGTGCAGGTTATGACATTAAACTTTTAGCAAATCCGATGCACCAAAGCAAACCAATCAGACATTGACTCTCTTGGAGAACAAGTCAACATGATGCCGACAGATCTCATCTGGTGAAGCAAAGACAGTGGCTGCACAGCAACTGATAAGCATCCCACAGAGACTGAAGAGCGTAATACCTAAAGAGGTAATAGAGAAGACAGTATGCACCATGCACATGGATATATTTGCCTCTCCTGAAACATTTAAATCATGTCTTCATGTTTATAAGTGTGTAAGCACATGCTGACCCTAAACTGTACACTGTGATTAGGACTTGGCTAAATCCCAGAACTGGAAAAAAGGGAGGGACAAGAAAAATCTCATGCCACAAAAGGAAATAAAACAACCTCCATGTTGATGTGGAAGTCAAACAAAGACAGATGGGATTCCAAGCTGAGGTAATAATAAAACCTTCTGTGTGGATGAAAAATAAATCACAAGTCAAAGTAATATGAAGGAATGACAACAACAGTGCTTCATGCTGGGGGGTAATCAGCAGTATAAAAGGTTTCTTTCTTTCCTAGGCCCCTTTTCACTGTGGGATTGTGAATGAAATCTACATGGGATGTTAAAAAAAATCCCAAAAGCAATAAGAGCTCAGGAAACTACACTAACCCCACAGAGAGCACTATTCCTCTCTTTCCTTTTCACTTACCACTAAAACAGAAGATGGATTTACGTAAAGGGAGAATGACTATTAAATAAGCAGGTTATTGAAGTAAAAACACAGTCTTAACAAAGACACAGGTGTTTTATATAGCATGACATTAAATCTTGTTTCACCAGATGCTCATATTGACATCTGGAGTGCAGATATAGTTTGTGGTTTCAGGTCATCTTATAAATATTCACACTTTTTCCTATAGCAGCAAATGGTTCCCTGCAGCAGAACTTTAAAGCCAGTGTGTAGTTAATAAAAAAAAAAAGGGAAAGGGATTGTCTGAAGGTCCATATGGGGTCAGTCTGGGTGGTCAGTGCAGTTCAGTCCATTTACAGGGTTATTTCTGTTTATGATAGCTTTAAATCTGGTCACCTCACTCTAACAGTTCATAGTATTTGTTGACTTTTCTGAAATACATCTAGTTGATTAGAGTATGCCAAATTCCAGTAGAATCTAAACATCAGCTTCAAAGACACATGGATACATTGAAGGAACTGGGATTTATCTCACAGTGGTGGTCCACTGATTACAGCCACACACTAAACACAACGACAAAAGTTTATTCAGGCTTCCACAGCTGTCTTGATTTTGGCACTGGCTCATACCATCCACTTCGGATTAACTCTCCTTCCAAAGGCTTCTCCTCCCATGAAATAACAATTCACAACATTAGCAGTATGAAGGAGATCCCAGGTCTTTATCATTATTGCTGAGTAAACCCTTGTAGCCATGTAATAAGGTCTGTGTCAGTGATTACACAGGATCTTTGCTGATGGGCTGTGACACGTTTTCACAAATAACTGAGCACTGCCCTGGTTAGTGGGTTAAAATATGTTTTTCATAATGCCAAAGGACTGTTTCATTGCTAAACACAGTGAAAAAAAGCAATGGTCACACATACACAATAAATGTCACCAAAATCCCACCAACCAAATGGATACTGGAAGGGCACCATTTCCTCCTGACCACCAGTACAGCCTCATCTGGTGTGTCATAGCTTAGATAGAGACACTTTGATAGAGGGTGCAGCCTTTTGGGATTGTTGTTGAAGGCTGTCTGTTAGTGTGTAGTGCATAAATGTGACAATAACCTGAGATTGTGTTGGTTGTATGCATCCATTTAAGATTTAAATGAGAGATTTCATATTTCTTGAATGTCTTAAATCCTGTGATGAGTTGTGACCTTGTCTTTCACAGCAGCAGTGTTTGCCTAAAGAAAGCGTTCATCAGTCCTGTTAAGCAGCTTTTAACAGTGTGTGTGAAGACATTGCTCAATTACAAAAGTACACAAGGTAATCTTTTTAGCATGAACAAAATATTCCTACAAAACTTGTAGCAGCATGTCTGTGCTTATTACTAACTCTTGTGAACTTAAAAGGTGTGTACAGTCAACATACTATTGTATCTTATGATAAAGATGTCATACTTTATACTTAAAGACAAATGCTACATTTTTATTTTTGCTTTTAGTTGTCATTTTTAACCTGAACCTTATATGTCTTTAAAAGAGCTACAGTTTCGCTTCAAGAGCTGCCTGATCCCTGATCATAATGCTTTCATTCATTACAGACAGTATTTGTCTTGCCTATGACTCATATGGGATTATAGCTACGGAACATATGCATCCAATTAGAGTAGCTTATGCTGTTCAAACATTTTTTCAATATATATCTACACATACAATTTAACAAAAAGAATGTGATCATAGTGTTTTGACATACTTTATAATAAAATAGATTTTTAAACTGACTTGAGTCAATGTTCATCAAAGATGGAGTGGGACAGGTTTTCAGTAACACAACTTGAATTTTCAAGGCTAGGCTAGTTGTTTTGTGACAAAAACCCAAAAAATTAAACAAATATGTCTCTATTTGAGATCAAAAAGGACTTGTGCAACTTGTGTACCATTAAACTGAATAGCTTGCTAGACTATCTTATAAAAAGTATAGTAAACTCCTGCAGTCTTTTAAAAACAGATGCCTCAAAACAATTCCTGAAGATGGAAAATTAAAATGGCATCCCTTCCTGTCGTCTCACCAAACTCACCCCTGATGTAAAGCTCATCATCTCTGTCAAGACGATATTCCGTTATTTGCTACTCAAAGGCCACAAGAGAATCTGCTGAAGGCCTTATTTGACTCCAAACAAAGCCCCATGCTTTGTGTTATCTTTGCAGCGCTCTCTTCGAATGAAATCGGAAGAACATCTGTGACCAGTGACATGATATTTTTATTCAAGAATACTGCTAATGCATGACTGATTATCATCATTACATTTTTAAGTTTAAAAGTCAGTTCTGAACTCATGTGTCTGCTTGGAAAAACGGAAAGCCAATTTCACATGGGAGGCAACACCTTTTGTTCTATTACACCAAGTTTTTCAGCAACTCTTTGCCATTTCATAAAATCCATAGTCTGGTTTAAAATGTTTTGCATACCTTTATCATTCATGTGAATAAATAAGGACATGCAAAGGCAGTCACCTTTAAAAAGCATCTATTTGAGGTATGGCAATCCTTACTGTGCACATCTGCAAGTGTAAAAGGACAAAAAGGTGAAAATATGTGCTAAAGAGTTTAAATTAAATACCTTTTCTGACTTGAACACTTACTTTGACTATGATCTGAGTGCTCATATATGCTCCATAACCATGTTCAGCTAATACATTACTTAAAATAATAATAATCTCTTGGACTTAGATCTGAACTCCTCAGATCCAATCCTCATTGATCATCTAAAGAACGCACTGAAGCAACAGGCCACCACATTCAACAAGGCCTTGGCAGTCATCAGCAGCGACGGCAAGGGGTATATCCCTGAACCCCCAAATCCTCCAATTCCCCAATCCTCAAATAGACACAATACAATCATATAAAGCGGCACATGTTCGGTGCCAAAGCTCCACCTAGTGTGGAAACTTTGAACCAGCCTGGTATGACATCAGGACAGGATGCAGTGTCAATGAGACAAATAGTTCCAGAGATGTAGGCGAAAATCAGATTTTTCGTGCATAAAGCGCCACCTGGTGGAGAAAACATAAATCTCAAAATTCGAGCCAGGTTGACCTAAACAGGTACACTGATCATCAAAATCTCATTGTCAAAATTGCTGACATTACCGTGCTCACACGAAGGATATCCAGCAGCGGCAGTCGTGAAGAAACCATAATATCCACGACACTCCACATTCGGGGATATTATTATACTTACACAGTACATTAAGATTCTTTTAATTCATCAATAATATAACTTGCACTAATAGAGTTCTTGTGATAAATATGGATTCAATGAATGAACTCAACTTCAAAAGACAAAGAACAACCAAACGCACTGAAATGAAAATCCCTGTGGTAATATGATGATCAAAGAAACACATGAATGTGAACGCCATCAAAAAATCCTGGCAAAAAACATCAACTGTTAGGAAAATGACTCATCAGCAAGAACGCAACAAGATAATAGCAGGTGAATCCCTTTCGTGTCAGAAATGATACAGAGCCAGTCTTGTTTTACTCAATCTTGTCATCTCAGGTTAAAAAAGACCAAAACTTGAAATAGAAACTCTGAGATGCTGCCAAAATACTTCAGTATCATGCAGTCCTCCCACATTCCTCCATGTAATACTTCATTTTAGATTCATTTTCTTCCATTTGTGGTGGACCCCCAGAGTTCAGTCTAAACATTCTTAAATTGCTGTATCTCATCCCTCTCTACTCTCATACCTCTAGAATTACCTAAGCTTGCAAACACCAGGTCCTGCCAAAAGAAGCACGGCTTTGACATCTCAGCAGCTACATTTGTCACAAAAGGGTTTGAGCAGGCAACCTAAAACCTCCCTGCCAAGCGGGTCAGACACTCTGCGAAGCTGGGTGCAGCAGCCATGGTGAGGTTTACCTTGGGTGTGTGCAGACTAACACCATAGGTTCTCCCTCTGCTTATATTAAGATACAACCCCTTTTTTACTCTAACTGACAAAAAGTATTTAGGAGGTGCACTGAAACTCCTTAGAGGCTGATTAGTAGCTAAGGTCACTTGCCTTCCTGTCAGAACCTTGGCTCTGCCCTCTGAGCAGAGCTGCAGCCCATTTCACAGATTGGAAACAGGAGGAAAACTACCTAAATGTTAAGCAGATATAGTGTGCACCCAATTGCCTCACACATCAACAGATCTCCTATTTAAACCTTTAAAAGAAGGTAAAAAGGAAAATACAAACTGGCTTATATGTTTCGGAAAATCAATTTAAGTATAATGATAGGAATTTGTTGGGGAAATTGCATCAAACTTGACAAATCTAAATAATAATTCCAGGATAGGATCGAGGTATGTAGACAAATGTTTACATCTCACCTTTGCCACAATTTGTGGGTTTCTTTCTGAGTGTCAAATCAAGTCTCAAGTGAAAGGTCCCCGAGGTTGTGCAGTGGTTCAGCAAGAGTTCCAAGAAACAGTTCAGTCTTTTATTTAGGAACATTATCATTGTCATTTTCTCACTCAAGGAGATTTTTTTCTGCATTGTTTTGATTACATTTATATATAACGTCGCGTGTCTGCATAGAAACTGTCATTTCATAGATATAATAACCTCCTACTGTTATAAGCCCTCACCACGTCGTTTGAGATTTATTAGTTTCTATTAAACAGACAAAAGTTTTATTATGAAACAAAGCAGCTTTTTGTATAACTGAGATCATTAACTTTAAACAAGAGAAATTATTCTGCATTGCTAATGTTGGTGTAATAAGAAAAAGGAAATACTCACTCTGAAGTTGATGCTGCTTTTTTTACGCATCTCTTACGCAGCTGCTCGATGACAAACACACCAGTCATCACTAGTTTGACAGGTATCCGGACTATTTGTCCTGAATCCGAACGATGTTCATTCACACAAACGCCGACAACGTTACCAATTGAACGTCTCCATCAGACTCTGAGCTCCCCTGCGCGCTACGGAGAGGATAGGACGCGGAAAGGGGGAGGAGCGCGTGCGGAGCAGCACAGGAGAAATCAACAGCAATCTTATTTACATTTTAGCCTTTAAATGTTTTGACTTGGTTGAGATCTCATTTTAAAAGGATTTCCAAGTTTACTTACATACATTGATAAAAAGCTTTATTTACAGAAACAGCCTTGTCGGAGCAAAGTGGGACAATCTGTTTATTGTCAAAGCTTTTTTTTTTTATCCAGGACACCATGAACTCAGTGAAGAATTTAAAAAAGGAAGCATTACGCGATTTCCATATATTTGCTTTTAAGTTTTTTTTATTCTGGTTTCTGTAATTGTTCCTCATATTTATTTGGAATCGTCTACATAAATATTGATTAGTTTATTCAAAACCAGTTCATTCCCAGTTCGTTGTGTTTTTTCCTGTCAAGAATCCATGTGATGCTGTTTTGAGCTCTTTTACCACTGAGTCTTTTAGCCTGATTCCAGGCTGTGAGCCTATGTTTGGGTCCTACACACCACACATTAAAACTGAAGTGGTGGAAACTGAACAGACTGGGATCCAGGTTCATGTAAGCTCCTTGCAATGTGTAATCAGCTGCTTTCACTTTGATGGACAGCATTGCTCCGTAAATAAATTGTTACATTCTAGCTTCATATTTTTACTTTATACATGCTAAAAGTATTTTGAATACGATGAAAAGGAAACTGAAGCAAAATACTGAGCAATGTGAACTGAATGAGCACTTTTGAAGCTGAGCTGCAACATGTAACGTTTGCAAGTTTATTTATGGGCCACTTAAGAAAACCAGTGGCTATAGCGGAACGATTCATGCTTCTATATACTGTATACAGTTCATACTTGTGTAATATCTCTATATTTCCTGCTTTTGGAATGACTGTCATGCATGGCAGGTAATTACAATGAGTTCTTTAGAGAAGTCTATATTATTTTAATGTTATGTTGTCATCGCACGTCCTCACGAAATCAGAGACTAAGCCTACTGGACACACCTCCGGGTAGTCATGGTCTTTGCTTCATCTTCTTTATAAAATAAATAACACACATTATGTAAATGTTCTAGGTGTGATTTGCAATTTACACATTTACTTCCATCTCAAGATTCTGAGACATTTTTTACTATTGAAAAGTATAAGAAACAAACGTGTGTATTG
>JBAMHX010000018.1:17569546-17581538 GCA_037177515.1 Pseudomugil tenellus | reverse complement strand
TTATTAAATTTATATTCTTCTCAATCTAAAGAAACCAGTGTCCTCGTCCTTGACAGGAAAAACGGTCTCCTACAATGGGTTAGAAACAAATGAATCGTAGAATTACACCCAAGTTTGCACTGATATGTTATCACAAGAAGTTTGCCCAAAGTGTCATGAGGCAAGGTGCTAATGAGAATACATTGCATTAAGATCACTTCTGTCCCATATTCTGTCCAATGTTCTGAGAAGTGTCACTTTTTTTCTTTTTTTGACCCTGTGAAGGACTGCCAAACTGTCCTAGCTGTCACTCATCAGACATGAGCTGGAATAGACTACTGGCCCCATATATCACATGTCTGCAGTACTAAAAGGTTTTGTAATTAAGTCTTTACGCCTACATCACTGCAATCTTGTTTATGATTACGTTAAATTCAGGTAATTGAAAACATATAAACACATTCACTAATCCTTTTTATTGCTTATAAAAAATCACCAATAAAATGTAATCACAGCGTAAACCTTAGATTAACATGGAAATCTTTCATTTCTTACAGTTACTCCTCTTATGTGCAATTAGCACGTGGTGGCGTGGCGTATGGTTTTCTCCTTCTCCAATTTTCCACTAGAACATTGATCAGTTACATTCAATCATAAATACTGATTAAAATGTTAATGAAACTGTATTTAGGCCCTTTTTTAAAACTGATAAGATTTATTGAAAATAAATTTCTCATGACAATATTGTGGCTTAAGTAACCATGTCTGTGACAGGCAACAGATCATCTAGGTGTAATATGTCTCTGACGTGCAGTGGAGGAAAACTGACTAAACAACAAAGATTAATAACATCCCATAAAAATTATACTTGCAAAACCTGTTTGCTTTCTATACAGAATTTATGTTGTGTTCTTAAAGCTGATCTGTTTGAATGTGGGGACATTTAAACAATACAAGTTGCTTGCAATAATTTCTCATCATCGTGAGGAAACCTTATTTGGTGAATCACTGAAGTCACTTTGGCAACATTTCATTAATGTTCCTAAATATCCTCTGAAATGCTTTCATTTATGACATGCTGGACACAGAACACACACTATAGCATGTTTAGTTATTTTAATAAAGTTACACTGATAATGCTGTTTACATGACAACAGATATAAGATGTGATCCTGTCAGATGTAGAAACCTCTGAAAAATGTCACACTTGGACCTGCAAGACAAAACACTGACAGATAAACTATCTAAAAAAACAGCGAAGTGAAACATATATACAATGAGTCTCATTATGACTGAGCTGAGGAAAGTTCATGTTATTAATTCGCAGACAAGCTCATAAAGAGATCATTTATTTTTGTTTCATGATAAACTGACTACAGTTAAACTTCTTGGACTTTAATACAATAAAAAAAAATCAAGAAAAGGGAACAATAAGTATGGTTTTTACTATGTTTAGAAGTCAGAAGTTAATTTGTTCAAAAATTTATTTAAAAAAATGAAAACTGCCAAATGTGTAAATATCCACGCATCTTGTTTTATAAATGTGGATTGAAATATGTGGGCTGTACGAATCCACTTGGCATGAAGGGATGCAGGAGCCCTCCAGTGGATGAGAGGGGAACACCACCAGCCGTGTGAAAAATCACACTCCCAGCACTGAAGTTGGAGAAAGTTTGGTGGAAGTTACCAGAACTTGAAACACAAGTTGCTGGGTTTGGACTGACGCTGACCAGAGAGTTAGAACCGGGCTGCAGAGTGCTGTCCACCCCGGGGTTCTGCTTTTTCCACTTCGTCCTCCTGTTCTGGAACCAGATTTTCACCTGGGTTTCGGTCAGACTTAAAGACAGGGCTAGATTTAGTCTCTCACAGACTGATAAATATCGAGTCGCGCGGAACTTGTTTTCCAAAGCCACTAATTGTTCATATGTGAACGCTGTTCTGGCGCGCCTTGGTTTGGCACAGGTTTGGTCCGCACGCCGCCGCTTCTGCGGAGAGGGGTCCTGTTGGGTGACTGCAACCTTCCTGTCTGCGTGGTCCTGTTCGCCTGACAGACGGGACTCTGTGCGAGCCGGAGGGGAAATGACAAGGGGGTCCATAACAACTGAAGGATGTCGGAAGAGTGTAGATTCTTCATCTCCCGTTTCCTCTCCTGTAAATATAAAAAGACTTTCAACCCACATGTCAACTCCTGCGTTCAGGGCAAAAATTCCTGATATCTTAAAGGATCTCGTCGTAATTTTCTTGGTTTAGATTAAACTTAAAAGTCTATTTAAATGTAGTAATGGCTGGCAAATGAATCATGTCGCTTTACATTGCAGGACTTAAATCCAAATGACCATGATGCTGAATGACAACTAATAAAACAGCAATCCCCTTTTTAAAAAGAACTTTGTGGGAAGGTCCTTCCTCGATTTGCAGTTTAATCAGTGATGTCTCTATTTGTTCAGTTTGAAGATACCAAAAGCATAGTTGACTATAAAGTGTTTGATTAGGACCCTGATGTCGATGGAGCAGAAAGAAGCATTCGGAGCAGGGGAAGACTTGGTCACTAATCTCTAAATAATTTATAAACCGCACAGTACTTCAAATGTCATGTTGCGGAAAGAAATCCCGTCTAAATCCAGCCTCGCCACCTCAGCCGTGACGTGCTAATGGAGTTTCATATTTGCAGGCGGATCGATAAATGTCATCTATTTAAAGGGAAGCTTTAATCGAACGATATTTAGGATCAGACATGGATGGGGTGTGAGGTTTGTACCTGCAAGGTGCTGGAGGGAGATATGCAGGAAGCAGTAATGGGATATCGATCAAAGCGCGCAGAAGCATCCTCAATGGGACGATTTAAACAATTATCTAGCCTGCCTGTCCCAGTGCCAATCACAGGCTGGGGCTCTGGGAGCGAGCCTTTGTGGTTTCCTTCAAAGGAAACACAGCCTTGAAAATTAAGGGAAGGTCATACAAAGATGACTATAAATCTGATATAGCATATGGTGCTGCACTTTCTGCAATGTAGGACTTAAGTGGAAAGAAAAACTTTTATTGTAAAATCTAAAACATGTATTCAATGTAGTTGAAAGAGTTTCTCTTTTTTTGTTTTGGTGTAGATAAAGATGTCTATTTGATGTCTATTTCATCATATAAGCATGATGTTTGGAATAAAAAAAATTAAAATAGCCTTTGTAAGAAAACACATGTAAATGAATATTGCATTTCCACGTGAACCTTTGAACTGGTAATATGATCCAGAAGCACGATTAGGTGTCTAAAATGACGTATTTTCTTTACCTGCATCTGCGCGCTCATCTCTGAAGTCTCCACCAGCGGTGCAGTCCCACTCCAAACTTGTTCCGCGTGCATTTGGCGCAGGCAACTTCTCCTTGATGATGGAAAGTTCGTTTACTGCTTTGCTGTTGAATTTGTTTGGATCCAATATGTCTATTATTGAAAAAGAAATCTTATGACTGGACGTCATTATCACTCCTTAGGTTCCAGCATCCTCCGTAAAAGAAGACTCTTGAAAATAGGAAAAAAGCAAACACCGTGCGTAATTACGCGTGCGAACTAAAACTTCTTTCTTTAGTCCACTTCTTGTCTTCAATCTTCATCATCAGGGTGGATTCGGTATGCTCCCTCTGAATAAGGACTTCGCTCCTCTGGCTCTGTCAGTCAGTCTTGCAGGGTGAATGAAATTACCGGAGCGCGGTCTTTAAAGAGTATATTTCCCCCCTCTCTGCAGCAGCCACGTGACACGAACATTATTAGTGTTTCACACGACAGTCTAATGGTCTCAAAGCGGTGGCCGATAATCACCCATATCATTAAATTCAATAATTGAGGACCTGACAGTAAATTGGACACAGATGGCACCTGATTAATCAGAGATCGCCCTGTCTCTGCAAAAGCTGGTAAAGCCGTAACTAGTCCCTTGAGAATGAAAGAAAAGGTTTATCTTATTAGAAAGCAACTAACTTTTAACCATTTATTTCTAATGCATTAGTGTCATTTTAGGTTATAATAACTGGGAAATAACTTATTAGTGTGTTTAACCATTATCAAACGGATGGAGTCATAATCACATAGAGAACGTGTCAAACTTTGACATAGAATCATAGAAATGAAGTCATAATGTAGGTCTTGAGCAAATCGTGATATCAAGGCTGCTGTGTAGGAAGTGCCTTTTTTATGGTTAGACACAAGGTTGTGTGTTGTGTCCCGTCATACCTTTAATCTAAAGGTGAAAACATAAAAATAGTGTGATTGGAATTTGAAGAATAGAGCTAGTGACTGTTTAATCGACTTTAAGATCGAGTTTAATCGACTATACAAGTGTAGGTTTTTGAGAAAACATTTGTGAAGGACATTCAGTGTAATAATGCGCATAATGCCTTATTATTTATAAATATTCTACCAGACCAGTTCTTAGCCAGAACAGCCAAGTTAGTCCGGGTATAAGGTCTGTCACTGATTTTATATATATATATATATAACAACTTCATATCTTTACAGTTTAGCTATGACTTTGACAGGAAGACCAAATGGATTCTGGACCAACTTAGATGCATCCTGAAAAACAAATCATAACTATGATTGCAGCTGATTGTTTTCTCAACTAATGTGATCAATTTCTATTCACCATCAATTGAACCCCGAGTTTTGCCAATTAGTATTCAATACAAAGTGACACAGGGTTGTTTAAAGCTTAATGCCTAGCTATGACTAAAACGGTGAAACCGGCACAGGATCAATATTCTCTGCAGGTGTCCAATACAGATAAAACCTGATGGATTCAAGCAGTCATTTTGGACACTGGGAGGCTAAGCCAGTAACTGCAACAGCAAAAAAAAAAAAAAAAAAAAAAAAAAAAAAAGCTAATTGTGATCTTCTTTTAGTCCTTGAATTATTTTCATTTTGCCCTTATCCAAATAATGCATTTTGCATTTCAGTTATATTTCTGAGTGGTTGAAACGGGTCGTCTGCAAATGTAAATTAGTCTGTGAGGCGTTTTATGAGGATGTAACAAAACATATGCCTCTTCTCTTTTTTGCTGTGGTTTTCCCCAACAGCGGTGACACGGGAAACCTAATCATGTTTACAGACTGTTAAAAGCCTCCTATACAATTTCCTGTGCTACTTACACATCTCAAAGTGATTACTCTGTTACATGGAGGCTTCATTGCTCCCCAGTCATAGTCTGGTCAACCGCCATGGTCTGTAGTTACATAGTCAAACATTTGTCAAAGCCACCCCTACGGGGTGTCTGTATGTAAGCATTTGCATGTGTATGACACTTGCACAGCAATTATTGTGGTCCCTCCATATGAATAGAGGACACTGCACACTGGAGGTTTACAACTTCCTACAAGAAAGCCCAGTGGCTGGACATCTGTTTGTGTGGGACAGTGGGACAAAAGAACAAGCCCTGGGGACAAAGAGGCCTTCAGGTAGATTTCAGAGAGGGGGAACTGCTACTGGCTTAGTTACAAGTCTGTTTGGACCTGAGCGAGACTTCAGAGAGAAGTGTATACACCACAGGGAACCAAAGAGACACACTTCTATCTAAGACCCCCCTCTGGGGTCAATAAAGTCATCCTTTCACAGGGAAGCTGCTCCAAGACTGATAAATGTCTAATAATTAATCTAATGGCTGGAGTGTCATTTTGAATTGGAATTTGACAAATAGACACACTGAGCATTCTTTGTTTTCCCTGTTCTCCACCATCTCCCCGACGCTCCTGGATAATGACCCTCAAACAAAAGATCAGCAGGAGTCGGGGTAACCATTAGGGAGGAATCTGGAATCTACAGTCATAAGTGTACATTACAATACAGGTTGTTTTTTTTCCAGACAGCAAAGAGTAAACATTATAGTTAAAGAAAAATAGAAAATAGAAATTCCCACATAGGAAAGCTAAATGCTTCTGGTGAAAATTTAAACTACTACTGGCCCACATACTAGTGAGAGACAACTGTGCATTTTTATTGATTGGTTATAGCAGGAGGAACTTGCACTGATGGATTGTTTTGGGGCTGGAGGGGGGATCGCGACATACTAACGGCATCTGTGGGTGAAGAGTATTTTCTTCCTATTTTCTCAGACAGTGATGGAGGCCTGGTTAAAGTTAACTGAGTTGCGGGCTAGCTGCAGCAGTGTAGCATCTGTGACTTTAACATAGCTGCTGTTTGACATACATTAGCGTTGACGTTTGTATATGTAAAAGCTCATTTTAAGATTTACATATCCTTCCATCCATCTATTTTCTTAACCGCTTCATCCAATGAGGCAAGGTACACCCTGGACAGATCACCAGGCCATCACATACAACACAGAGACAAAAGTGGTTTGTGGTTAATCCTTGGCAACTCTGTTTCTAATTTCTAATTCTAATCTAAGAGTTTAAAGTTAACCAGTTTAATCCATGAAGGCAGTTAGTATTATCCAGTTAGGCTTGCTGATGCAACTGAACAGCACACATCACATAGGGTTTACCTGATATAGTGTACCCACTATTACCCTGAACTACACTATTGAGCTGGATCTTGGAGAAGAAAATAGTTTACACTTTTTAAAAATGTTTTTAGTTTTGTTGAATTTGAAATGTTTTATTCTTTTTCTCCTGCTGTAAAGTCTCTTTGATCGTCCTGAAAAATGTCATGTTGTGCATTTGTTGTTTTGCTGTTTTGGTTTATAATCCTTTTTGTTGTTCTGCCTGATTTTGTGTTTTATTTTGTAGCTTTTTAAGAGAATGTCCTTTTTTCAAACCCGCCTGAGGTTCCATTTTAACAAACTGGACTTTGATCCAGTACGAGATTCAGATTTTTGTTTTTCTTTTTTTCTTTTTATTGTTTTACTGTTTTTGTTGGCTTTAACTCATGTTTTTATAGGGTTTTTTTTTTTACTTTTTTTTGTTTCATTTTCTGTTTTTTTATCATTTTGCTGCTGTTATTCTAATTCACTCTGCACTTTTATTAAGTCTTATTTCAATGTTGTGGCTTTGTGTTAAAGTGCTTTATAAAAAAAGTTGTGTTGAATTGTTAAACCGACCTGTCCAGGGTGTACCCCGCCTCTCGGCCATTGTCTGCTGGATTGGCTCCAGCCCCCCCGCGACCCCATTCGGGAATAAGCGGTAGAAAATGGATGGATGGATGGATCCATGTTTAGACAACATAGTAGTGGTCTAATAAAAAAATACAAAACCTTAATACCACCTCCCCCCCAAAAACATGCACATATAAAAGGTATTGCAACCAAAATGGACCTTGTTTCACACCACAAGTAAGAGGAGCACTGGAGGATGAACATTTCCCTTCCTGCTCAGAAGGCTGGTGGAAATGTAAAAAAACATTTAAAAACATTGATAACATTCTGAAAATAAGTGAAAAATAATTTTTTACTACATTATGATGACTAGAAATGCACAGAGAGCACAGACCTTCATCATGCTGTTGTCCTTTTCTTGATTGTTCAATGATTGTGTGAATTATTTTATTTTATTTGAGATCTATAGAAAATGTATCCCTATCTCCTCATATTAAAGATGATGGTTTTTTTTATATATAAAATTCCTGGATCCATGTAGTTATTCAGATCATCCCCAAAGTAAAATTGTCTGTTCTTCTTTCCATCTTTGGAAATTCCTTTTAATTTAATGAAAATCTATTATGTATCTATGATACATTTAATGTATTGATCCTGAGCTGAGTTATGTTACTAACAAACAGAAAGGCAAACTAATGTCCCTGAATAAAAGCAACTATTTTTTTGTTAAAAGATTTTGTTTACAGTTTGTGCCAGTAATTCAGAGCATACCTGTATTTGTTTTTTTTCTTTTTCTTTGGAGTATGGTGGCAGCATTTAGTTCTGCTTTAGCTGCATATTTGCTTTATCTTTAATCAATGGTAGCTAGCATCAGTGTTTGCCATATTAAAAATATGCAGTGTGTTCCTTAACGGCATTAAGCTTTACTCTTCTGTGTCTCTTGTCAGTACACCAGGCCTCCTTTCAGTTAGACCTCTCTGTTTGTTTGACTCTCTGACAACAAGGTCAGTGGCATTGCCCAGTAATTGTCCTAACGGCCTGTGTACCTGTTGGGTGGAGGCGAGTAATGAGAGTTTTTCATTATAAGCGGGACGGGTGAGTGCGCCTGGCAGATGCTGACAGGCAGCAGATGTGTAAAGTTGGGGGGTGATTTGTAAAGGGGTCAACTGCATCACAGTGGAGATGGAGGGCAATGCAGGGTGGGGGGAAATTATGCTGAGGGACACTGTCAGTCATTGTGCACCCCTGTCACCGCAAGGTAAAGGTCAGTTCAAACACTGTCGTCAGCTATCATCTTTACTGTCATGTAGGCAAAGCGTATAAACTTTCTTCCACTTACTTATCATCCCATTGACATCTATGCTTGTAAGATTTATGCAGATAAAAAATCATTTTATGGCTTAAATGTTTCCAAACATGAAAATTTTATGCTTCTCACAAGCGTCTAACATCACAGGCTAAACTGAGCACCTTAATTTAATTTGTAAATATGCATGTTTGTATTGATTTTCTCATGCTAAAAAGATTTTATTTACTTTCAGGTCTCCATTATTAACCCATCTTCAAACAAAGTGAGGCTACGGTTAAATTGGGGGGATCGCATCCGTTGGGATTCCTACCTCAACCATTTGTCACGGAGCCCGCATCGTTCCACCTGATGCTTCCGTGAGGGTGGAGGAGGTGCTGTTAGCTGTCAGTGACCACATAAGCTATGGTAATCTTCTGTATGCGCCTCCTATGCATAAGCTTGAGGTGGTTTTTCTGATAAAGATGTCATGTGTAAATGATTTGGTTGAGAAAGGTATTGTGATTCGGGATCTATACACAGCGGTATCCCCACTGTCGGTGCCAACAGTCTGGTGGTAGTCTGGTAGTCTGGTGTTCTGGCCTTTATTCCGAATGAGCTTTTGGAGAACAAGCTTAAAAGCTTTGGAAAATTGCAAGTAGGTTTAGAATTGGATGCAGTCTTGGATGCACTGATCCAAGCATGTGCTATCATTCAGGCAACAGACGCTTATGTTCCTGAACGACCCAGGACAAACTTTGGAGGTGTCGTTCACAGTTAGGTTTGGAGAAGGCAGCTGTATGGTGTATGCTTCCCCTGGCTGGCTGAAGTGTTTCGAGTGTGGTGATATTGCTCATAAGCCCTTTACATGTCCATGTGGATAGACACCAGGACAAGGGTGTGCATAACTCAACTGGAGGCCCTGGCCTTGTACTCTCTGTTGTTTCTGGGGGGGTGATAGTTTAGCCTGCGGTGGTTCACGTGGTTGCAGCGGCCAATTGCGCCTCACTCTCCGCTGGCTGCGGGGAGGTATGTGTAGGTTTTCTTTGTGATTCAGTGGGTGTGGATGGTGCGATGGTTGCAGTAGATGATAGTGCAGGGGTTTCTTGCTGCTACTCACTGAAGGTCAATGGCATGGGTGGTGTAGCGACAGGTTCCTGTAGCCAGGAGAATAAAGGTGTTGATGATGCAGAGTATGAGAGTGAATCTGATGCTTCCTCTGTTTTGGATCATTATATGTGTAAAACTGATCTGTATACAGTTGGAGAGATTATTGAGTTATTATTGAGACCCCCAGATTCGGGGTCTTCTGTCAGTAGTACAACTCTTACTCTACCGAATTGGTGCATGCAGCAATTCAGGAGCTTCATCATACTATAAAGGTGCTTGAACTATCCTTGTTTTCTAAACCAAATCCTACGGCAGAAAGGCTGCTGCAGAAGAAGAGGTTTATGCTGTTTTGAAGGAGAAAGGAATGGGGGGCCTTGTTCAATCCTGGTACTTGAGTATGAAGGATATGGATGGCCCAGAGCTTTCATTTTTAGCATAGAGTGATCAACCACCAGGAGTAAACTAATGACTTACCCCAGCTTGCTGGATGGAAGTGCAAAAACATTTTTTCACTTTTTATTCAGATCTGTCTGCTGCTGAAACCTTCAGCCCGGAGAGCATTGCTGAAATGTTGGATGGTTTTCCAGAACTCTGTGAGATGGAGAGGGGGAAGATGGATGGGGCGCTGAGCCTGGATCAGCTGACAACAGCCCTCAGCTGCATGTCTTTGGGCCGGTTTCCTGGAGGTGGAGTTTTGGGGATGTAACTGAGCTAGATTTGCATCAGGTGTTCCTGGATTGTTTCCAGAGGAAGGCCCTTCTAGTTTCCTGTTGCAGAGTGGTGTTGTCACTACTTCCTAAGAAGGGGGATTTTGCTTTGTTGAAGAACAGGAGACCTGTGGCTCTCTTGTGCACATACTACAAAGTGTTCTCAAAAATCACTGGCATACAGACTGAAAGGATGTTTGGAAAGCTTTCTCCATATGGACCAATCATATTGTGTTCCTGGCCCGCAGTAGTATGAATAATCTGTTTCTTGTTAGGGATGTTCTGGATATGTGCAAGACTGACAATCTGTATTTGGAATGATCTCACCATAATTATTTATTTTCTTTACTGCACAGTTTTGGGTTTGGTGATGGGTTTATCTCTTGGGTGAAATCCTGCTGTGGCTGATTGGGAGAAAGAAGAGGACAGGCTACTATCGTTGATGGACTCAGCAAAGTTGGACAGCCTGGGAACGAAGGTGGTCTATGATTTGTGTGTGAAGGTTTTGAGAGACTTGTAGTCATCAAAATGGATTCAGGCGTTTGGCTCAGGTGGGTCTCCGAAGGGACGCTGGCAGTCTTTGTATAAGTTACCTGTTGAGAAACGGGTTGCTGACCTCCAGTGGAGGATTGTCCACAGTGCCATAGCTAGAAATAGATACAGAGCACGACTTGATCCGGATCAGTCAGAAAACTGTGTTTTTCTTGCACATCTTCTGACACAGTGTGGAAGGTTACAAGAAACGAAAGATGTCTTGTTCGAGTGGCGTCTCAAGCTGGGGGAGGTGTTGTCTTTCCATTTGTTTGTTTTTGGTTCTAAATTTTCTGCAAAAAAGAAGCACATTCAGTAACTGAATGTACTTTTGCCACCGTTTTACTGGCCACATGGAAAAAATGATCTGATTCTAATTCCTGTGTTGATGTAACAACAATGTTTTATGGTCTGATAAAATCTTGGCTGCGGATTTAACAGTCTTATTACAGGTTGATGGGATAGTTGGATGTTTTTAAGTACACTTGGGCCATAAGAGGAGTTGTGTGTGACATGAAGGAAGATGGGGGACTGGTTTTCTCCTTTTAGTAGAGAGGAAGAGAGAAGGGTGGGGGTGTTTATGATCCTGATGTAATTGTTGTTTGTTGTGATGAATTGCATCAATAAATACCATTTTCAAATCAAATCTTCTGTCTGTCTGTCTGTATCACATAAACCTACTGCCTAAAGCTGAGACCAGCGTAAGATGGATCCACTGTGAGGTGTTCATGTTCGAGCACTGTCGAATGAAATTATAAAGGATCATTGACCATTTAAATTTCATCCAACAATATGATTTGTTGTATTTGTTTATAATCAAAATAAATCCACATTGGTCTAGTTTATAATAATGATGTACATATATTCCGTTCATGAAAACAATTATCTAACTAAAGAGCCAATGCATTGACTTAGGTCTCCCCCCCCCCCCCCAATAGTTTGTCACTATCATGCAAGCTAAACAGTAGCAAGCTAAACAGTATGCAGAGAAGTGACTTAGAACCCTATTATTAACAACATACCACTCTGTTTTTTTACAATGAGTTTTTTATTTAGTTATATAAACATACAGAAATGTGCAAGAAAGTCTCTATGGTCATTTTCTTTCATATCTCTTCATTAAAGCATATTATAATCAGAAACAGCAAGGTTTGCTGCACAGTACTTGCAATCATTCACATGACACATCTGCCATCTGCATTGAAGGCATCTTATGCACCTACTTAGCTACTTAGCTAACTTCATTCATTCATTTTACATACCACTTAATCCAATTTGTGGTCCTGAAGATGACACATTTCTCAGAATGCTATTTGTGGCTTACTGGAGATGGGTCTTAATAGT
>JBAMHX010000018.1:17556827-17569446 GCA_037177515.1 Pseudomugil tenellus | reverse complement strand
CTACATCACTCACATGTATGGAAGGAAAGATGACAACAGACCCCAGGTTAAAAAAAAGCGAAGTTCTCCTTTAAATAGCCATTATTATTTCCAACCCTTAATTTCAGCCCGAAATTAAGTATTTACCATTACAAAATAGGAATGTAAGATGTGAAATAATATCATAGCCATATATTGGCGAGGTACTTTGGTTGCATCTTGTTCCACAGAAAAACTGCAGCTGCAGTCACAGGCAGGTGAATGTTTGGGTGACTGGAAGAAAGAGTGCTCAATTAAAAAGACTAAAGGCAACAGTCATAAGGAGCTTAATCTGAATGTTTTCCACAGGGCTGAGGCCTGGTGGTAATGGCTCCGGCATCTGTACAGAGCGCACTGTCACTCAACGGGAGCATTGATTAGCCATTGTTCTGAGAAGGTCACATCATAATTCATTTACAATAATTAGTCCCGCAGTGCCACCTGCACTCCTTCTCTCGTTTGGCCCGCTAAATTACAAGCAACCATCAGAGTTCACGCGTGGAACAATGAAGATGTATCCACAATGTAAAGGCAAGAGCTATTAGTTACATTATTTAAATGGACCCGTTTAAACCTGGGGAGCTGTCTTTATGAAGGGCAATTAGGCACTAACCGTAATTGATAATTCATGCTAATTCCAATTAGGAAATATAAATAGCGGGTGAAGGATTAATCATCATTGTGGTTAAGCAGGCGAAAGCCATGGTGCAGGACGAGTAGGTGGAAGGCAATGGATTACACTCCATTCATCTCCATCTAGTGCATAAACAGATTGTCTTTGTCCCTTTGTATTTTGCTATTGACCATTATCTCTGTTTTGTTTGTGTGCCCTTGCCAAATAGCTCAGGAGTTTGTGAAACTGTGTAGTTGTTAGTGAACTGTAGTTCTGCAACAGTAGATGTTAACCAGAGGTCTTTTCATCTATTCCCAAATCAAAGTTATGGCATCAAATCCCAATAAAAGTTCTTCATTAGTATCTGAGGAAGACTTTTAAGAGTGCTGCTTGTTTAAAGGGAGAATAAAATGAGTTAAAGGCCCAGTTTGTGACATTTAGAGAAATGTAAATATGGCATATTAATTGCTGTGTTTTAATGAGATGTTTACTCACAGTTACTGCACACAGTTACTCCTATTTTGCTTTTTAGTTTTAAACCAAAAAGAAACTTTTCTGTAATTTATCCCCAGCAAACTTGCACAATTTTCTCTTAATTCGCTGTTATCTAAATTATTTGTTACATAATTGACTCTGCATTTTGATCAATGGAAGTCATATTTCATTTCAAGTACTGGCATTACCTTTGTATATAGATTTTCCAACTAATCTGACCTCTGAACTCTCAGCTAGAAAGATAAAGCGGCATGTTGTAATTTAACACGTTTACTTGCTTTGCTGCAAAAATCATATAACAAAATGCAAAGAAGCTTACACCCATCCTATCAACAAAGAGTGATTAGAATTTGTGTGGTTTCTTCCAAGCCACCAATGGAAGCATCTGCAGTCTAAATAGCAGCGTTGTAAGCATACACTTTGCCTTGGGCCTAAGAGGAAACAACGGTGAGATTTAAATATAAATACCAAGCTATCTTAGCTGTGCAAACAAATGAACAATAACTGAGCTCTTTGGTGGGTATGTTTACCCAGATGTGGCCCTGTGTTTGACTTTATTGCTTTATTCACACGTATTTGAATTAACCATTGGTGTTTTTATGAGTGTGTCTAAGAAAAAAGGGCAGAAAGAAAAAAGAGGAAGACCTTTTTGGGCGATTTAATGTTTGGATTCATGGAATATGGAGTAAATATTAGTAGTTTTAATGAATGTGGTAAATTTAATAATTAAAAAATTTATGTTTATCATAAGGACAGTTCTGGGCATAATCTTTCAATGTGTCATACGTCCCAGTGAAAGAGGAATTGACAAAATACTACATAGTGATCTTATTTTATTGTGTGTATATCTTTGGACTGGAATGGAGTGGACTTTGTAACTATAAATAAACTACTTTTGCTTCACTTTGTGAGAAAGCTGAAATTGACATTTGTACAAATCACAAATACTTCTTTCTCTCTTTAACACCGTGGTGTTCAGATGGGCCCCCCTGCACCATGAGGTCCCCACATTCACCGGTTCTAATTGCTACAATGAGAGCTGGATCAGTGGAGCTGCTCTAATCAATAAAGTCTTCATCAACCATTTCCCCTGATGATTCTCCCTCATTTCACCCTTAATTGTTCTTTTTCATCAAACAAGCTCTGTGCCGTGAGCATGTGTGTGCGTCTTTGTGTGTTTGTGTGCTCCCAGGAGCTCGTGCTTCAGTCCTTTCTCTCAGTGGACCCTCGGCTAACAGATTGCTAATGGAAGTTTGGCCGCAAACACCGGAGGAAACCTTTGACTCTTATGACTAGAGAGTGATCTCCATGGGAGGCGGATTACTGTTGATCCAGGCTCACTCTTGCCCAGAGCAGCCGTACTCCTGTCACTGTCAAATGAAGACCTGAAAATCTTCACGTGATAGCTCTGCTTTTGTTGGCTTGGTTAGATTTTAAATGGTACTGATTGTAGAAGAAGATGCACCAGTTGGGTATTCACCTCCTATAATGCATTGTTTTAAGGGTACATTTAATATTTTTGTATAATATAGAATCAAAATATAGAAGCAAAATAAAATACTAACAACACTAGATAAAGAAGATGTGTGTGATACAAAACAAAGAAGTCATTTATTGTTGAGCTGTACCACATCTTATTTTCAGAGCATTTTGACTTGTCATCGCCAAAGAATCAGAAATGATTGCAGTGTAATTGTTTTTCATTTAGCACTTATTGCCCTTCTGTGCTAGTAAAATGGTTTGGGTCCCCTCTATCCCCCAGAGAGAAGAGTCACTTGCTTTCATAAGGCATCTGCCCCCACCCCCTTTCATCTGGCTCTGCAGGCGTCATCGCCCATGTGGAGCGTCCAGCCGTTTAACGACATACTCTGACACAAGACTGAATGCAGATATTTAGGTGATGTCGGTTCCGAGGACAAATTGTTGATTTTCCCCTGCAACGCAGACTATTTCAAACTTTAAAACGTTTATAGATGAAATTTACCTCTAGACGTTACTGCACATCAGTGATTTCTATGCAAATATGTGAGATTAAGCTGTATATGATCAAACATCTTTCGGAAGTCACTTTCTATCCTTGTGAGTGTGGATGATGTCATCAGACTCATACTTGGCATGACTATTCAGGAGGAAGAGGGTGGAATTACATATCATGGTTGTCTGAAAATATATCTCAGGATAAGGTTGCTCACTGTTTATCTCTTTCAAACATCCTAATATTACTTTTGGGACATCACAGATCTTTAAGTTTAATGCCTTGAAGGACTGCTTGAATGGTAACATATGATGCATTCATTGTCTTTGAAATGAAAGGGTTAATTCTTCCATTAGAGCACTCATTGTGATAGAATTAGTACTGCTACGGTGCCCTGCCAAAGCAGTAAATATGTTCATGATGAATCTGTCCTATATTAGGATTTATTAAACCTTTAGAGTTGTTGACTTACAGGGGTTTATTGAGAAAATGAGATCTGTGCTGCCTAACAGCCGGGCCACTCATCTCCTCAGCAAACTGCCATAGATCGTTCCGCTGCGCGTTTTATCGACATATTCCATTTCTGAAGTCTTCAGCTTTTATGACCATTTCCATAAATTTTGTCTGGGACAATCTCCCTTCTCTGTGTGGCTGATGGGAAAATTATCTTAGCTTTGTAGTTTGATGCTTCAGCACCTTTTCAGAGAACATTTAAACACACACACACAAACACACCTATGTGTATGTGTACTACAAACTGGGTGACGTGCTCTCTCAAAGATGTTCCACTCAGCTCAGCGATGGAGATGATTCAAACTCTCTCAGATGTCAAGCAAGAGGACGCTGAGTGCTGAATGAGTTCACAGATGACGAGAGTCTTACTTTAGGTCAGTCTGTATTTACAGCTCAATTACTTAACAGAGCAAGCCTCTCTATTAGACCTCGATCTATCTGACTGGGTGACAGTTAGTAGCACATAGGGCAGTATGGGGGACAGAGAGGGTAACTTATAAGACCTCTGGGACACATAGTACTCTCAGGGGGAGTAACTGAATTTTCATCTCATCCTCCTTTTGCTATTTATGGCAAAAATTTGCATCGAATTACTGGTTGGTCATGAGCCATGTTTTTAATTAACAGTGATGGAGATAGTGTTTATATTGCAAATAGATTTCACTAATATTTCATTTCAATTTCCTGACAAAATAATCCCTTTTAAATTTTAGCTGAATCCCAGCCGCACGATCTTTAAATGATATGAGCTGCATTTATGCTATGCCTGCATAAAAAAGGTTGTTTAAAACATACAAACATTGTCCGTCCTTCCTGCCTGTGAGATAGAAATCGATCTCAAGCACATAGGTGCATTTTTTTCCCTGAGCAAAGATGTCAATGTATGTTGTTTATAGACTTGTGCATGTTACACTTTCAAATGATTTTAAATATTAATATGAGCACTGATGGTATAAAGCTACATTAATGACACAACTGATAACACAAAATACCTGTTTATTAGATAAAACAATGTGCAAAGGATGTTGCATTTCAGTTTAATATAATAAAATTAGATCCTCTTTAAAAAAATTATAGCATTAGAGCAAGTTTTATCTAAATGTGTTGCACCATCTCCTTTTTTCTGAAACTTTCTACACACATCCAGCTCATAAAGAACTGAGAAACCCAGCATAGGACAGGAAACTGGGTCTGTGGAGCAGGCAGAACACATTGAAGTTCAATGAGATTTATTGTCAACAAGGCTGAGAGAAGAAGTTAATAACATATTTCAGCACTGAACACAGAAAAGTTGGATTGGGACACAAAGGTGAGTACTCTGAGAAGGGATGGCATCTTGAGACAGATGGCCTGAATAAGGTGGAATTTCCAGAAGTGGCCTCAGGAAGAGTGAGCCAAAGAAGTTTCTTTTTTAGCAACAGAAGGTTCTGAACAGCAGCTGGAAAAAGACCTCGGTACATAGACAATTATCTCGTCCTAGTAGACTATGTTTAATAAGAATCTGTTTTAGACATTAACATATCCCTGTTTCCCTGATGGTTGTTTCAGTTCATCTCCAACATTTTTCAAAACATAAAGATACAATTACATGTTTTTTTTTCAAATAGATCACTTTGATATTTCTGCATTTTAAAGAAAAAAATCACTTGAATTGTTTAATTACTGTCATATAATTACTTTTACATCCTGGTTTTCAGCCTAATTTCTTCTCACCCAGAGAATTGAGCAGTTTTGTGATTTTTTAAGTGTCAGAAGAGGGAGCTATGAGTCTACTGATCTAACCAAGGTTTTAGAAAGTGCATGAATCTTTATTTTCATCTACACATGTTATAATCAAACAAATGACTAACAAAACAATGTACATATTAACAAGCAGATAATAAGACAAATGGTGCATAATAATGCAAAAACACTTTGCAGTATACCTAAACTTTCAATGTCTCCAGTTTTTAAAGACTAGTTTATATTAAAAATCTAACTTAGCATGCCTCTAAAAAGGTATATAAGTAGGCAAGGTGAAAACCAGAGCAGTTTGGCAGTACATAAGGATGTATGTAAGAAAAGAGACTAAACTTCTTGAGTTTTGCACAAACAAAAGCAAAATGGTGCCATCTACTGGATTCTGCACTGTAATGTATCATTGTAAACACCTCTGATTGAACTGATTTCATCTAAATTACACCACTTTCATGGTAAATTTTACTATTTGACCATGAATGTCATTTTTAAATGTTTAGTGTTTCTGGCTGTTAACTCCTAAAGCCTAAAATGAATTAATATATGTGGATGCAATACAACGCATGCAATTTGTGTCAGATGTTTGCATGTGTGGGTGCTTTTTGTTTTTTATTGTTTTTTTTTATGGTTTTCTTTTTTGTTGTTGTTGGGTTTTTTTTTTGTTTGTTTGTTTGTTTTCTAAGTATGAGCATCCCTGGCAGCACAGTTTGTTCTTTGGAGAGAATGAAGCCGTTATGCAACCATCTGTGAAATGATTGGCCCCAACACCCATTAGAAGATGAGCCAGGTCAGGATCAGGTTATCAAAAGAGATAAACACACGTATACACCCTGTCACCTGTGTTTGTTAAACATTAGCTGTGTTATTCTGGGTCACTTCTACGGGCCGTTGAAGGAAGGTTAACCACTATATTGTTCCTTAGCTGTATGTTTGCACACAGGAACACAAACACACTTCCAGTTGCTGTGCTGCACAGTGTAGCTCTCCACCCAGCTTCGTCTATCTGCAGCCATGATGGCTCTGCTCAGGTTCAAAGCCACAAGCACTTTTTTTGATGGCAGTTACCGGACAGCTGCCCCTCAGTCAGTGTTGAATAATCATCACTGGGCTTATTGGTTTGGTTACGGCCACTCAAATTTCCTGTCCTTCTGCCAGATTGGTATCTAGATGGCTTTTTCCTGGAACACAACGTAACAGAATGGCATTTCAGGACAAGGGATTAAATTATCTGTAAATATATTGTGTTTCTGTCTTTGCACCTGAATACAATTTGCAGATGTGTTATATTCATTAGTGACAAGAGATTAAACGCTGTCCACACATGCTAGATGTATGTGCAGATGAAAAGCAAAGGGAGAACAAAAGACATCTTTGTTTGATGTTGTTCTATTTTCCATACGTGCAGAAATTAATTACCCTCATTGATATTGTTGTCACTACAGTATGAACTGTTTTCCAGTTATCTAATGCTATGTGGTCATTTTCCATAATGCAACAAATCTATTTTAGTCCATTTTATACAAAACTTCCATCAATGTCAAAACAAAGAAAAACCAGTGGGTTAAGGCTAAATGCCAAAACACATAAAGGTTCTCAGGCTTATTTATAACACACTTTGGCCAAATTGCTTCCCCTGCTGGACTTGAGCATCTCTCTGAGACCAAACCACAAAAGGAATTCTTCTTTTTTTTCTGAGCTTTTTTTTAATAGTTGACCAGCATCTAATTTGAAGGTCAAATGTAAATTTGTAATTCATCTTATTGGACTGTGTGAATAAAACTAGACAGATGGGTTGCTGAAGGTTTAATCATTCACTAGAGTGAAATGAGAAACTGAAAAAAATGTTACGTTTTGGAATTTTCATGTGGAACTTGACTCCATGAAACAACTGGCTACATGTCCAGAGTCACATCTGTTTGCCGATGTCTCATTTATACTTTGTCACTTACATTTAAAGTGGAACTGCACATTTCATGATGTTCAAAGTTAACTCAACATTTCAAGATGATTAATAGTCAAATGCATTATTCAGTCATAACTGCTTAATTTCTATTTGATCAACTTTCCAAATCAGATGCATCCTAATAAAAAAGAATAATTATAACACAAAGCGCTGCTCTAATTGACAAAGCTTGACTCTTCATATGACCATGTCAGGGTTTCTCTGGTGTCTGTGTTCTTAAGGTTTGTAGCCCATGCCTGCCTATATACTGTACTGATCTCATCATCATCCAACATGGTTGCAGAAGTTGAATTAAAATTCGCACAGCATCCTTAATGTTGTATACATCCTGCACTGCAATGCTGTGGACAAGAAAACATTCAAGAAATTCTGATGCTTCCAACTTTCTCTCTGGTGGATCACATATAAGTGCAGCCAAGTTTACTCCACAAATGTAATCTTTTAAGTACTTGAATAGAGATTTTTATCAGTCAATCCAGATTTTTTGTGAGCAGGGCAACATTCTGGAAATGTTTTAAGGGAACTTGATTGGACACATTATCCTAATGGGCTGCTTTCCTGTCACGATGTTGGACATGTTTAGCCATCTGGTAAAACAAACAAGGCAAGAATGTGAATGTAAGTAGCTGCACTGTGAAATTCTGTGTATGCACTAATACTTGTACAGACCACTAAGGCCTATTTGAGTGTTCCAAAGTGTATACATGCAGTAGAAATTTTATCTCTAACTGTATTACCCGAGTGCCTTAATCTGGTGTGAAAAGTTTTGCATGTATTTTTAAAAGCCGGTTTTAGATTAACACAATGATTTAACTGTTTTCATCTGCAACAAACATGCTAACATGTAAATGTGCTAAAAGAAGGTGAAACTGAGTTGCATACAAAGGAAATTTAATACATTCAGTTTATTATTCTACTGCAAATGGCACTTTTCATGCCACAGAACACCAAAAAGTGTATTACATAAACTAAAAATAGTAAAATAAGTCATTTAAATATATAATATCACACAGTTACACATAAAAGCAAACAACGCAAGTAACCCTACTTTCCAAATCTACCCCATTCCTTTGTCCCTCCCTTTTCGACCCAAACAAAAAAAGAGTAATAAAATGAAACATAACAAAGATAAACACATAAGTACATAAACTACCTGATCATGGCGGGCTGGGTTCCCCACCACAGCCAAAGAGCTGCAGTGTAAGACCCCCTCCATCTCTCCAGACAGAACAATCACTGCTAATCCTGCAGAGCGGGCGTGTGTGTGTGTGTGTGTGTGTGTGTGTGTGTGTGGGGGGGGGGGGGGGGGTGCCCACCCCCCCCACTTCTCCCCCCCCTGACCCAAAAACCCTAAATTCCCCTGGACCACTTTTCCACACCAAAAAATCAGAAAAACCCCCCCCATCTCCCCAAAAAGAAAAACCGGTGCGGGTTGTGGGGGGGGGGGGGGGGGGGGGGGGGGGGGGGGGGGGGGGGGGGGGTGGGGGGGGGGGGGGGTTCCCTATGAGGAAAAGGGTGGAGTTATGAATATTAAAAAGATGTTACACATCAGTAATCCCATTCATGTCAGTTATGTTTTCATTGGGAAAAGATGAAATTATTACACAATGCGCATGTGAAATGCTGTTAAACACTCACACTTGTCCTCACCTGCAGAAAGTCAGTGTAATTCATCTTCATTTGTATTTGAATACCATCTTTAAATAAAATACATTTGATGAGAAATTCTGTGTACTTCCTGACATGTTTGCAGTCCTCCTCCCCAGTTCTTCCAGATAAGAACCAGTTTCCTGTATCATTGTGCCAGTTTCCCAAGCAAGCAGCCACAGGGTCCCAGACCACCCTGCTAATTAGCCTGCACACACGCAACCTCAAAAAAAAGGGGAAAATATAAGTATTTTATTATTGTTTCTGTCACAATCAGGCTTTTTATGAAACATTAGATTTTCTATTTGGGCCCAAAGGTAGGTACGCTACTAGCATAAAACAGGATGTCCAAATGTGTTAAATGAACTGGATCATCTTGTCTTTAACTTGAATTATGTCTCAACAGCTGTTTTTGTTGGCAACTTCTTGGTTTCACATAATAATCTTTATGAATAAAAAAGGAAATATTGTTTGTGTATGCTTTCTGTCATCGGTTGAGCATTATGAGCCGGGTGTCATGTCAGTCTTAATGACACCCCTGTGGCTATAGCAAACACAGACGAATAGACAATGGCAAAACTAGATTCTGCAGCAGCATTCCTGGATGGCAGTTATGGGAGTCTACCAAAACTGGAGCACATCTACATAAACTCCAAGAAAAACAGTCAAACAATTATATATACTGTGATTCATAAGGTGTATTAGTAAGTATTCCTGCATGATCTTTTACATGCATATCCAGGACTTCATGTCATCTGCACACAAATTCAAAAGCTATTCATTCAGGGCTGCACATGTCATCGTTTCTCATTTCTCAGTGTTTGGTTTTGAACAAAGATGATTTGAGATAACCCTAAAGGGTAATGCTGGGAATGAGTTTATCATCTGTTTCTGAAAGACATTTTTTAACAACTCTTAATAGTTTTCTGTAATACAAAAGATTATATCAGTGTTAAGCTTGACCGTCTTCATTCATGAAAACACTCTGTGGCTGGGGTTAAACAGAGGTGGCATCTATTGTATCATCTTGCTCTCATAGCGTAACTCATACCTTTGACCCCTCCAACTCTGAACTATAAACACCCATTTTTTCTTCCCATCACCCCTCCTCCCATTGCAGACCTTGACTCATGCACCCCAGAGGCCACCAAATGTGAAAAGGCAGACACCCCACCCCTACATCCACTCGCCTATGACCCTCTAAGACCACAACAGGAACCACATTCTTTCCTTTGTGTCCAGTCTTTCATCCTTCTTCACTACCAGAGTACCAGAAATAACCTAGAAGGAGAATCGTGCAACAAAAGGGTCCTTTTGTTCTGGCAGTGCCACCATGTCGTATTAGAATAAACATCATCTTTCTTACTTTCATCAAGGAAATGTCCTGTAAGTATGATGCACTCAGTTACTCTGTTTATTGCCAAGATCTACTCTGTTGCAGTCGGTGCAACTGTCGCATTTTCTTCTTTTTCTTTCATTTTGCACATACATATAACATTTCCCTTTTAGTGTAGTAATATATTTGATGCTTTTTTGCCGAATAAAAGCGTTGCCTTGCAGCAGTACAAAAAGTCAGGCGCATGCAGCTGCTGCTCCTGTTGACCCAGAGGCAGCAGCAGTCAGGCAGAGTGAGACAGGATCTGACAGGACAGTATAAGGTGTGGTGTGTTTATACTTCAGTAAGGCTTCCTTCATTACACACGCACTTCCTGCATCGTAGATAACCCTTTGGAAATGTGGTAAACATCACTCTATTTTGTGCTGCATACTCATCTCCATTTATATGAATTTGCTCTTTGTATGAGCCTGTTTGCACAGAAGGCACAGTGTTCTACACTAAAACTGCATTTCTGGTAGATAAAGGTCTCACTCATGTCTTTTGTTGGTTGCTAAGTTAGTCTCTTTGTTCTTGAGATTGTGGTAGATAGTTTGTCCTTTCAAACTCTTAAAAGGTCCCATATTATGCAAAATTCACTCTTTGAAGGTTTTGTAGCAATCACATGTGTCCAAATAGCCTACGCATAAAGAACTAAAATGCAAAAAATTCTGTCACCTCTCTCACTTACTTGCTCCACTTGTTAGGAAATGCATGTTTAAATGGGTGAGTCTGAAATCAGTCTCTTTGTGACCTCATGAAGGGAATTATTCACTCCTCACTGTAGTGGATGCTGCCACGTACCATCATCCTCCCGACAGAGTCGTGAACTGGGTATGGACACTCATAACTCACAAACATTTAAAGGTTCAAACATAGAAACAGCCTGTTTTATGCAGAGCTCCCTGTAGTATGGCTGAAGTTAAGGACCATGGCTGAAGTTAGGATAATACACATTAAATGTTGACCTCTGACATCCAAATAAATTTGTTGAAAAAAAGTAATAATATGGGACTTTTAACTAAACATTAGATTCTCAAAAAGTTTTAAAATAGAAAAAGATAACTGATGATTAAAATGATTTTAGTAAACTTTAATCCTCAATTTACAATTTTTCAATCATGTCAAGTTTGTTATTTTTATGGCACACTGACATATATGGAGCTGCTGTTGCCCTGTAGTGTTCTGATCCTCAACTAGCCCACAACATTTATTACAGCTTTGATTAATGGCACCATGTCACACACCAGCATCTGGATATCAACATCAAAATTCACAACATAACTGGAGGAAACAAGGAAAAGTGAATGAAAGTACACAGCAAAAAGACATAAGAGCCACCATCACATTTAAGTCTGACATTTTTACAAGTGCAAGTGAAGGTTAATTCTGCAAGACAAATGCAGAATTAACAAAGAAGAAGGATCAACAAAGAAAAGAAATCTGCCAGTTTTCTGTCATGAGGCTCCAACCATTCTGTGCTCAAAGTCAGTCATTTGGTACACAGATGGGTGTTCAGTGGTATAATTCAGACTTTCTTGAGTTGTGGTGCAGGTGTAGCATGGCCGTCCTCTTATCGGAGGGTCATGGGTTCGGCTCCCGCTCTGTCAGAATTCTGCATGTTGAAGTGTCCTTGAGCAAGACACTGAACCCCCAGTTGCTCTTGTTGGCCAAGCTAGTGCATGGCTGCTTTACTGCCATCAGGATGGATGATAGCAGGATCTATCAAGCGTTTTGGTCATCGAGAGATGAAAATAAAGCGCTATTTACCATTTTTCCAAAAGTTGTTCATGCAGCCCGTCCCCACATGTGATAAAACGGGCCAAATCTCCCAAATCCAGCAAAGTTTATAAGTGAGAATGCAACATTTTTCCTTCTCCAAACACGCCTCATCTTTGTACAAAAAATCTCTTTGAAAGTTCTCTGGCTGATCTTTAAACTTAAAACCCTTTGTCTCCTTGCAGACTATAAAACTCCTTTATTGGTTGAACACTTCTTGGAAGATTGACAATAGTCCTTAAGTTTTCCTAGTTCCACACAGTCTGTCTAAGAGTGGTATCAGTCTCCTCAATAGTCCCCTGGAGAACCCCTTGAAGTTTAAATGGTTAATGAGGAGGGGTGGCAACTTTATCTGACTGAAACAGAAAAGCATCACAGTGAAAAGACCAAAAAGCATCTGAGGTCACAAGAAATGCAAACATGGTCTTCACTGTGTCAGTAAGCATTATAAACAAACCGTTTAATTAGAATAATCCCCATATAAATCATGTTGTTGGCAAAAAC
>JBAMHX010000018.1:17519314-17529314 GCA_037177515.1 Pseudomugil tenellus | reverse complement strand
GATCATGAAACCACTTTTCAGCCTGAGACCAGAAAACAAAAAAACTTTCATGTTACAACTCCAAACAACCCTGATTGAGACCAGAGGAGACATCCGAAGACAAACACACAATAGCAACAGAAGAAAAACTGTTGATAAAACATCTTTTTACCATCACATTGCCCTGTGGGATGAGATTCAGAGGTCATAAAGCATTCCTAGATGTAATAGGAAAATGCAACAAATTTGATGAGAGAACAAAAAAATGGAAATTTTACCTCCAATGCCTCACCAGTTCCCAAAACTGATGTCAATACTTGTGTTTTTCGGTCACTAGAACAACCTCGCTGGTTGTAACCAACCCTGTGTTTCCACATTATCACTTCCTTTTCCAAACTGTCCGACAGCTGAAAGTTGTCTCTTTTTCAAACTCTTTATCAAAAGAAAAATAAACTATTTGGCAAACTAAAGCAACGATGAGAACATTCCAGGATTTTTTAGGTTATTAAACGCATCATGACAAATAACAAGCCAGCTTTTTGACGATCCCGGAAACAGTCGTTTGAGGTTTTTGAAATAACTACTGAGTGACAGAAACATATAAAGTCTCAGTAGCTGCAACACCAATTAAGTGTGAGTTTAATGACAATGTTGGGCTAGTTTCTTCACTTTTGGAATGAAACGACCCATCTAACCTGCAAAACCTGACTCTTTTCAACAATACTGTCTGCATTCATGCAATTCAAAGATGTGAAAAGCTCTAGTTAAAAAAAAGAACCAACACAGCTGTCAAACTTTCAGAACAAATAGTTCCTCAACTACAACCTGAACTTGGCAGAAATAACAGAAGCAAAAGTAACACTGACTCTGTGTGTGTGTTTGTATTTGTGTGTACATGATTTTCCCCTCCTAGCAGCTGGCAGGACTAGAGGAAACATGCTTGCTGGGCTCCATCACCTAGGCCCAGTTGATCCAGTCCTGGCTGAGTTCTGAGTGTGACTGGCGGGGAACACAACTGTTTTTGGAAAAGAAGGGAGAGCAGATGGATAGACTGATGATACTTTCTAATAAGGGAATAGGAAAAGTACAAATTCCCCTCATAGGAGATATGATAGAAGAGGATTTTACAGTATCGTGTAAATGTTATGTTTAGGAAAAACAAAGTTCAGTCGGGTATAGTCTGTGATCCAAGGTCTAATCACTGCGCAAGGATGAATGCAGACAGGATTTGATGCTACAAGCTGAATGCGGGTCTGACTGCAAACATATCAGAGCATAGCCAAGCATTAAAACAGTACGTGTCATTAAAGTACTTTAGTGTTCTATTTTGGGTTTAGTCATTTATACTGTGGCTGTTCCACTGCTTCCTGTGACCTTACAAAAGAACAAACAAGCTCTCGACATGGAGACGGCACTACGTTGTTTGGTGCGTCGAGATATCCCTACAATTAGTTGTCATTTGAACAGATGTAGAACTTGAATGAGAGATGGAGGGGCAAAAAGTGGCAGGAAGGAAAGAAAATGAACAGAAGAAGTCCATCCTTTAGATAGACTATTTACCCAACAGAGTTGATAAACTGGAGCTGGGCTTGATAGAGCATAGCGATAGGCAGTGTGACCGAACATGAGGAATGCTTCTTAAGTGAGCAGGAGTCCGTGAGTTGAAAGGAAGGAAGCCTGATATCACTTAGCCCTAAAGCCTTGGACTGACAACCCAGAAAACTTCATTGGACTTTATTTAATCCAGCTTCTAATTAGACAGAGTAAGACCTGGATATGTTTGAGGATCTCTTGAACTCTTTGCTCTAAAAACAAGCACGTGTTTGTGTTTTAAATCCATTTGTTACATGATTTTAGCTGAATGCAATTGTGGACATTTAATCAATTTTAGGAAAAGGTTGAATTATGTTTAAAGAAAAGCTCAATTAAATGTAAAATTAGTTGAAAGGAAGGTGAGATTGTGTGTTTGTGTCAATGTTTCCAGCTAACCAGAGTCATCTTTGCTAAATCTAGAGAGGGTCGCTGCTCCTGGGCATCCTCTGGCCTCCGGCGCTTCATGGCGATCTTTTTGTCGTTCAGCACACAGGGCTGGGACTTGCTCCGAGACAGACACCCTTTACCCTCGCCTCCTTGTCCAGCTCGCCTTCCCAACTCAGGGGTGGAATCGGGAGAGCTGGTCTCAGATGCCTCTTCCCTCTGAAGCTCTGTCAGGCTGATTTGCTCGTGGGAAAGGGAGAGAGGCCTGAGGAAGACCTGATAGTGGGAGTGGTGCTGATGTGAGGAAGGTGAGGTAGGGGAGACTGGAGAGGCAGTGAACTGAGGGTGGAGAGGCAATTGTTGGTTGAAGAATGGCAGGTCCAGGGCTCCATCTGAGGAGATGCTGGAGCGGGAGGGCAAACTGAAGCTTGAACTACGCTGCATGGTGGGAAATTGACCTCCTCCTCCTCCTCTGACACTTCCTCCACTGTGGCACCGGCGCTTCTCCACCGTCGTCCAGACTCGCGAGCCTTGAGGCTTCCAAGATGAGCGGAACCCACCGAATTCATCTGAGAACGACAGGGAACGGCACTGGCGTTTGCTGGGGGGTGCTCTGGGAGTCTGGCTGGTTGTGGATGCCACTTGGGTGTTGATTGCACTACTGCTGCCAAGACTCAGATCTCTTATCAGACTGGTGATAGCTGTGGCGCTGCCCGGTTCCTTGGCCCAGTGCCGGCTCCCAGACTCAGGTATCGTATCCCACAGGCTCTCCAGACTGGATTCGGCCTGACATGGAGATTTTTGTTGGATGGTACAGTTTCGCCCTAAGTCCAGCCATCGGTCTGCCTCTGAAATAGTCAAAACAGAAAAGAGTCAGTAGAACCAGCCGAAAGAGACATTAATATGTGCAGCAACTTATAAGAAACATACGCAATATATAAATTAGAGTGGTAGCTCTTAAGCTTTTTCCTTTAAAAACAGAAGCTTGTATATGCTTGTTGGTGTCACTGTAGAGACGGGAATTCATTTAGTTTATAAACAAACTAAAGATTGACAACTTTAGCCAAAAAAAGTGTGAAAGGAAAAACTGATAAAATGATTGCTAACTGCAGAGGTGACCACAAAGACACACACACAAATTCCAGCTGAGATTTGTTGGATTTATACTACAGCACAGGTTATCAGTCATTTGACTGAAAATGAATGGGAGGGTAATCTTTATGGGAAATAACAAAACAGGTGAACCATTTCAACCAGTATTGCTCATGTGTGACAGCACTGAAGACAAAAAACAAGTAAATCTGACAGGAAGACAAAAAGAGTCAAAGCATTTTGTCTACGGACAGCAGTGTTTTAAAAACTAGGACAAGATTTTCATTGCCTGTAAAAGTAACAATCTTATGGAGGTCGAAAGATAGTTGCTTAGTGTAAAAAAGAAAAGTTAGTTTAGCAACTGCCACTATGTCTCAACACGATCACAATGTGTGATAGGTCACAATAAGCAGATGAGGGACATGCAGAGGAAAAATAAGCAAGATAAATATCATTTTCTTTTTTCGAAGAAAACAGGCCAGTCATCCAGTGTCTGGCTTGCAAAACCTCTGCGAGGAATCCAGTGGGCAACAAAAGCAGCATTCCTGATTATCTCAAACTTTGACCTGCAAGAATGCAGACAGCAAAACACAAAAAACGGCGGATAACGGAGATAATACACCTACAGTTTAAGTATCACAGCAGCTTTTACTAGGCAGAGTGGGTAAGTGGTGAGACTATTGAAGCTTTTAGGAAGCTGCCCCTTGCTGATTTAAACTCTGTTCTCTTGGATGCTTAACTCTAAGCTTGGCATGCCGTCTCACAGACTGGCGGACGAGTGTTTTGGACAGACAAACAATGTACGGGGGCTACAACGACGACCTGACAGGAATGTTAGAAAAACAACTTGACAAAAGGAGAATGGGATGAACTTCAAAAAGGGCAAAAGACAAAGATGTCAGTATTAACAGTGGAAGAACTACAGCACAGTCCTCCCTGTGACAACACAGCATCTCTATTAGAGAAAGCAGACAGTGAGTGATGGTAGCAACTTGTATTTACAGTAGTATGTCTTTTAGCACAGTGGGTAATTACTGTAACTCTAAAAGAACTAAAGAGAAATTGTTGACATAGGCAGCAGAATATTCAATTACATTTCACTCCCGTGAGAGTGCTGTGCAACGTTGTGTGGAGGCAGGTGCACCCTTATCATGAGAGGGGGATGAGTGACAGGTGGGGAAAGGGAGAAGTGAGATCAAGCTCATCAAGGGGATATGCAACAAGACAGTTATAGCAGTGGTCACTGGCCTTAATGGTTCAAGTAATCAAGACATTAAAAGGTTCTTTTATTATGCCATTATATTTGGGACTTGTGTGCACAGGTTAAACAGAGTGCAATTTTTGTTACACATAACAGGAAGCAAAGAGAAGAAAATACAAGAATAACTCACCCACAGTTCCACAGGAGAAGAGAGTTGTCCCTCTGCTCATGGTGTGGAGCTCACTCTAAAATAAAAAAGGAAAAAAAAATGAATGAAAAAGCAGAAAGTAAGGAAATTGGTTCATAAATGCAATGCAAAGAAAACTCCAGCAAGAGTGCACTGAGAGGGCCAATAATTTGCTTGTGGAACTGAACCATCTACTCATGGTCCACAGTCTGGCTAAATATGGCTACATGTGTCACTTCTCAACCACAACTGGCTCATTCAAAAACAAAACCAAATGTAGCGACTACGAACCATACTAAGACCAGAGTGTTTGGTAGCCTGCACCTAATTATGTTCTACATGAAACATACTGCATATATAATCTTGATTTGCACATTACATTTTCCATTTTTAGTATATGAGTGATTCAATTAGTCTGGCTATATGCAGGACAGTGTAAAAACACACATCACACTTATACTAGTCTTCATCTTAACAGTAGCATATATGTAGCCGGTCAATATGAAACATTTTTCAGATAGATACTGCATGTATGTTGTGTGGAGGTGTGTGTGAAATCATCCATCTACCTGTATCTGAGTTCACTTCTGAAGACAGATATTTGTTTTTATATAAACAGCATCCACAATTCTACAACGCACTTCATTGATTTGTCTCGCATTGGGCTTATTACCACAACAATTTTTTGAAGACACAAGGCTTACAGCCCAAAACAAAAAGTTGTGATGCAGACGTGAATATGCAACATAGCTGGCGCGCTCAGATCTCAGTGCTTTTCACCAGTAGATGTAACTAGAAATGTATTGGAAACAAAGGCTATTGGTCAAACAACCATTTTAAGTCAGATTTAAGCCATATTTTAGATCAACAGCAGCATATAAAAGTAACTTTTGTGACCCATGCGCTCCATAGGGTGATACAAAAAATTCAGAAAGTATAGAAAAACCATTTGCATAGTTTAAAAAAAACATTAAAAAGCAGCAACTCCAGCATTTTTTTTTTAATAATCATCAACAAAACACTTTGATGTTAATTTAAAGAAAGCTTGTGGTACATGTGGCTGAATGAGTGTTAAGATTTTGTAGATTGGTAGCAGCAGCAACACAGTAATGGAAGATATGACAGCTACTCTACAGTGCAGTGAGAATAAATAAGTGAGATAAAAATAAAATGTAAATGTCCCACACATTACCTTCAGAACTGAAACTGAGTTATTGGTGTAAAAAAAAAAAAAAAAAGTGAAATAGTACCCAGCAGTCACATCCTCAACAAAATGTAGCATATTAGCATTTTGCTTCATGCCATTAAAACTGGCATCCTACTACATGTAAGTTTACAGCATCAAATGAAATGTGAATGGAGTACTGGCATTTCTACCATATAATCATGTTCTATTCAGTTCTCAAATCTAAATTTAACAATCAAAACAAAAACCCCTCATCTGGTCGATACCCATAAAGTTAAACACATAAATGTTCCTATTACATATACATTATCAATAGGTTACTAGTTGCTGGTTTGACATGCTCCCCACTTTGCACCAGCTTTATATGTGACTAACTTTGCAAAATAGTAGGCTAAAAGGTCATTTTGCACCATAAAAAATAAAAAAATGGGATGTTTCTCACCAGCTGTCTCTCGATGCTCTTAGATGTTACATCATTGACACCCTTCTTCTTTTCCAGTGTTTTTGAGAAAATGATCACCATGGTAACAAGAAGTTCTGCTCCAGGGTGTTCAGGTGCATAAAAAGGCCACGGGAAGGCATCTTACACAAGGGCGGAAGGCAGAAAGTGCATTTGAACAAAGCAGGAGAGAAGTTGGTGGCCTCCCATCTGAATGGCAGCACTGATAAAAGTAGTGGAGGTAGAAGGTTTTTTTCCTTTTCAAAACTTCAGGTGATACCTGCGAGGATAATAAAAAAAAAGAAAGATGCAAAAGAGGAACATAAATACTCATTTGAATACTGAAGGAAGCCAACTGAATCTAAAAGTTGTTTTTCTTCCTGGCAGATATTAAAAAATGTTGCCTGAACACAGTACTGTCACATCAGTCAGTTTTATGTAAATGAAAAGCTGTGAGCCAAATACAAATACCCCCTTCCTTTACTAATCCTGTGGTATTTAGATAAACTGCTAAGTAAACTCACGCTAACCTAGACTTACCTAATATAAAACTGATTTTGGCAGAGACCTTAAACATAGCTTACATAAAATCTTTTATTTTTAAAGAAATAAAACAACTTTTGAGAAACATACAAAGAATGACCAAACACTGACCAAAAGAAATGGTTGACAGAAGGAAAATCTAAGCTAAAAAGAAAAAAAAGAAGAAAAGGAAGGTGGGAGCAACTTAAGTATTTCCATTTAAACATTTAACAACCTAATACTTAAAGTTAACAACTCGGCTTTAAGCATAGCTGCACGCCCATATAGTTGCCATCTTGGTAAACAACACATGCTGCGATATGTTAAAACCGTTTCCTCTTCTATGTGGAAAATGGGACATTTACCTCATCAACAAAATGCACTGCGCATATGGAAAACTATGCTTTAGCAGCAGGCAAGGTTTAACTAATCCAGGGAAAAACATCGCTCGCATCACATGACTACAGATGTGGGAAAGACACATGAAAAGCAGAGGAACATATATGGAGCTGCGGTTGGCTGCCCACATTTGGTGAAGCAGCAAACTCTTAAAAACTCATGCAGGGAGTTACATGTTTGGCAGATGGTGCATGTACTTCTCTGATCTGCTTTTCTGGGGGAACTTAATGCATAGGGGAGGTCTTTGGAAATTAGGTTTTCCTTAGAAAAAGTAGCTGTGATGACTGTGAGTTTAAGCTTACCAACATTTAGGCATCAAAACACACCGACAGCATCTAAAGAGAGATTTACATTCTCCAACCAGCTTGAATGACAGCTTTCTGCTTCAGAGCAACACATGGGGCTAATGAGTCCTCCAGGCCGGCCAGGTTATCCTCCCCATGTAACATGCGGTTTTGTGTTAAGAAAGCACTTAACATGCAAGGGTGTGCACTGAGTATAAACTTACTTGTGTGTGTGAGAAACTTGGGAAAACAATTTTTCTTTTGCACTCGTCATGTTTTTTTACAATATCATCTCCGTCCCTTCCCTCCGTAACAGCCTCATGACTACATAAAGAATATAAATGCTTCATGTAGACTTGCCCCAAACCAACTTCTCGCATATGACTCCCATTATCTCCATTTATCTCAGAGTCAGTGGAGCACAACTGGGCCTCTGCAGGAAAGAGAAGCTGGTTCTGGCGGTGGGAGCTGGAGGAGAGGGGTTTTTTTTTCCTCCCTCTTCTGTGATCAGTTTCACAGATTGCTTTACTGATTAAGGCTGACAGAGAGGTTTGGGTGGAGCAGCGTAGCACAATTTGTGTGCAATTGTGTTGAGAATGGGAACGATGAGAGCGGTGCACATGTGTTAAGGTTGTTACAGTATGACTTTTGAATGAAGAATAGCATGTTCTAGGACCCAGTGCTCGTGTGTGCGTGTCTGTAAATGCTGTCTGTTTATGCTAACCTGCACTTGTGTGTGGTGACTGGCAAGTGGGGTCATGGGAGAGGGCAGGCCAAGTGTGAATTCAACCCTGCAGCCATACTTACTTAATGAACTGACGTTTCATGATGGGGAAACCAAAGTTTAATGGACAGAAAACTGTTGAATGCTTGTGTGAGGCCTTCACTGTTGGCTGTATTTCTTCTAAAAAAGCCCCTTTTGTTTGTAGGGCACCTCAGGTCGGATGAGTCACTCTTACACTTATGACTACTCATGTGGTGAATAAAAAAAATGTTTAGTAAAAAGATCAAAATATTAAAAGGCTCAGATGCAAATCCATTTGGGTAAGGCTTAATCAATGTTTTGTCTCACTGTTTACATTCACAAAAGGCTTTTCAGATATCACCTGATGCATCCTGCAGCACCGTTCAGATTTTTGTAGCCAGTGATCCGAACCAAGTCAATTACTCAAATAGTAAATATAGTTTGAGAATACAAACACTGCAGTTGTCATGTAGTTCAAATAAAACCTTTGGAGTGGGTTCAAATCTACATGATACTTCTAGTCAGACTTGTGTATGCTGGGTTGCAGACAGCAGCTCTTGGCTTACAATAGTTGGTGACTCAGGAGGGCACAAAAAAGGGCAGCTAAGACAATATGGCTCTTTGCCCAAGCTGTGATTTGTACAGGCAGATGAATAAAAGCCCTTTTGAGCTCCCCTAAAGTTCTGTGACAGGGTGTTTGGTGTCCATCACCAATTGGCTCTGGTTACTGCATACTTGTGTGGAGTGTGTCTGGTGTCAAGACTTTGATCAGTGGCTGTTGTTGAAAAAAGGATTCATTTCACACAAATGAAATGATAAGGAGCAAACAAGTTAAAAAAAAAAAAAAAAAAAGGCTGCATGGGTGGGAAACTTTGCACTTATCACATTTGGATAAGATTCAAAATAATCTTTTCACACAGTTTTCTCCAGAGAGATTGAGAAAACAAGTGTTCATTTATTTTGTAATTGGTGATCATAGTAAAGAATGAAAACATCAAATTATTAAGCATGTAGGTATTTTCTTTCAAACAAGTAAGACATCATTATGCGAGCCTGCTGTGAAAACTATTCAGAGTGAAAAGCTGCCACCCTTTTCTTAGATAATGTGTATGAGGTTGTAAAAATGATCCTAAAGAGGTTAAGACATACCATTGACTGCTTTGGCCATCACCCTGGCACCCACTGACGAGGGAGCACTTTGCAAAAAACAGCGCACAATCCCACCATTGCATCTTTACTGGTGCTTTAACAACGAGGAACTTATTGAGTCAAACCTTTAGTATTGTCAGTATAAATTTTTGTTGTCCTTTGCAGATTTCTTTGACTACAGTCACTATTAACCCCTGCGTTAACACAGCCAGTACTAGAGGATCCAGAACAACATGTTTCACTTGGAAAGTTGCAAAATCAATCTGTAACAACGACTATGCAATGAAAAGAAAACCAGTTTTTAAAACACACTGATTCCTGAGAACTGACTTTTTCTTTTAAGTCGGCCTGTGCGTTCAGCCATCACTGGTATTCGTCTCAAAGTTCAACTGAAGCATGAAGTCACACTAACATTAGTTGCAAATGTAAGCAAACTTCCCTTTGCAGTGTATGGGTTCTACTTCCCTTGTGGTCTCATACTGCTGCTGAACTGGGTGTGGAGCACTTGACTTCATTACCAAACTTATAAAAAGCAAAGACTCCAAGCAATATCCACACAACATTGTAACATCAGCTTTACATGTTCAGTCACTTTTACTTTTCAGATTTTATGACACCATAAGCATTCAAACACCACATTTCTGCTGCAATTTATCTAAACATTGATCATAAATAAGCCAAGCCATCATGGAAGTGACATGGCTCCCTGTCACATTTACACATTACACATTTACTCCCTGTCACATTTACACATTTTTTTTTACACATTTACATTTAATGTGCAGCATATATAAAACTATGCAACCATAACTCAGACTTGTAAGAGTAAAGAATTTAGAG
>JBAMHX010000018.1:17489908-17519214 GCA_037177515.1 Pseudomugil tenellus | reverse complement strand
CACATTTACATTTAATGTGCAGCATATATAAAACTATGCAACCATAACTCAGACTTGTAAGAGTAAAGAATTTAGAGGGAATTTCTTCCTAGATCTCTGTATAGAAATAACTAAGGCATTTCTTTTCTTTAAAGTATTCTTTCCACATTCGTTGTATGTGAAATGTTTTCAGTGCGTCACAGACAGATCAGTTTAAACACCCAGACTTTAACTACATGCTGCTGTAGCATTGTGCAAAATGTGGTTTGTTTGTTTCCATGCTGAAGCAAAAGCTACTTAATCATGCTGTATACACTCATACAACCTCTCTCTATAATGGATATCAGCATTTCAATTGTACAAAACAGTATTCTAAAACCACAAGTGGATAATCTTCATTTAAAATCAGCTCATGCAGTAATTATTACTGTAGTCATAATAATTTATCACGTTTTAATGCAGTGACAGGCAGAGATCACATACTTTATATGATCTTTGGGCTGATCTTATGTACATCTTTTTATTGACAGATGATTAAATCCACTTTTATTTTCTGTGACAGATTTATGGAGATTCTAAAGCCTCTCCTGTCTGACATCAAATCCAAGATAAGTTTATTTGATAAGCAAAACTCAATTTCAACACTGATGTGTAGCCAATTGCCAATTCTTAAGAAACATGATGTTTACAGTATTTGCAAATGATGCATTCATGGATTCACAGTTTACACAGCCTCACAACTTCTTCACGAGACATGACTGTGTTTCATAAAACAGTTGCTTAGTAAGACGCAGTTTACAGAAAGTGAGCAGGTAGTCATAGCAACCAAACACAAACAGAGGTCAACAATGACAACTGGTGAAAAAAAAGGCAGACGTCACCTATCTAGTGAAGACAAATGTCTGGACAGCTCATCACTTCCTTATCAGCGAGTGTGTTTGTAATGGGAAACTGGACCATTGAGCAAGGCCAGTTTACCCAGCTAGAGCACATTTACATGCAACCTGCAAACACAGAGCAGATTTTTTAACTCAATGTATTCAAGGTAGGCCCCCGCATCTCAGACCAGGAATTAGTTAACTGGAGTCTTTAGAAGCTTGACAGGCAAGATCAGGTGTTTTAGTTTGAGTAGAGGAAAGTATGGGGCCCCTTGGCCTCTCCACTAACCCTTGCATGCCTTGACTCTCCAAACACCAGGTAACCCAGTAATTACAATGCCTCCCCCCAATCAATCCTAACCATGCTGCCAGGGGTTTCTTCCATTATCCATAAGTGCCTCCTCTATTTTCTGCACACTAACAAGAGTTCTAATCCAGCATGGATACATTACATGGCAGTCTGGCAATCCTTTGCAATTATTCAGCTCAAAAGGAGAAATCGGTTCGATGTTGCAAAAATAAGTGATGTTAAACAGTCTAAAATCAATCAACCAATAAAAATCCTTTCAAGTTAAATAACAACATGCTCACAGTGCTGAAGTGTGTGTGAGTTATGTGTGTGTGGATTGATGAGAGAACCTCGGCAGCATTCCACCGCTCCATTCATTCATTCAGGGCTCAGCTCGCCATATGAACCCCTCTGTCTGCCCAGCAAAGTGTGTAGGACAGATCGATCGATAGAAAACATAACAGCAGTTTAGGTATTTTCATTGAAACTAAACCTACACATTGCTGTTTACACAGCTTAAAATAGTGCAAAATGAAAACGTGCAAGTTGTCAGTTTTCTATTCTCAAGAAAGATGGAAGTAATGATGTTGATCAGTTTAGTTTTCTTTTTCTTGGTTTATGAAACTTGTGGGTTGGTAACTTAATTTAATCATCAATATCAAATCAAATGTAAAGGAAATCTTATTTAATCTGTGCTAATAAATCAAATTATTTTAATTAAAGTACTATAATCTGACTGTCATAAGGTCCACAGGGCAGGTTGGGAACATCGTGTTGCAGCTTCTTGTTTCATAACTTTAATTCTGAGTTTTATTGTTTGTGTCTGTTCGGTGTTCACCTGTACAGTCCTAATTTTACTTCTTGACATCATTCAGTGTAAAAGCTGATCAAGATAATGGTCTTGCACATTTTGTTACTCATCTATGCTGGGACATTGTCTTGAATAACCTGCAGGTGCAAGTAAAATGTAGAATATTGAATCAAATCCAATACTGCTGAGGCTGACTGATGGGAGTTTTTACACGTCGCCATAAATTAATCCTATTTGTGCAAGCAGGATTGTCAGGTCACACTGGCTCCATTATCAAGCCCAAGCTTGCAAAAAATAGGATCTTCTAAAAGCGCTTTATTTAGGGTTTCACTTATTGTTTTGATATATCTAATGTTGGTACTTTTATCAAAAAATTTCTCTGAAAATGAATTGTGGGCGTTTATGACAACAGCTCAGTGTAAAGAAATTAAAAAGTTTGAAGAGGAATGTGTTCATATAATTACATGTATATAATTACATAATCACATATAATTCCAATACTAAAGCTTTTCAGTGTGCAGATTGATCTATTACTCCATTTAGCATCCTTACCAGTGAAAAAGTAGATGTGTATTCCTTCTGATATTCCAGTTACATTAAATACTTTTAAGATTTAAGTTAAGGTTTAACTTTTACATTTAGGGTAACACAAGAACCCTTAAAAGCTTTCAGTTACAGAAAAGCTTTTAATATTACTGCATAAAAAATTAATTGGAAGGGCCAGAATTTAAATTTTCAAATAGACCATTTGCTCCAAGTTGTGTCAAAGTCTCACCTGATGAAAGATTGTTAAACCCACAGAAGAAGGAAAAAAACAAAACTTATCAGCTGAAGTGGCAATTATTGGTCCAGAAAGTAAAAGTCCTGCCATGTGTTTGCATCTAGCTGTACATGTAGAAGAGGTGTTTTCACTAACGGGCTCGTTCACCTGGCGGATTAACTGTGGTTATTATATTCTGGTCGGAACAGCTGTCGGACAGGATTTCTACTTTCTGGACCAGGAATTTCCATATCTGATCATCAATGATAAAAATGTACATTAATAGAAAAATTCCAAAATGAATTTTAGCCCAGTGAGTACAGGTTATTTTTCTTCTGATGATCAGTGTTCACTCTGGCCTGATTGCTCGTGAGATACCTTGTGTTGTGGGGTTTTACCCTTCAGAGGTGGCCAGCTCCGGTCCTCGAGTGCCTCGAGTCCTGCAAGTGTTGCGGGTTTCGCTGTTGCATCACATCCGACTCACATCAATGGATAATTAGTCGACTTGTGTTGAGATATCACAAGTCTGATGTGAATCAGGTGTGTTGCAGCAGGGACACCCATGGCCCCTGCCCCACATTATATTCCAGTCATTATATTTTATGTACTTAAAACTATCCATACAACTTTAAGTGGATACCAGTTAATCTTTTGCATTAGCATAAATGTGGCAGCAAATAGCTATCTGGTTATAGCTAAGTGGTTTTCACTTCTTCAGATTAACCACGTCCAACTTCAAAAGTTCTCAGATCCTGCACAAGTAAAAGTTCTGCCCATGGGGTGTGTTGACAAGGAGCTGCAAATGCTCCCAAACCAGGTCTGCAGGGACAAAATGTCATCACTCTTTTTTCACAGTTCTAAGAGAAAGAATAATTGTTGTGACGTGAATGGTCATTTGTTGGTGGGTAAGATAGTTACAAGACTGAAAAAAAGCTTTAAGATCATACTGAACTAGGCTGTCTGTGTAAAACAGTTTTTTATGTTAATAATTGATTAATTAATTTTTCATTTTAATGGATGAAATTGTGACATTGGATCACCAGAGCAGGATTAAAGAACAGTAAATTTCACATTGACTGATTCAGTTTGGAGTTTTATCAGCTGATAGTTAGAAATTTAAGGAACAGCCAACCCAAAGTAGCCAAGAAAAACAAAGAAAGGGATGCAAAGTCGTATCAGTCATAACAAGATTTTGCAATAATGCAAAGCAACAAAAGACAATGGATTAGTTCACCTGCACTATGTGGCTTCTCCAGAAGAATAAGGGGTATGCAAAGATCCAAACTGATAGCATCAAATACTAGACATGCAAAAAAAAAAAAAAAAAGAAGCCTAAACCTTGACGGTTTAAACACTCATTTCTTTGAAAGTCAAAACAACAACTTTGTAACTAAATATGAGTCTTCTGTACTACTACCTATAAACATAGCAGTAGCATGTACTGATGGAAGAATTTCTATTGCATCCCAGATTGCTTTTCATGTCTAAAGTCTAGTCTTGGGGGGTTGGGAGAGTCCTTTTCTGGTGTATGTGAGAATGCCTCTTTTCTTTTCAGCAGCAGGTCTATGGCTCTGTGGGCGATGAGATGCAGGACCTGCAAATCTATCATGCTAATGAGGTGAAAAAAATACATAAAATAAAGACTGGCAGCAGTGAAACAGATACAACATATAACAACAGAGCAAAGCGCTTTACTTTAAGCCGTGTTGTATAAGATTCAGTATGTCTGCAAGTCAGAGAAGAAAGGAAAGCTTTTGAAATGCATAGAATACCATGGAGGCACAGACAGGCATGGCTAACAATTCTGTTCTGGTAGCTTTGCATAATGCCACAGGCCAGAGAACTAGGAAGGAGAAAGAGAGATGCATTATAAATAGAACAGAGACAAACAGGAGTGCAAATGGGAAAAAAGTGAGCCTGAAATGCACAGATAGCCATAAAGGAAGGAAAAAAACCCAACAAGGGAGAAAGTGGCAGCATGTGCGTCAGCGTGTGGACTGAGTGAGAGTTGTACACATAGAGCGTGAATGGACCAGTGGCTTGCTCAGCACGCAGGCACACAGCTGCCCACTGACAGAATGGAGCTCTAATAGAGCCTTTTGCCTGCAACACAAAGACATTGCAAATGTGTGCGTCTTAAGCACACAGCAGCCTTAATTACTCCCATAAATTATGCCTCTACCATGTCCAAAACAAGTTTACCGACAAATAGTGCCAGAGCTGTTGCCGAGTGCGAGTGTAGCACATCAAGTTGTGCTTTATTAGATCGCTTTCGAGCAACAGCAGACAGAGTTGTGGCCGAGTACCGAACCACTATGAAGTAAAGGCCTTGTGCTTAAATGCATGACATAGAAAAACTTTATTTCAGTGATTGATTGTTGTTAACACTAAAAATGCAAAGTATTGCCATTCATTTCTATTTGTTTTAGATTTATATGTAGTTAGTTCATGTCAGTTAGTAGAGCTGACATGGACTGAACATAAATGTCATTTAATCCATTTTTTCTTAAAAAATTCTCTTTTGCATTTAAAGTAAATCCTAAACTTAGATAATGGCACCACTAAACAAACATATTCGCCTGAGCCAGAGAGATATAATCACCAGATGGAGCAACCAGCAGGTCTGCAGGTTCACATGACATGTAATAGATTGTTCTCACTAGGCTGAGACATTCCAGCAGGTGTTTCTTTAGGGAATCAAAGCAAGATGCAGCCATCATAATCCTCCCAAAAGAGGAAAGGCAGATAAAAAAATAAACGTTCTAAGTTTACTTACAAACCTGTATTTGTCAAGACCCCACTATGTAATTAGACACTAAAGCTGAAATGAGATTTAATCTTCACTCAGCTCTCTTGTTACACATCAAACCTGAACTTAAAGTTACTTTTTCTTTTATTATTATTATTTGAGCTGGCTTCTAGAAACGTTCAGTTACATTTCTTGTTTTGCTGATTAAATTAGCAAGTCTTCCTTACAGGTCAAGGACAACTGCAGTGATGGGGGCATTAAGAAACATTTCCAGGTATTTTGACTTCACATCACCTGGTACGAAACCTGTTTTCTGTGGAAATTTGTTTGTGGAGTCAACAAAGATCAAACCAACTGTTGTGTAATATCAGGCAGAGCTAAACATAAGCACTAACACTTGCTTCCTAATAAACAATAGAAAGGAAATTGTTATAAAGAAGTGATTGATACTTTGCTCCCATTCTGACATCCCAGGCTTTGTTTATTACAGTTTTAGTTAACAAAGAAGTTGCAAGTTCAGGCTGATTTGGGCAACCTCATCTGTATACCAGCACAAAATTACTTGTACGGATGTTTGTTCCATTTATTATCACTGTTATTTAAGTTTCATATGTTAAAGCATAAACTTTAAATATTTTACTCTTGCATAATCATAATAAAGGGGGCATGGTATATTCTGGGTGGACTGTAAGATCCAGAAAAAGAAAAACACACACATTGCAGACTAAGCAGAAAAATAAACGAGAAGGAACCATGTGGCCAACCTTTGATGCAAAAAAACCCAGCTCTTCTCCTGATCTAAATGCATAATAAAAAGGTAAAGCAATGCTTCATGTCAGTGAAAAATGAACACGAATAGGTTTAATGGAAATGGTGAATGATTTGTAGCTAAGCCTTATGAGTCAAAGCACTCAGCCGCTTCTCACAAGCTGTGGTGAGGAGGTCTGTGTCAATACATGCTGCAAAGCAACCACACTGCCTCCACACATACAGGTACAGTATCTGCAGCTGAAGTTTCATTACACTGCCAGATGAAAGGCAATTTGCTGCCTCAGCGACCTTGTTTGCCCCTATTTCCACATCTCTTAAACTAGTTACAAACCAGAGACTTTTAATAAAGAAAAAAGTCCAGACACTAAACTGGATTCATTTAGAGATTCACATTAAAACCAATTAATTAAGTAAAATACTTTTATTATTTACTACCAAAATACACAACCTGTTTTCTAACTTGTTTCCCAAATATTCAACATCTGTCTATGGAAACTCAGCATGATCAACTTCAGAGCAAAAACAACAACAACAAAAAACAACAACAAAGAAAAAAAGACTCATGTCTATGCAAAGTTATACGCGATACCTCTCCGAACAGATACTAATGGTGAGTAGTGTCTCTTTGCCAAGTTAGGTCATCTTCAACTGAAATAAAACATACAAAGAAGACTCACGAAAGTGTTGCAGTTTGGCGTCCCCAGCGCAGGACTGAGTAGGACTGCGAGCAGCTGAGAGCCGAGTTGAAGCCTTCTGCATTGATTGTAACAATATCCGCGTACACGCGAACCAGGACGACGGGGGACATCAGAGGAAAAATGAACGTCTGACAAACTTTTACGAAAAAAAGAGCAGCATTTTCTTTTAATGTTGATTTTAAATACGTAGATTTTTATTTTAAACAATAAAATTGTTCAAAATATACCTACATACAGAGGAAGACTTATCCACAGTTTGCTTAATACCCCTCACTCTTTCCCAGTTGGTACGTTCCAGTGGTCCACCCCCTTTAGGCATTTATTTACTCATGTGCTGTTTTATTACTATGTATTTCACTGATGTTAAAGGGGCAAACAAGTGTCAAGACTTCAATAAAACAAACTACTCCCCTACAAATAGCCATTCCCACCTCCCTTCAGTTTTTCTTCTAATATTTAAGTGCTGTAAAGTCTTTTTGAACTTTTCAAGTGTGGCAAAAGGAGCCATAATTCAAAAAGCAGTGTGAAAATGGCATACCAGCTCCCAATCCATGGAAAAGTTCACTCTTACATGCTGGAGCTATTCAATTCAATCCACAAAAATCCTATTAGGAGACCTTGAAATGTGTTTCCAAGGAGATGGAGTGAAAACATAAATATTTGCAGTATCATACTTCAGAGGTTAAAATGAAAGCATGGCATTTGTGCCGGTAGACCAGCCAGTGGGATATGGCATCAAATCGCACGTCCCGTAGGTTAACATTACGAGTGGAATAAAATTGTAGCTTCAAACGTGAGCCAACCCCAAAAGCCATTAAACTGCTGACATTGAATGAAAAGCACAGCTTGGTTCAACCCAGCAACACCCTCATATTTAATGGTGGATGGGAGCAAAAATAGATTCAGAAATGAATTAAACGGTCACAAGCTCAAGAAGTTTTCAATTAAAGTATAGTTGCTTTTAGTGTACATTAATAGCTGCAATGTTTAATGAGCTAGATCATGAAACTGCAGTGCAATGGTGGGAGATGAGTGAGCTATGGAATATTTAAATAAAAATCAAGTTGCTGTGTTAATATAACAGAATCATTAACACCCTGGAGGCTCAGTGAGTGAAGTTAAACGCTGACGGGATAGAAGAATGTTTAATTAGTACGAACTCAATAGAGAATATTTTGCTTCAAGGGAAAATCTTAAAAGTTGTAAATGTGGGTACAACATACACACCCAAGCAGGATATCCAAAGCCTTGTAAATTTCCAAGCAGTAATTCTTGTAAAGCTCACGTGTTTACTCAACATGGATGACTCCCATTGGGCCACTGGCCCATGCAACTTACAATTAGGACCCAGAGTTTGGCAGTTATTAATGATGCCACTGAGAAAGTAAAAGGCAGACAAGCGTTGCTCCCACAGAAGTCACGGCCTCCTGTTTATTCATTATGTCAGAAGTTCTTAATCATGGTCCTCGGGACACAGAGCGCCGCTGGCTTCCAGTTTAGTCAATTATGTCGAGGCTATTCTCTGCATGGTAGAGAAGATGAATGTAATTTACAACCTTTCAGGGGAGAACACTGGATTTCTGTGGGCCAGGACTCTCGATAGGGTCACTGCAAAGTAGTTTAAAAGGGTTACTTAATGATTTATGGAATGACGAAGAATATTCTGAACAACCTATTCTCTTTTTTTCCTTTACTAATTACCGATTACATTTAGAGCTACTGACCTTATGATGACTAATCAAATCAATGCAGAATTATTGCCTGATTTACTGCTACAGATTGAACAAAGATATATAACATTCAGACTGCAAAAGTCTTAAAAGTCCACATATGAAATGGTTTTTGATAAAAGGAAATATTAAGGTTGAAAAATACATTTAGCCTTAAATTAAATAAAGATAGGTTACATTAGATGTTTTCTTTTCTTATTTGATTTCACTCCAACATCAAGTATTTCTGCCATCACAAAAATACAAAAGAATAGAAAAAAAAACTGAAGTAAAACCATTAAAGACTGTTTTTAATAAGAAAAATATCCCCCTCATTTGGTGCACATGGACTTCAATACAACAAAAAGTTGTACTAGGATGTTTAGTAACAGACCTAAGATCACATCATGTGTTAAACAGAAAAAAAAGCTGAACTGATACATCCAAAAGTTTACAAATCAAGACAAATATCCACTGGTGCAGACACATCCATCATCGTACTCTCCTGAAGATGAGTGCTGTCACACTGTTCCCCGTCTTGCCCCCAAACTGAAACGTGGGTGTAGGCAACTCCTGTACAAACTCGAATCCTGTGAACACACAAAATGAGCAGATTAAGAAACATTGTGCCAACGAACGAAAAATTAACACATACCAAAAAATCTTTTTTTGTGGCTAAGTAACCATAAGGGGACTGGGGAGCAGGACTGTGAGTCAACAGCTATCCATCTACCATCTGTGCTGCTTCCTGGGGCCCATTAAAGACAAGCTGTCAGTGTGAAAGATGAGATCTTGAGGCACTTTGGCCCCCTGCAGGCTCTCCGGAGTGACTACAGTGAGACGATTGACAGCTAATGGAAACTTGCCGAAATTTGGCTCTTACAGGCTGTTGCTGCCAGCAGCTTAACAACTTGCCAGGTAGCTGTTGTGGCTGTGAAACCGTCTATGCTTTTTTCTGAGAATAAGACAGAAATGGCACTCAAAGAAAAAAAAAAGAAACAACTCTAAGCCGCACGGATACACCAAAAGGATGTGCAAATTTTATAAGCTTAAAGCAGGATTATTAATCTGACTTGCTATAGATAAAAGTTTACAAGCTACAGGGTTCTGCATGCGTAGGGATATCGAATAAATATACATCAGTTATAATATACAAATACATTATTCTCACCTTCACCAAATCGCTGAAGCAGCTGCTCCTTTGTCCAGTTACAAGAAGTAACAACAAAGAACCCATCGTTTTTAAGAACACCTTTTAGAGCCTCAACATACAGTTTTTTGCCTTCATTGGTGTTATCTGGGTTCAAACTAATAGCATCAAATGTTCCTTTGTCGATGCAGACATCATACTCTTTGAGTTCCCCATGACAGTTTAAGAAATCCATCTCCTGAGATAAAGAAAAGTCAGATGTTAGCATGTATTGACATCCCTTTAAACAGATAATCCATGTTACATATAAATCTAAGTTAAAGTCTAAAGCTGTTGGGATATATCATTCAGCATCAACCAAGATTAAATGCTTTATACTTCACTGGTTCAGTTTAATTTCAACTTAATAAATTCCAAATGCCGTCATGACAGCAGTTAATTGTGGAGCAGTTTCTGACCTGCTGTGCCACTAGTGAAAGGACCCCTTCATCTGGACAGAGGGGAAACCAGCAGACCTTCAGGGGGAATTCACATACTCATAAACCATGGGTCACAAAATATGAAATACACAAAGGAGGATCAACATTGGTTCCCTGCATGTGAGATGGAAAAACCTGGGAAGACGCTGACGCAGAGTCAGACCGTAACTAATGTAATGGGCTTGATTTAAAGCCAAAGATGACCTGAGAAAGACTAACACACTCGCATATTCTTTTGGCAGTTTCTAGTACTGTAAAAATGACCAAGATGCCAACATTCTTCCCCCACATACACATCTCTGTGCTCCCCCTCTCCTTCTAATGTCAATATTGACTTTAATGGCGACCCTTCTGTCCAAGCAAAGCGCGTACCTCCATAGATGTGTGATGCATATAACATATAAGTTACAGAGTTATCGACATACAAGAGGAAAACATACATGTGCTTTACAGACCATGTGTTAACTCTTGGCAGTTCGTGGGTTTGAGGTGGGCACACTTCCATCACATTCAAGGCCTTTTCTTCCCATCCAACTTCCCCACATGGTAAACACAGGAAAGATTCCCAAACCACCCCGGGATTGAATTCACTGGATGCTCAAAGCTTCACTTTATTAGTGGATCTTAACATTGAAGGGGATTCATTGTGCACATTAATGCAAAAACCCCTCATCACCTTTTCCAAAACCAATGAGCATACCAGCAACCTATTAAAAAGATAAATCCACTATCACCAGTACAGAACATTCTTACACAGTGCCAGTTCTGATCCTTAAGATCCAGAGGTTTGACTTTCATCTTTAGCTCATTTCTACCCAAATAAATAGTAGTGGCTAGATCTGGGTACAGAAATAATTAGTACACAACCTTTACTCTGCAGCCACTTGATCCTTTCTGTGTTAGGTTTCAGCTTGTGCTCCTGATTTCTGACCGTTCCTGCTTGGAGGTCCCTCCACAGCCCATTTTAAAGCTTCCTGAGGATAATATGTATTTGATGTCGTCTATAATATCATGTGTCTAAACAGAATTTTCAGGACTTCAGCTGAAAACAAAACATACAAACAAACAAACAATAAACTGTGATAGATCTACAGCACATAGGATTGAGGGGATTTCTGTATAGTTGTTTTTCTATGTCCACCTTATGCATACACTGTTTGCAGCTGAATGTGTGAAAAAAAAAACTGCAAACTGTAAAGAAAGAGGTCTCAGAGCTGCGTTTACACATTCGGCTGATAAAACAAGTTTTCTTCACTTAATGTAATTCTGTTCTCGGGACATTCCCACATCTGAATAACGTGTGATCTTGAGGTTAAAACCCAGTGAGATAGGATGTCAATGACCGCTTCAGAGTCCTGAGGTGATTGTAAATGTGTGCAGTTTAAAACATGAGTGGAGATAAGCTGCAGTCAGTTGAGGTTTTTTTTTTTTTATTGTGCCACAGGTTAAAAAAAAATATTGAGCCAATATAAATATAAAGCCATTAAAAGGGTCTGCTTAAAGTAATGTGGACAAGTGTGGTATTTCATCTCCGACAAATGTCTAAAATTTACATACAGTTCCACAACTGTTTGTCTGACGTGTGAACTTGAACACATACTCAGCCATTGAGTGAAAGGGTGTTTTATTTTATATAATACTGGTCTACATGCAATACTGTGGTTTACAAGACAAACAACAACCCACCTTTACAGTGATATCAGACAAGCCCTCTGCCTGCAGCACATTTCTTGCCAATTCTACAGATGCAGGAGAATAATCGATTCCTGTTAGATTCTTGTGTCCGTGTTTAGCCTTCAACACACACAGAAAAGAGAAAAATAAATACATAGCAAAATACAAGCAAATAAATACCAAGGTTAGGGGAATTAATAATCCCTAAATGTTGTGAGAAGTCCTAAATACTGTCGCACTTAAGGCTTACACCGTGTACATCATTTAAATGGTTTTAAATGACTTATTTGGGTTTTCAAATTAATTACACTTCTAAAGCTCTTAATGAAATACAGTAAGGGCTTAAAGTACTCATTTCACTGTATAATAAAGTTTGTTAAAAGCCCATTTATACTCTGTACACACCAGTTCAACTAAAAAGGCCCCATTTCCAGTACCAATGTCTAGAATGGCAGCATCTTCAGGAATCTTAGCCTTGTCCATCCATCGCAAGACACGGCTCATGCTTTCCTCACCAAACCTGACGAGAAAACAAAAACACAATAAGTTGTTTTCAGACTGAGTTAAAATTCGTACTTCCCTCTAGACTAGACTGTTTTAGTGGAATATCATTTATCATAACCAGTAACTTCACTCTACACTGCTGATATTCATTTATTAATTCATACTGTTGCTGCATAAATGTTTCCATGTTTTTTTTTATTTTTACATATTGTATGACAGTGTTGCTAAACATGACACTTCATTGTATTTAAATGAGACTTTTTATTTTAGCTTGAAAGGCTACTTAACAATATTGGTTCAAAATGTTAGCAATGGTTTTTGTTTTACTACACACATTTTCATTGATTAACTTACTTTATGACATGTTCCAATAAATTCAGCAACGGATGTCGAAAGGATGCAAAAATTGCATCTGCACCCTAGATGTTTTAATCAGATTGCTTTATTCAGAATTAAACCCAAACGTTTTCTGATCTTACCATATCTCACCCACATCACCAATGTCTTTGAATGTTTCAAGCTCTCTCTGGTATGTTTCCTCCCAGCTGCAAAAGGACAAATATGAACACTTCACGTTGTAAATACAACAACACATGTGACACCAGCTAAGACAACAGACACTATCTTTAACAACCACGCATACGATGCTTCACACACTGTGGTATTGCATTGGACAAAAACATAGAAACAACTCCCAACAGTGCTAAACTTTGTTTAAAGACTCGTGCCTGCTAGCTTTCTTACTATTTCTGGTAGCATCGAGAACCAGACAAAAGTAGCCTAAGCTTAGTTAAGTTATGTAACGTGGTCGACACTTACTATTTTTTCGTTCCGAGTTTTGAAGTTCCAAAATCATTATCCGAGCATCTGTCTTCTTCTAATACCGAAATGTTTTCACAACCATGTGAGCCTTCTGTGGGATCTGCCATGATGTTTCTGTTAGTAACCGCCTACATTTCCCACATGATCTTGCGTTCAAGGAGCCTGCCTGCCACCGCAGGGGGTACTGGGATAGATAGAGATGTTTCCATCATGGCGGCATCCATTTCAGGTTATACTTTTACTTCTGTGTGTTATCACAGCGCCAATAGTAACTCAGATCACGTAAGTGTTCAAAGTCATTTTTTATAAACTGTTATGTAGTGATTGATAGAAAATCTGCTGTTCTGTGGTGTGTCTGACGCTACAATTTTTCCTTTGGTAAATATAGTTTTTTTAGTGTCATCATCTTGTTGCTGGCTAGCTAGCAAAGGTACCGTCTATCTACTGGCAAGTATGTTCTAATCAGACTATGTAACTACGAAAATATGAAAACAGTAATGGTGATCTAGACAATCTTTTATACTCACAGTTCCAAGTGTAAATTATATATGCTCAGTGTTAGCTGTAATTAACTAAATGAATGAATACATGTTGTATGAATATTTGCAATGCAACAGAGAAAGTTTGAATTCCAGGAAGTACCCAGCAGTTGGCTACTTAGCATCTTAGCCAAGCTACAAAGTCAAGTGACTTCCGTGTATCGGTATAGTTAATGTCTTCAAACAGTTTGTTCTGTAATGTCGTAGGAATTAAATGAGTTATTTAAAAAATGAAACTCTATTTAAATACCAAACTAAGTTGTCAAGTGCACGAAACTAAAATTATTTATTCTTGCCTTCCTTCCTGCTGCCAGGTTAGCTTGTTAGCAACCTCGCTATTCATAGTTGCTATGAAGTCTGTACTATTTTTTTTAAAGTATTATTTATATAGTTTTTTTCTATCGTTTCATTTTATCAACTTTCCTTGTTGCTGAAGACAACCACGGGAGGGATTTGTGATCATGTGATGTTGAATAAACATTTTCCACAAGTGCTATTGCAAGCTAAGCTATTTCTGTTTGCAATCCCTGTCGTCGAGTCTTTAAATGGTTACTTGCCACTAGGCTTGGTACAAGTTTAGCTGCATTCCTGAATAAGAAATAGACAGTTGTTTGCTAGGAGTCGTCTTTCCACTACGATGGAGGAAATGATTAAATCAAAAGATCAAAATGATTTTGACACCGTACCACAGATATGAAGCCAAAAATGTAGCATTTTCCTTTATACCAAAAGATACATGTCAGTGTTATTGTTTCTGTTACTGATATGTACACATCAAGTTCTGGGAACTAAAAGTTATAGAGTAACGCTCATTTTACTCACGTTGAATAATTCACTGAATAATATAAATAGGTTGTTTTTTAAAGTAATTTGTTAGGTTGTAACTAGGGCTGCTGCTGTATAATTATGGTCAAAACTGCAGTTGTCTTTTTCCTCATTACTGTACTGTAAATTTGATAGAAGAACTCACATTTTTACATCTGTGGTGAATTTGGATTATTTGTTTCACTTTGTTTGGTTCCTTGGATGGAAACAAAGTGTACCAACAACTATGGTGTGGTGTTGAGCTCTGCAACTAATTACACATTACATCTGCCAATAAATGTTAATCTAAAAGTAATTGTCAAAGTTTTGTGCACCTTAAAACAAACAGCTGGAAACAACTAATCTTAATTAATGCTGATGAAGCTCAGTCCTATGATTTTGTGTCTAAAAGAGTGTCAGTAAAATACTTGAAAGCAGTTTAAATGTTGAATAGATTTTTTATCTGAAAGAAAAACTCTCAAAAAATAAATTGAAATACATAAATGGGTCCTTTTTTGCTTTAATTTAAACTATTTTGGTGGAAAAATGAGATTAATCTATTTTTCTGCAAAAATGTCTTCACACAGGAGGGCTTCCTGTTAGGAGATGTGAGGCAAGAAGAGACCGTCAGCATCAGTGACACACAGATCAGCAGTGCAGAATTGCTGCAAGTTGTAGGTAAGAAGTGAAAGAGTGAAAAACAAAGACAAAAAACAGCTTTTCTGACATTTTCTTTAAGCAATATGTGCAGAAACCAAATAAAATCAGTCGATAACAACAGAGACTGTTTCAGGGGGTCGCCCTATCAGTGTAAAAAACAACAATCAAGCATACATTTCCTAAAAACATTTAAGATTTTTATTTGGACTCTCAGAATTATGCTACTAATGCAAATAGATTAATTTGGGAAATTTGCACTTTAGATTTGTCATACATTAAAGTATAAACAAGATTTATTCAATATTCCAGATAAAAAAATCTCAAGTTTGGCATTACATGCGCAAGAGTTTCTCATTTTGGGAAGGAATATAGTTGGTTTGTTACAGCAATTAGCTAAGCCCAGCAAAAACCAATTTATTCTCCTTATTTATTAAGACTGTGATATTTTTCAAACCATACAATTTAATATTTTTTATTCATTGTGATTGGATACAGACACAAAGTTATTCCAGGAGCAATTTTCCAAATCTGAACTCAGCACATGGATGCTTATGTGGTTGTGATTCAAAAGTATGTGAAACACTGTTTCAAAAAACAATGCGACACAGACGTTAGCGTCCGGATCCTGTTGCTACACCTGATGACTATTACCACTGTGGCTCACACAGAAATGCCAATGTAACTATTTTTAATGCTATGAGAACATTTACGTCTTTACAACAATAAAGTCTAAATAATTGTTTTACAACCACCCTATCAACATTTTGTCTTTTAATATATTTTTTAAGGTTAAACAATGGAAATTTAACTTTGGTATAACAAACTCAGCAGCACTCGTTCTTTCGGTTCAGCTCTACACTGGTTTATATTTGGTTGATGCGTTTAAAATCGTATGTATGATTTAATTTAACTTAAGCATTTGCCACTTTTCATTCCCAACAGAAATCCATCACCATGACCCCTGTACACAGTTGTTTAGGTAAGCTATTTACTCTTAATGCTCAAAAAGCCTTTACACAAGCTGTTGCCAGTGTATAAAGTTTTATGTGCCTGTTTTTGTACCTTTGACCTTTTGTACCTGTTATACAGATGTTAATTTCAGAAGACAAAAATAGTCTCCAACAATCTTAGTTACAGTTAGGTTAAAAAAACTTGACTGTTTTTCTAATGTTGGCAGAACAGCATGTAGACCGTATTTTACAACCATTGGTATATTTTTCATGTGGTATTTTTTTAGTTTTCAAGTTGTATCTTAGTTTAACTTGTAGTTTTAGTTGAGAATGTAAACAAGTACATCAAGTAAGTTGCATGTGTTAAAACCAAATTGAATGAATTAAACAGTGAACAGTAGATGGCTCCATCTGACAACAGAGCAGGGTTGTGGCAGAGAAGGAAGGATCAATTGTGTTTGAACTTACTTGTTTTTTTCCCTCTTCTCATCAGCTTTTATGACTACGCAGGTAAAGTCAATGAAGAAAATCTCAACAGCATTCTTAAAGAAAGAAGGAAAGTGAGTAATTTAGTCCCTAATTGTTGCAACAGATACTGGACTCGTACCCTGTAAAATGTAAAGGCTAGGCTCAAAATTAAGATTTTCTGTAATTATTTTAATAGTACAGAGTTGGGTTGTGAAGAAGTGATTTATTTAGAAATATAAATGAAGTTTTTTTTAAATTTTTTTTGCTTTGTAGAATGTCATTGGTTGGTACCGTTTCCGGAGAAACACTCAGCAGCAGATGTCGTTCAGGGAGCAGATCATCCACAAACAGCTGACTCAGCTACTTGGTGTGCCCGACCTCGTCTTCCTACTTTTTAGCTTCATCTCCACCGCCAACAGCTCCACACATGCACTGGAGTATGTGCTCTTCAGACCCAACCACAGGTGATAACAGTGTGAACACGCATATACCCGCAGTCATAGTAACTTTTACAGTTGTTGCCTGATGCCTGTTTGTTTGGGTTTTTTTTAAATCCACACTTTATCTACATTATGTTTGTAGGGGGGCTGCACGGTGGTGAGGTGGTTAGCACTGTAGCCTCACAGCAAGCAGGTTGCCGGTTCGATCCCCGGCTTGGGCGATGGCCTATCTGTGTGGCTTTTACATGTTCCCGTGTTAGCGTGTCTCCGGGTTGTCTCCGGGTTCTCCGGCGTCCTCCCGCAGTCCAAAGACATGCAGCTTAGGAATAGGCTTAATGGGGACTCTAAATTGCCCATAGGAGAGAGTGTGCATGGTTGTTTATCTGTGTTTGTGGCCCTGTGATAGTCCAGGGTGTACCCTGCCTCTCGCCCTGTGTAGCTGGGATTGGCTCCAGCACCTCCGCGACCCCGTTTGGGAATAAGCGGTAGAAAATGGATGGATGGATGTTTGTGGGGGTATACATATGTGTATCATAAGTTGTAAAAATGTACTCACAACTCTATGCCAGTTTTAACTGATTTACCTGGATTTTAAAAAAAGTTTTCTTATTGAATGTTTACTATTATTATTTAGAATATATATTTTAAATATTATTATTCTTTCTTACTTTCTTGCTCAATCTTTAAATGACCGCCTCAAATTTCTTTCAGAAAAAATTGATATTGACTAGTAATTTTTAGCAGCTTGTAGTTCACTACTATTTTCTTTAGAAAATAGTAGTGGGTTTTTCTGTAGGTTTTGACATGAAAAGTGTCAGAATTTCTTATTTAATTTTTTTTTTTTATTATTATTATTATTATTCCAGCAATGTGGCTTTATATCACAAACTGGTCTTGAGTCTGTTCATATTATGTATTTCTATCCAGTATTTCATTTCCTCTGAGAAATTGTGTGCAGCTTCACAAACAGAAGTGTTTGTTGTTGTCAGCAACAGTTTGGGTCCAGCAGGTTTGGCTTTGAATTGAACAAGTAGTTCTGGTGCTGCATTAGGAATTGGATTACCAATCATTTGAAGTCGACATCTTGAAGGAAAAGCTGGAATGGTGCATTCTTGCTTAGGACTGCTTAATGAAAAAGTTGGCAGGCTCGGTTCGAAGTGTGGTTGTTTAATCACTAGAACTGTAATTATCTGGAGACTAACAGTTTGAGTCCTGGCTCTTTTTGTCTGTATTTTAAAGGAACCGTCTTTAGGCCTGATCCTGAAAGTAGGGCTTGGTGATATGGCGTAAAAGTTAAATCTCCAATTTTTTTAAAAATCAAATCTGATTTCTCATTTCAAATAGATTTTCCCCCATTTCTTTTAAAAATAAAATGCAAACAACAAAAATGATTATTTTTCAGAAAGGCTTTTTAGTTTTTAACCACGTCCGTAATGGCTTTCCATCGGGCCTGTCTTCTCTTAAGGCACAGAGTGAAAATAATTCCCCTACCATGGTTTGTCTATTGGTGGGGTTTTGTAACCTGTTGCTGGTTTGAGCATGTCGTAGATGCACAATTTCTCCCACTCTCCTGAGTGCCTCTGTTTCAGGTGTTGAAATAAATTTGTTGTGCTCCCACCTTTGGTAGCAACAGCCCTTATTTTGCAATGTGTTATTTATTGCTCCAAATCCGTGTTTGCAAACCAAACCAGTTCCAAATAATAGAGGAAACTGGACTTTTTGGGGGGAATAAGCTCCTCTTTGCTGCCATGTTGATGTGTTTATGTGGATTTGTGGGAAATCAGCAGGAGTAAACTGAAGTTACTATGATGTAAGGAAGTCCCAAATGGTGCTGGGGCGGCAAAAAAAATTTTTTTTTTTTTTTTTTTTTTTTTATAAAAACAAATTCAAATTAATCAATTAAATCGGTTATTCGCCCAGCCCTAGCTCAAACCCTGAATACCTATTGATTTGTGTGTGAAAGGATGAATGTAGTTTGCATTGTAGAGCTTATATGTTCTTAATAAGACAAGGAAGGCATATATTATAATATATATACCACTAATAGTAAATACATTTTATTTAAAAGTGCCTTTCAAGTCACTTAAGGACAGTGTACAATAAAATAAAAACAAAATAAGAATAAAACAATAAAGAATGAATGAACGTACAGGCATGAAAATGTGGGATAATCTAGTTGGAGAGAAGATGCTATCTTGAACAGGTGTGTTTTGAGTTTAAACAAACGAAGAGTCAATGTTGCGAATGGCCAGTGGAGTGCAGGAGATCTGACAGATTAAGGGGGCTGAGGGGGGCAATAATTCTGTTCTTGATTTAACCGGAAGTCAGAGAAACTGTTGTAAGATTGGAGTGATGATGCGAGCAACCGCATTCTGGACCTTGTCAAGCTTATAGAGATATTTCTGAGGGATAGAGAAGAGAGTTGCTGTAAAGTGTTGGGATGTGACGAGGCTGTAAACAAGAACGACAGTACGTGGGTGAGGGAGGGGCTGAGACAAGAGATGATGAGTAGATAGCAATATGCCAGTGTCAAGTGATTATGAAGGATGATGCCAAGACTTTCACCCAACCTGTGTGAAACAGGGGAGCTGTCATTAAAGAGGGAAAACTCATGTACACTTTCCAATGTTGACTTTTTCCTAATGGGGAAATTGATTACATGCAGTCCGCTTCTATGGCTTTTGGAAAGTTCTGGAATAAACAAGTTTTATCTGCATTACTAACATCCACATGTGTGAAGGAATTTTAGTTACGTCCTTACCATGATTTAAAAAGTTAACATTGTATTATATTTGTGTTGTATTATAGGAGATTTTGTTGTTGAAAATGTATATTATGCTTTATATAAGGTACTAACTAATCATCTCTGCTCAGTAGGTACAACCAGAGGATTACCCTCAGTATCCCAAACCTTGGTAACACAAGCCAGCAGGAATACAAAGTCTCATCAGTACCTAACACTTCTCTCAACTACGCCAAGGTCATCAAAGAGCATGGGTACGTTTTGACCTATTTCTGTACTGTGTCCGTGTCGGTGCAAACAAGGCTGTCACGTGTAAGCTGCCACCTGTTCTCACCTGATGTGGTACTGCAGGTTCACCTTGAGATTATAATGCACACAACTGCCACCCAGCAGGCTTGTGTCGCCGCTTAACATCAGGAGCTTCTCAGACACTTTTCTCTTTTGATGGGTCTGCTGGCTGAGATTCAATCACTGTGCAGTACTTTGAAGTACAGAAGAGTAAATGTATTTCTGAGTGTCCAGGTTTATATTTGACTCCGTGTAGGCAGTATGAACATAAATTTGCTGATGGCGGACTGCAATAGAGAGCTGGTATGTGACAGCATCCACATGCATTGGCTTATATTTTTGTGTGTTTGTGTCTAAACTTAGACCTGCTGTTTCTGTTGCAGATGAGTGCCAGCTAGACTATAGAGGTTTAGTCAAGCTTGTCTATCTGACGTCTGATAGGATTATTCTGTGTTCACTTTAACTAAATAAGCCAGTGTGTTTGTGTGGCGGCCAACAAAATATGCTTGATTTTGCAATGATATAGCGCATACCCGTATAAACAAAGCTTCTGCTATGTGATGTATCTGAAAAGATGCAGCTAAAGTCCCTTGTGCTAAATATCTCTGCAGGGCTGAGTTTTTTGATAAAGACGGTGTAATGAAGGACATCCGAACAATATTCCAAGTCTACAGCGCGCTGCAGGATAAAGTCCAGGTGAGTTGGATGATGTGTATCTGATGGGTTTGTTTAAAGCGCCAAAGGAAATGGTGCTGTCTGCAGATGTTTTTCACCTCCTTTTCATTATTTGTAGGCTGTGTGTGGGGAGGTAGAACAAAGTGAACGCATTAAAGAAAAAATTCAAGGAGATGTGAACAAACTCAAACAGCAAATTGCTCTCAGGAAGCGCAAGACCGCAGAAGAGGAGAGAAGTATGTGCTTTATTTGAATTTGTCATGTCGAGCTGATGAGCTTCAAATATGTTCAGATTTAAAAAAAAAAATCTCACTTATCACTAGTGGAAGTAAATTGAGCAAGAATTTTAAGGGTTTTTTTGTCCTTTTGGGGATCCCCTTTTCCCAGAAATTTGTCATTGCAGGTTTAATTGATTCTGTTTGCAGATATCTCATAACAAATCGTTTAATTCAATTCAGCTTTATTTGTATTGCGCCATTTCACGACAATGTAGTCTCAAAGTGCTTCACAGAGATCAACTATACAAAAGTTGCCTATCTCACCACTGTCATCTGTCTCTGTCGTACAGGACTCCGTGAAGCAGACTCCCATCCCACTCCAGAGGAGAACACAGAACCTTCTAAGACATCGCTCCTGACGCGGATAGCTTTCCAAACACCCTCTGCACCAGAGCGGCCCAGTACCTCACCTAACCCGCCATCTTACACTGACCTCTTGTCCCAAGATGACAATCTGCTCTCCTCCTCTTCCCCAACCACCAGCGCTGCTCTGTTGCCCCGACCTCAAGCTGTGGGCTCTCCAGGACACCCTCCCCCTGTCCCACTGGGGACGGGCCTGGGTCTTGGCCTCGGGCTGGGCCTCGGGGCCAGTTCAAATCCCGTTAACACTCCCAGCACCCCTTACCTTGGAAATGGTGATGGATCTAGCTCTGACTCATTGGACAGACAAGCTGCAGGGCAGGAAGATGATGAGGATGATGAAGACGAAGATGAGGACAGTAGCGAATATGAGAACTTGGTGAGCGAAGGCACTCACCTGCCAATGGTCACCACCAGCGTTTTAGCTCAAGGCAGACCAGCTGCCCTCAGCCCCGATGGGGACGCTCGTGGCTCGCAGACCACATAGAAATACACCACAGGATGTGATGGACACAAATTAATGACGCACCTGGACAGGTGGGCATCTGAAGCAATCAAAGACGAGCAAATGTAGACAAAAGAAGTGCCAGTCCTGAAAGTGAAAGGCATGCACTGGTGGTGTCCCACTGTGTAGAACTCTTCTTGTCTTAGTCTGATCTCCATTTTACGGGGAAACCTTGTTTGGTTTTGCAGGTGCATCTGAGTGTGGGAAGTTAGTTGTTCTATTTCCTTTGGGATTTGGCTGTTGGTGCATAAGCGTGGATCTGTCAGGATGCTATGACACCGTTAATGCCAGCTGGTTGGCAACCAGGCGCCCTAAAAGACAGGCCAACACTTTCTGTTTGTTCTGTTGCTGCATCTTTTTGTCTCACATTTGCATCACCAACTTTTAAGCACCCTTTCTCGCATGACTTGTTGCACATTTTTTTGTTGTTTGTTTAAACAATTCCTCTTCGAAAACAAAGGGAAAATTTTTCATGGCCTTCCAATCATTTTAAACAAACTAGGCAAATTTGTGTTAACCTGTTACTTTTTTTTAATCTGAAAACATAAAAGTAACTAGTTTAATTTTCCTGCACATTTCTTTAATTCGATTTATTATTGTTGTCTCCATATTCAAGTCTAATCATCCAGTTGCCTATTTAAATAATGAAGAATAGGTTTCAAGCAAAATTAACTCTGCCACTTCCATAATGGGTGCTTATATATGTAATATTTATATGTTTTGTTTAATTAGCAGTTAATCTCATTTGACTTGCGTCAATGTCTTGTTTTTCTTGAATAACACTGAAATTGTATGCGCTTTGCTGCACTTAACAAAATTTAAGATTTCTTTATTAATGTGCTATACCAATGCTGACATGTTGTGCCACATGACTAGTCCTCTGCAGCCACACTGAGCCAAACTCTGCTCAGCTTGTGTGCTTTCTATGGGGTTCACAGGGCAAACACAGTGTACTGTAGCTTTACTAACCAGATGCTTAAAGTTCCCTTCTGCTGCTGCAACACATAGAGCTATTATTAAAATGCATATGTCTGTTTTTCTTCATATAAAAGCCTGGCTGCTACTTCCGTCTTACCATGGCTGGTTGTCTCAGTACTACTGACCACACTCATATTACCACCTCAAGCTCACATATCCATGACTTGTTCCCAATTAAAATCCTCATAGAAGGCTGACACCTGTAGTGTGTGAATTGTAACCTTGGAAACAGAGATTGAGCACGTAACCTTTCTTTCTTTGCAATGTTGACCGCAGCATTCGTGTATTCGCTCTGGTTTGGATGAGTTTATCCCGTATAAACCTGGATATGATGGTGAAAACATCATGAGCCTGCTTCAGTATGCAGTGCCTTTCACTCGGGGCAGTTTCTGTCTGTGCACAAATCATATTCACAAATATTGTAAGGGGAAAAATTAGGACAAACATTTGAATTTGCAATAATAAGCTTCCAGCATTGTTTTGTTTTTCTTGGCAATCTGTAGTGGTTTGCTTCTTTTTCCTCTACATAAAATGATCCCACTGCTTCCTGAGCGCTTTCCTCTTGGTACTGACATGGACTGCTTCTGAGTGGACCTGTTTCCCAAGGTTGCAAATGTGATTTTTTTTTTCTTGCTTTATTATTTAAAACTGGAATCGCCGTTAACTCTGGGTAACTAAACAGCCTGCAAGGCAAAGTCTGTGATAAGAATGACTGACATGCAGATGACTGCGCTTACATATCTGACCCATGTGGAACACTCATTGCATGAACTGGTTTTCTCTTGGCACTGTTAAATTCAGCATGGACAGATGTTTGTACTGCACCAGAGGTTTTGTGGTGGGAGACGCTTTGCCTTGTGTAAGCTGTGCTTTATTTACACCGCCTGTTTTTTATGTCATGTTTTCTGCCTTAGCGTCATTTCACTTGCCCTCATGTGTAATGCCAATTTGTCACTGACCAGGAACTGGCACTTGAAATGTTTAATAATCATCCAGAATAACACAATCGCATAATGGAAAAAAAAAAACAAATGACAAAATCAGTTTGTAAGGAGTGTGGTTTCCTTTGAGTACTGGAATATGATGAGGAAATGAATAATGAATGTATAATAATCAATAGGGGTGTGAGTAGCATTTAAACAGCACTTACTGTATAAGCTTGTCTCAGTTGAGTGTTGTGGTGGCAGCAGTTCTCTGTGTTAGTCCTCACTCTTTATCCTGGTCTTCAGACCCAGAGTTTTTTCTTTTTATATCTCTTTCTTCTTTGTGGCCTCCCTACAGAGTAATGTTTAACATGTGGCCATAATGAAAACCAACTGGACCTTTTGTCTAGAAGACCAATGGTATAAAACGAGAGGAATAACATCATTAGGATGAGATAACTTTTAAATTTCCAGCATAATATACACTCATGTACTTTTACTGTATGGGTGACCCTTTCTTCCCTTGTGGAGTAGGTCATTGTATCATTAACCCTTCCCTGTAGCACAAAGTCCAGTGCACACCTTAGATCGTTTTGGGTTTTGTCTGGATTTGTGGACTTGACAGAAATTGACCAAGGCCGTACTTGGTTGAACACATAAAACAAGGTGCTTAAATTGAGGGATAATAAATGAGACATCCATATGTGATCTGATGTCACTGTGTTTTGTTATTACAGTAAATGAAATGCTATTGTAAATAGCCAAGAGATCAAGATGGTTTTGTTTTTTTTCACTTTTTTTTATTTTTAAAAATACCTTTCATGCATTTTATTACATAATCTGTTAAACTTATGCTCCAATCAAAATTACTCCAATTTGTAATAGAATTATTTTTTTAAAAGAGAAAAGGATAAAAAATACTTATGAGGAATGGTGCATATTATATTTAGTCTCAGCAGAGTAAAGTCTCCCATCAAAAATAATTTCACGCTGGGAACTGTTGCACAAGCTGTCATGCATTACTGCAGCCTGCTTGCTGCGGTATTTTTACAATGACATCATCCCAACATCCCTTTTCAGGGTATACCACGTGGTTGTTTCACATAGATGCTACATGTTACGATGCACAAATTAAAAATAACTACAATTAGTAAGTTACAGTAAATTCTATCGACTAAAATAAAAATATAACCTGTAAGCGCCATGAATGTTAAAGCCGTTACAGTTTGGTTTCCCTTCATACATCCTTAAAACAGTTGGAACGAGAGACGTAGAATCTGATTGGTCAGTGCAAAGGATACACAAAAATGAACCAATCAGCGTAGCTTATTCAGGTGGTAAATCCTGATCCTGCCTCTGACTGTAACACGGCTCAGAGCCCTCTGCTTTCCCTTGTAGTGTATTTTTGCAGCCCTGCTTCGGAAGCTTCCCTCCCCCTGTGCCGCCATTAAAGCCCGTCAGTCTGGTATTTGGGAGAAGGATTAAAATGATTTAAAGTGCCGAAACCAACGTTCGAGCGACGGGACTGGGGGGGTGGGGGGGTTTCTTGGTCGGTGGTATGCCAGGAAAACGGCGCCCCAAAGAAGTAAATATGCGGCGAGTGTCGTTCAAGTGAGAGGCGCCCGAGTTCGGACTGGAGTGGGTTTCTCCGACCAGTGGGAGCTCCATTTGTTTTGGCTGCGACGGGGAGGAAGGAGTGTAAACACAGCAAAGCAAAGGTGAGGGTCCGCAGCGCTGTCTTTTACAGTTGATAATGGCTTCTGAGACGGTTACAGGAAAACATAATCCCGTATTGTTAGCGGGCAGTCTGCTAGCTTGGCTGACAACAGAACGTTTGGTTGTCATGTAAAACTGCCAGCTAGCTGTCTTTGGTAGCTTGTTAGTAAACACTTTTTTGGTGGGGGTTAAGGGTTAACTCTGCTCTGTTTTATTAAACTTTTTTTTTTTTTTTAGAAATATGTTTACAGAACAAATTTGTAGAATTTCACACGTTGTTTTGGTAAACTTGTGGTGTAAACACTGCAGCGTTACTCCCTTCGCAGCTACGCGCTAACTTTTTGTTAACAGCTTGCCTCTTGTTGGTAATGTTAAGGATGAATCATTTCCCGAGGTCATAGATTATTGAAAGGGCCAACTGGGAAAAAACCTGGGTTGCTAATAAGTCTGGCACCGCCAAAGTGACTCATAACAAACAGAAAAATTAACACAACAAACATTTTCTTTGTCCTTTTAAAGACAGAAAAACCAGATGGACAACAACAAATACTAAACTACAAAAAACAAAACTTGAAAGCCTTGAAAAGTTAAAGGGTATAATGACTTTTTTTTTTTAAACAGATAACCTAAATCACCATAGAAACAAAATCCCTACATACAGATGCAAATAAAGCATAAACGAGCAAAATAACATGCTTCAAATAGACACCAAATGTCTGATGAGTTATTTAGCATCTTTCAATCTATCTATTAGGATCCTCTAAAAGGTGGGGGGCCTTCTGCGTGTCTGAGGTTGGGGGGCCAATGTCTCATAATCCATCCATAATTTCAGTGCTTCAGTGTGTGAACCAGTCACGCGCCTCCCCGCTGAGTGTCAGGTTTCATCTGTCCTTGTCTCTTGTTACCAGCTCAGTTGTAGGGCACAGTTTTCCTTGTGTCTGTAACTCACTGTATGTGTTTAGAGTCTGTGTCAGACCAAAGTGGAAACGTAGAGGATCAGGGATGTAGTCCAGCCTGCACATTTATTACTGCACTTTGCTTTCTTGCTCTTCATATAAAATGCTCTTCTTCTTTCTTTCTGTGTCTCACCTTAGTGTGCTTACCGTGTGATATCCTGGAGAGTGGATCTGCCGAGCGGACAGTCCCTCTGAACGGCAGGAAGCCTCCTTTGGTGGCTGTGTGACGATGACCGAACTGGTTGCCAAGTGGGCCTGTGAATACTGCACATACGAGAACTGGCCGTCAGCCATCAAGTGCACCATGTGCCGTGCTCAGAGGCCCAGCAGGGGGGCCATCATTACTGAGGAGCCCTTTAAGAGCAGCCCCGTGCTGGATGCCAGTCTGCATCAGTGGGACCCTGCAGGCCTCAGCAACAGTCCATCTCAGGGGGGATCCAGCTTACTTATTTGCCCAGACTCAAGCGCCCGACCCCGCATTCGGATTTCCGATGTACCCGAGACTAGTAGCAAGTGGTCGTGTCACATGTGTACCTACTTGAACTGGCCCCGCGCTATCCGTTGTACCCAGTGTTTGTGTCAGAGGCAACATGCTCAACAACAACAGCAGTATGCAACCCATCACGGACATACTCAGCAGCCACGCAGCCCCACAGAATCACCCCAGACCTCAGGCTCTGGATGTCGCACCGCTCCCCCACCCGCCCCTACAGACCCCTGTGAGGAGTACAATGACCGCAACAGGCTCAACACTAATGCGCAGCACTGGACCTGCACTGCCTGCACCTATGAGAACTGGGTCAAGGCCCACAAGTGTGTTGTGTGTGATCATCCCAGGCCCAACAGTTTGTTAGCTGAATCCATCGAACTGGCATCAGAGCCTGAGAGCCAACAACCGTCTTCAAAAGTTAATGAAAAAGACAGGGACAACCGGAGCGTCGGGGGTGTGGGAGGGGTTGTGGGGAGTTGTAGCAGTAGCCAGCGGAGGTCACCTCCAACTGCAAAGCGGGAGTCAGAGGTGAACATGGACTTTCAAAGGATTGAACTTGCATCGGGGGCTGGGATCGGGAGCAAAGAGGAGCTGGAGTTGGATTTCAAAAAGCTGAAGCAAATAAAGAACCGAATGAGACGGACGGATTGGCTCTTCCTCAATGCATGTGTTGGTAAGTTTAGCATGTGTTGTCTTCCAAATATTATCGACTTGTGTTTTTTTTTTTTTCAAATCAGGGTAATGAGTCAACAGAGCCCATTTAAATCTTAGGAGTAATCCAGTTTATATAGTTCTATCCAGATGATCCTGATTTGCATCATACTGATGCCGACATTGTGTGTATGCTTAACATTCCTCTACACTGAGCCAGTAAAAACCTCCACACACGCACTTATTCTTTGACCACCCACACGGTTCAGGGGTTATGAGGGAGGATGAACAATTTAAAAGTAACTAATGATTGTTTTTTTTTTTTTTTTCTCTTAACACTGTCGTCGTTTGTCTCCTACATTTGACATTATGGCAGAAAGTTTTAAACCTCAAATCTGCTTCTAATAGATATTTATTCTGAGCTTTACCGTGTGACATGTTGTAGTCTAACATATTCGCTTGGCTTAGCCCTAACATGCCAAATCCAGTCAGAAAATATGTTCAATAGGAGTTTGGTGTTCTGTTAAATTGAAAATTATAATTTCTTCATCATTTATTAGAGGAAGTGAAATTCAGTTTTAGTAAATCATCACTCCAAACTGGAGAGTCGCTGTGGGATTGGGAATATGCCTATGGAGGTGCAAGTCTAACAGCATAAAGCATGGAATACTGAATAATGGAAATTAAATATATAGTGTTGTCTTAGAAACCCAGTAGACTGTTTTCTTTACCACTTGTATAAAGACATGCGAGGGTAGAATAAACTACTGGGCTGTCATCTGAAGGCACGATTTAAACAAATGTCACTTTTCACACTTAAAAATAATTCATAAATGTTTCTCTGCACACCAAGAAGGTAGCTGTAGATAATGTAGTTGTTTATTATCACACACTTTCACTTTTCAAGTATTTTTCACTTCTCATCATACTGGATGTCTAATCTGGGTACACTGGTCTTAATTTCAAACCAGCGCACAACACTGGACAACGGACTCAGAACCAGTGAGGTGAAAAACCCGCTACTTCTCTTAGCTTTTATAACAGTGTTATTCTTGTCTGTGCACATGTAGGAAAGGAATAGATGCAGAATATTTACACAGATATTCAGAGATAAGTGAAGTCTTTTACTTAGAATCATTAAATGTTAGCGACATTAATGCCAACAAGAAAAAGTTTGTCTCAATTAACAAAAATGGTTGCAGTGAAGAGCCTTGATATATATATATATATATATATATATGCAGTGCTTATTGCATCATCCATTATTGTTTAATATTAAATAACATGCAGGCTAGTGAGCGTTAGAGCCCTGAGAGCTACTTTTTCCTGTCCACACACTACATTAAGCTCATGGTATTCCCACATTGTGCCAGGTTTCAGGTTCTGGCTATAAAAACATGGGAGATCAAAACTCATTGTGTAATGAGGGAAATGTAAGCATTTTTTTAGCTGTCAGGACTAAACTTAATACCACACTATGATAAACAAAAGCCACTACACAGCGGAAGTGTTTCAAGTGTGTATATACATAAATATTAATGCAAAACACTGTGTTTTGCATTAATCTCAAACCGAATGACTATTATTAGTGTGTGTAAGAGTGAGTTTT
>JBAMHX010000018.1:17469151-17487979 GCA_037177515.1 Pseudomugil tenellus | reverse complement strand
TATATATAAAAAATAAATAAATAATATATATATATATATATATATATATATATATATATATATTAGGGTAACTATATAGGATCAGGATCCTGCAGAGGTTCTTAGCCATATCTCCATTAAATGTGCTTCAATTTAAATCGGCTTTATTTGTGTTCCCAAATCACAACAAAGTCATTTCAAGCTACTTAATAGACCTATTTCAATGGGATTCAGTTAAAACAAACCCACATTAGTTCGATTAATAACCATGTTGTTCATATCAGAGTATTCATAGAAAAGGTGACCAATAGATTGAATCAGTATCAGAGACGGAACAAATTTCTGAACACATACATGTAGTTGAAGTTTAAATATTTCTATGTAGAAATGTGAAAGGAACCAGCAGCATGACCATGGGACGCCCCTGGGAGCACATGGGAAGAGTGCAAACCCTAAACAAACCTGTGTCCCACTTTCATCAAGGTGTTATTAATAACTCAGGCTGAGTTTCCAAAAGAGAAAACTTATCACTGATTTTAAAAAAAAAAGTTAATTCAGAAACGTTATTCTAGAAACGGAAAAAAACATTGGTTTTATATAATCTTATTATAAATAGCAGAAGCTACAACAGGTGTCAGAAATAATTTTTTAAATGGTCCTCTAGTGCAGGTTTCTTATGGTTTCTGCATGAATACCACTATTAAAAAGTAGTGCAGACATGTTCAAAACATGAATAAACTATTTGACATTATTGCTCTAAACTAGTTATAGTCTAGCGCCACCTTAGACATGTGACGCAGCGAATAAGATCTGAGCCTTGACAGTTTCTGTCATACAGGATGTGGCTGGATGAGCAGACTTTAAAGATGTTTTGTGATAACCGTTCACACTAATATCCAGATTATTGAAACAGAGTGTACTGTGTGGAGGAGGAAACGCAGAATCACTGATCCAGTCTCTCTCATGGCTCCATCTTTTGTGTATGCCTGTGTGTGTATCGGTACTGCCCGCAGGGCTACAAGCACACCCACCCTAATGGAGCATTTTGTGGGAAGTGGTTGCCATCCCTCTCTGTTGCACTGCATTGTATTGTGTAGTTTCTATCCTCGCCTATGTCAGCGCCAGCCAGCTCCACATGGCACAGCAGGTCCTTCCACCCACTCCATGTCTCTGTAGCGCTCACACACACACACACACACGGATCATGCAGCGCAGCATTGTGTGTGGTCTTTTTGACACAGAACAAAAGCTCAACGGCGTTTGATGCAAATGTACGAGAGGATACCACACCGGCATTCGCTGTACATGCTAGAAATGGGAAGAGTGTGTTTGTTTAGCTGTACGTTTTAAAAGTAGTTTCTCTTTTTGATATTTGATTTGTTTTATTGATAATTATACCACACTTGTCTGAATCGTTTATTCTTGTTAGATAAAATATAGCTTAAATTCACTCTGCTGCAGCATTTATATGCAGAGTTTGTGGCTGAAACTTAAAGTTATACTGGTTGAACTGACAACATAGCAGTCCACAGTCCAGTTCCTTGTAAAGATAACTTTTATAAATGAGTTTTTTAGCTTCGTATTAGAAAAATAAGCCATTCTTCCGGGCACTTTTTCCCCCGCAGTAAAACACCAAACTGGCTGATGGTTCATGTTCACGTCAGGTTTATTTAGGACTTCATCTATAAAGCAAAAGAGTGATCTTCAGTTGTTTTGTGTGTGTTTGGGTTTATACAGATTGTTTCTGTCAGTCAGTAATATTTGCGCTTTGTAGCAGAAGAAAATACAATAAAGCAAGCACCTGCATGTGTCTGATCCAACACGTCGCTGAACCCTCATGCTAAGATCTGAAGGGGAAAAACAACGGAGGGATTACACTGGAGCCCCCTGTTGTTGTATTTTTCTCTCTGACTTCAAAGTCAGTCAGGTTTTAGAGCTGCCATAAAGATAAAGCCCATTCTGATCTCTGGAAGTTACATTTTTTTACAGTACACATTGTCCTCAACACAAGGTGTTCTCATGTCTGTAACCATCCAGTCAGGAAGACGCTGCCAGTTTAAGTGTCATGATACAAACGAAAGTTCATTTTTTTATGAATGTATTTACCATGTTATGTCATTAAATCCTTTTTGAAGATGACTTTTTTCTACCTTTTTTGTCTGAAAGGTGTTGTAGAAGGTGACCTGGCAGCTGTGGAAGCTTACAAGTCATCCGGAGGCGACATAGCGCGACAACTGACATCAGATGAGGTGCGGCTTTTAAATCGACCCTCAGCTTTTGATGACGGCTTCACGCTGGTTCACTTAGCCATCCGGTTCCAGAGGCAGGACATGCTGGCGGTGTTACTTACTGAGGTCAGTTTAGTCCCCTTTTTCCAGATTCAAGTAGCAGCTTTTTGACTTCTGTTTAAACTCTAACCACATGATAATTACACCCGTTGCAGCGATGTGTGTGTGATTCAAACAGCACTTCTCAAGCAACTCGTTGTGCACAAAGTGTTAGATAACATAACAACACTGTGGTTCATTTCTGAATTTTTTTGTGGCATTTCTATGCAACGCAGGTTCTTAACCCGCACTCTGTCTGTATGCTGCATGCATGTGCTGAAGCTGATTGCAGTTCCTTTGCTTCTGCACTGTGATCCCAGATTATCCGTATACACACACACACACACACACACACACACACCTCTCCTACCACTCAGTCACTGGCCCAGTTTATTTTCCAAGCAGGTCAGTGAGTAACCATTGGAGATGACAACTGTCTTCTTCTTTTTTCTTATCAAAAATAGTTAAACGTATCTTCAGTCATCTGATTTTTATCATTCTCACATTTTTTTCATGCGGCAGAACACCGTCGTATACCCCCCCCCCCTCTAGCAAGCTAGTGTACGCTAAACACATGCTCGTCTTGTGTTGCATGGTTTCCATTACATGCATTTGTCCACGTGCAGTTTAAGCCCTTAGTTATCTAGCAGTAATGTTTTTACTCTTTCATTTAGGGCTGGGTAGAATGAGAATCACGATTTTTTTGCCAAGAATTGAGATCACGATTTTTTCCCAATGTACGTATTTATTGCACGAATCACCGGCACATCAGCTGACACTAAATATAAAAACAATAAATGTCACTTTTGTCTTCTTTTACCTAAACAACCTTTCAATAATTTTCTGCTGTTCATTTATGCAGATGATGTTCCTGATCAAAATGCCGTACAATCATGGTCTTTTTTTCTTTTTTTAAAAACTCACACAAAAGAAAAAGATTGCACAAAAGTGTGAATTGAGATCACGATTTTTTAACGATTAATTGTGCAGCTCTACTTTCATTACTTGTCTTAATAAACGTTTCTACTGTTAGAAATGCTCCTGCGCTGAAAAAACTAGAATCTAAGTAAGATTAAACATCTCAAATCAAGGACATATGCTTCTTTTTTTAAGCGTAAGATAATTATTCTTACTTATTAGTTTTTTAAAAGATTTTTTAAAAATTTGTTTTAGGAATTCTTGACAGGTTAATGTTCCTTGAAAGAAGATGAATTATAAGTACAAGAAATGTTATCTTATTTCAAGGAAAATTAACCTAATTTATGTAGTTTTTTAAAGCCAGTTTTTGCACTGTGCTCAGTTTCCAGTCTGTGTTTCTTATAATTGTTCTGGACACTTCCATCCTTTTATCCTCTCTCCTCTGCAGGTGTCCCAGCAGGCAGCCAAGTGTATTCCAGCCATGGTTTGTCCCGAGCTGACGGAGCAGATCCGTCGGGAAGTGGCGGCTTCTCTTCACCAACGCAAGGGCGACTTCAGCTGCTACTTCCTGACTGACCTGGTCACCTTCACCCTGCCTGCAGGTCCGCAGCTCATCTGCAAAACCAAACAAATGGGAGCTTAACAACGTGATGCGAACAATAGGTGGCGCAGGCACATTCATGAATAACATTACAGGAATTCCAGAGGCTGACAGAGTGTCCTGCCAGAACAAGGGGAACTTATAACTCTGCAGCTGAAGAAACACATTGTCTAGCCATTCCCTGTGGCTTTCCAAGTGTGTATTAGAAAGCCTGTTTTGTTTACTTGTGGTGGATGAAATTGCTTGTTGTTTGCATGCTGCAGAGATATAATGCCATGGTTGTCCATTTTCTTCTGCCAGAACACAGAGGCTACCTCTGCCTCACTGTTTCAGTATTGTTCTTGGATGCTGAATATACCAGCTTGACAGCTATGTATTCTTCTCATTTATAGTAAAGCTATATTTAGCAATTTTGCTAATGATTTTCAGTAATGTTGATTGTACTCACTGTTATGTCTGATAAATTTAATTGCATTGTCATTATTGCTATGTTTGTAACTAAACTAAACGAAGGATTTCTTATACACTGTATGTTCTGGACACCATGGAAAGTCTTTCTGGTCAGGTAACGAAAATGAACGCGCTCATTTATTTTAGCTAAAGAATACGGTTTTCTGTTGACAAGCAGTCAGAACATGCATACGAAGTTGTTGGCTGTTATGAGAGAAGCCAAGACAGAGTGATTAGTCTCTCCGTCATTCCAGTTATGTGTTGCAGGTAGACAAGAAAACAAAGAATGCTTCTAGCAAATATTATGCAAACGATTTCTTCTTAACTATATTTTTTCATTGCTGTTAGTCACTCCACCTCTTCGTTTTTTCTTTTTTAGACATTGAAGACTTGCCGCCAGCAGTTCAGGAAAAATTGTTTGATGAAGTGCTGGACCGAGACGTGCAAAAAGGTAAATTACACTCTGAGCTTTATGTGTCATTTGACTGACAGCAAATGCACTAAGAGAGAAACCAGTTGGTTGGGCTGTTTGGCCAACAGTGGGAGCACTTTTACAACCAGTGTACTATGTTGGGGAGGCTGCCCAGAGCTGGCAGGGTTAGATTACTTGTATTTCCTCTCCTGCCAACACAGTTCTTACTGGCCCACTTGTCAGGCTGCCAAGCAGCCTGTCTTTATTGTGTGGACCAGTTGTATCTGTGCCAATCAGCTTAATGAATCTCAGGATTTTCTTTGATTTTTACGGAATGATTGCTCCTTTGTTCGTCCCACAGACACAACGATGGATGTAAACACATGGAAATGGCATCACTTCTATTTTTCTATCTATCGTGTAGATCTTAAGTCGCCCAAATTGAATAAATCATGTGTACTGAAGTCAAAATGAAAAGCCACAAGAACCTTTCTGGGTGTGTTTACAGACTGAAAGTGAACAGAAAACCTTTTTTTTTTAAGGGGATGATTACAAGGCCGTCTGACATCGCTTTAAACCTGTTATGACTTCATGTTGCACATTCTGTTGAAATTAATGGGAGAAAAACCCAGGAATTAAAGATATCTCAAAGCAAAACTGCATAAATGACAGAAAGATAGCTGCTTGAGGGTTTGTGTAATTGTGTTGAGAATAATTGTCATATGGATTTATAAAGTGGATTAAATCGTGTAAACTTTGTTAAGCTATTTCTGTCTGCAAGCTAGAATATGAATTGGATTCAGAGCTTATGAAGAAAAGCTGTAACAGACCATTGGTATAGAGAGACTCTCCCTTTTTGTTCTTTAGGGTTAAAAGAAAGATAGGTCGCAGACACATTGATATTTTATTCGTCTGTTTACTTTTATTTAAGTATGTTTTGATGGGAGCCCTGAAAAGACATGATATAGACGTTAACACATAGAAAACCCAGCACACAATATAATTATGAACCTGAAGCAAAACACAGATTTCAGTTAAATATTCCCAACAAAGCTTTAAAATGAGCAAAATGGAATAAGTTACTGAGCTTTAAGGTGTCCTGGAGGGAATTCCAGGACCAATGTCGAAAATGCAGAGATGCAGTTCTACATATGGTGGAAGTATTTGGTGTGTTTAAGCTACAGGCTGGAGGATCATACATGCTAAGTTCGTATTAAGATACTTTGAAACTGTAACAGAGGTTCACTTAACATAGTTTTGTAAACAAAAATAACCATAGATGTTTTTTTCCTGTAAGGCTCTGCGAGAGCCAGAAGACCAGGTTATATAGAAGACAATGATCTGTGCTGGGTAAAGAATTAGACGTAAAATATAAAAAGAAATAGAAAACAAATCGAGGCAACTGAATACAGAGGACGAAGCGGGAAAATGAATAATGTCACAAGTTTAAAAATGTTGTTCACGTTTTTATAATTCAAGTTAAAACAAGACTTACTTCATATTATTAAGCCAAATTCTTACTTTAGTTCTTTTCTTTTTTATTTATATGTCCTCTAATTGAGCTTACTGTCCACTTTAAGTCCCTAATGTTTTCAGTTGCTATCACCACGTAAGGTAACAACATATAATGTGAGCTGGTTGCAAGTCGTTGACAAGACCACAGAGAATCTTTCAGCAACATAAATACACTCTGTAACTACTGAAGCAGGGCTGTAGAGGCTGCATGCAGTCCTCAACATATATTGTACCCTTCTTGCTACTAGAAAGTTCCTCTGTGGTTAAACAATCAATATCATTAAAGGGTTTTAGTACTTAAACTTTCCTCTCTTCTCATTCAGAACTGGAAGAAGAGTCTCCCATCATCAACTGGTCTCTGGAGCTCGGCACAAGGTTGGACAGTCGACTGTATGCTCTGTGGAACCGCACAGCTGGCGATTGCCTCCTTGACTCTGTGCTGCAGGCTACGTGGGGCATTTATGACAAAGACTCGGTGCTCCGCAAGACCCTCCACGACAGTTTGCACGACTGCTCCCACTGGTGAGGCCTCCAGACTGAGCACTAGGATAGATTATTATGCAATAGCCTTATAAAACACAACCTTTGAACAGTGAAGCTAGTTTGCATCCCGCCATGAGCATATTCATGGTGTGTTCAACAGACTGAATTATATAATGCACCACTCTTCAGTAGGAGGAGAGAGTAACAGTTTTTGTGGTCTTTAAAAAAACAAAATCTATATACCGGTAGCGTAAAATCCCCAGTTAGGTTAGTACATTAGATGTTCATAAAAACACCATGTTTATCTTAACATTTAATTTTGGAAATACGGTAAACCGAAGAGTACGGCGGTTTTATTTCCTCACTTGATACTTAAAAAGTTTAAGTTTCAACTTGTTTCCATTTAACATTTTATGGAAAGAGAACATGTTGTTTGAAGATAAGTATCCAAAACTCCCAGTTCTGTATGTACCTGACTATCAGACACGCTTTGTTACATGGTTTTCTTTCAGCAGACTACTGAAAAAAAGAAATGAAGGAAATATAACTTATTTTATTCATATGAAAGCATATAAGTACCTTACAGTAAAAATTGTGTTATTAGAATAAAAACAACATGAAGACATATTACATAGTTCATGGGTCAGAACTGCACATCATTATGATGATTGTTGGAGACAAATACACATTGATTTGCTCTTTTAGGTCCGAATGAATCACATCCAGCTGATGCGCAATAATGACACATTGAATTGTGAGGGTTTTATATCTGCTTTAGAAGGGCTTAAGTAGACACTTTTTTCTTAGATGTATAAACATTTGTTAAAAAAATGCCCATTTTCTTTATGAGGTTGATAAATGAGGGCCTTAAATATGTAGTTAAATGAAAAAAGGGACATGTTTTTCCACATAAACATTAAATTATGTTCTTCTTCACCAAGAAATCCAGACAAAATGAAAAGCAAACGTTCCTTATTCTACGACAGTTTAACAGGAAAATCAGTTCCAAGTACGTGCAGTTTACGTTTCCACATACATCTAAGTTGCATTCAGACTTCAAAGTTTGTATGATTTAAAATTGAAACCACATTTTCAAGCGTTGAACTCAGCACATATAAATCGCTCCCCACATTGAAGCTCAAATCTCCAACTGAGGGAACAACAAAACATTCTCCAGTGAAGAAGTGAGTCTGATTTCACTGCGACTCATGTTTGTTTGGAACAGACTTGTGTGGTTTTCCGAGAGAAGAAGAGCACTTAATGAACTACTGCCAGCTTAAACCGTAACAGAGGAAGGAGGAATGTCGTCAACAGCAGTCACACGCCTTTCTGCACACAGGTCAAATAATGTCACAGGCTAAGCAGTGTGTGTGTGTGTGTGTGTGTGTGTGTGCAGGTTTTATACGCGCTGGAAGGAATGGGAGTCTTGGTATTCCCAGAGCTTCGGGCTGCACTTCTCCCTCCGAGAGGAGCAGTGGCAGGAGGACTGGGCTTTCATTCTGTCGCTTGCCAGTCAGGTACACTTACATGACAGGACAGAAGCCTCTTGTGCTTAAAATGTGACACGCTAATGATGCATGAATTATGCGTCACGTTTTACTGATCTCACCTTGGTGTACGGTCTCTTAATGCCCTGGGAAAGTAGATCCTGTCTGTCATCAGCACAGTTATATGTGAATAAGTATTTGGGTTTTTTATTATTAAACCTGGGTGTAAAGGTTCTGTAGTTGTGTGTTTTTCATAATGGGAGCATGCTAGCGTAACTTAGCAACATTAGCGAATCATTTCTTTGTGTTTGACTTCAGCCTCTAAAAGTTTCATCCCTTACGTGCTTTTCGTCCTACAGCCAGGATCCAGCCTGGAGCAGACCCACATTTTCGTTCTTGCACACATACTTCGTAGGCCCATCATCGTCTACGGAGTGAAGTATTACAAAAGTTTCCGTGGAGAAACACTTGGGTACACCCGTTTTCAAGGTGAGCAGCTTTCCAACTCTGAGCTGTTGTTGTTTTGGTGAAATATTGATAAGTTGTGATGGCAGCTCCGTTCCAGCGGGCGCTGAAGAACATGACTTCCTTTGTGAAATAACTGCGACCTACATGTGTCTGCACAGCTGAAATAGCAAACATAACGTCCCCCGTGGGCTGCGTTGTGGTGGTTAGCGCTGCAGCCTCACAGTGGCAAGGTCGCCGGTTCGAGCCTCAGTTTGGACGGCGGAGGGGCACGTTCTTCCTTTTTTAGATTTCTTTGGGTGCTCCGGCTTCCTCCCACCATCCAAAGACATGCACGTTAGGTCGATTAGTTATTCGACTGGTTGTTTGAAAGGTGTAATGCAGGAAAAAGAGCAGTAAAAACAGTCTGGAGTCAATTAGCTTCCTGAGTGATGCTGTGCAGGAGATGATGAAAGTGCTCTTTGAGGGGCCAACTGCTTGTGGTAAAGCCGGCCTGATGGATCAGTGTTACTGTTGCCAGCGCTTGATGAAAAACACACAGGCTGTGTTTATGTGCCTACAGGAACGACTGCTTAACGCGGGGACCAAGTGAACCCAGTAGAAACACAGTGGTTACTGGGAGAAAAGCTGAACAGAAACTTTTAGTCATAGTGCCACAGATATATTCACTTTTCTGTAAGATTACACACTAAGTACGTTTATTTAAGCATCAACCTTAACGAGTTACTCGTTCAGCTCTACTTCTGGAAGAAAGTTTAATAACTGAGTAAAATGTAAATTAGCACAGCAATGCAATAGTTAACAAGGAAAGGCTGTTGTCAGGGTGGGAATCCTGCAGGTTTTCCATGTATCCCTGCTCCACCACACCTGATTCAAATCAAATGAATCCAACCGCTTATTAAGATCTGCCCCCCCTCCCCCCCCTTCATGGATTTTCTGTCGCATTTGTTTGCTTTGTTTTTGCATTTTCATTATAGATGTTGTTCAGAAACGCACACTCAATAATAATGAGGCAGTTAAAGTTAAAATAATCTGGAAGTTAATAGTTTTTCCTGAATTTCTGCAAGATTAGAGCCAGAAAGGAGGAATAAATCCTAAAAGGCCCATTAAAGCAAACAAATAAATAACTACGTACATATTTTTTCAACCAAGCGGTCAGTGAAAGTGTTCGGTTCTGTCTTTTGTATAATTTTATCTTAAACCGTCATCCCACCTGTTGGATTAATGTCAGCTATTTTAAAAATAATCATAAAATAATAAATAATAACGGAATAATGGAAAGAAAATTTTCTAATAGCATAAGGAGCCATCAGCAGTTCTTCCTTTTACTTTCTCTCGTTTAGTGATTTAGATTTTTTCAAACCGAATTCATTTAGTTTGGAAATGATTGCCGTTGTCTGCCTCCCCCCCCATCCCCCACCCCCCCCCTCCAGGTGTGTACTTACCCCTTTTGTGGGAGCAGAGTTTCTGCTGGAAGAGCCCAATCGCTCTGGGCTACACTCGGGGCCACTTCTCAGCGCTGGTGGCCATGGAGAACGATGGCTTCGACAATCGCGGCGCGGGCGCCAACCTCAACACGGACGATGACGTGACGGTCACGTTCCTGCCGCTGGTGGACAGCGAGAGAAAGCTGCTTCACATTCACTTCCTCTCAGCGCAGGAAGTAAGACGGCGGAAGTAAAATGTCTTTTATGTAAGAGATGGGGTGACAGAGTGACGATTTCCTCCTCTTCTTCAGATGGGTAATGAAGAGCAGCAGGAGAAGCTGCTGCGGGAGTGGCTGGACTGCTGCGTGACGGAGGGCGGCATTCTGGTGGCCCTTCAGAAAAGCTCCCGCCGCCGCAACCACCCGCTCGTCACTCAGATGATGGAGAAGTGGCTGGACGGCTACCGGCAGATCCGCCCCTGCGCCTCATTGTCGGACGGCGAAGAGGAAGAAGACGACGATGATGAGTGACAAAACCGAAGCTGAGGGAGGTGGTCCGCAGGGGGGAAGGACTCCTACCTCTTCTTTTTTTTTGGTTTAGTATTTCTTTCCTGACACGGACAAACTGTGAAAGCCTTCAGACCCCCCCCAACACGCTAAACTGACAAAACCAACATGGAGGCTCTCTGTTGAACTCTTACAAAGACATTTCACTCAAACCTGACAGAGAATTGGAGAGAATAAAGGTTTACAAATGCAAATGATCCTTTAGATTTATTTGAAGTTTTAAATGTAAAGAGATAACTTTATCCATAGATGTAAATGCATGTGATTGTTCAGAAAAAGAGTTCAAGGAAATATACCAGCATTGAATTAAACCAACACGGTGTGGGCGCTGACAAAAGCACACTTCCAAACTGGTCTCATAAATGCTCCTCCAGCTGCGTTTAGCATTTATGCTTTTCAGGACGCCGATGAAAAGCCAATAAATATCTTTAGAAACCCAGAGATTGTGTAATAATAAACACGTTAAATCCATATTACTAAACACTGCACATATATTAAAAACATTTCTTTACAAATACACTATCATTGCTTGAATTAAGATTGTATATGAAGCTCTTCAAAAGGGAGATTGACCCTTCACTATTCACTAATGTTCACGTTGGATGTTTGGTTTACTTTTTTCAGACTGATTGAACTGAGAAGTTATGTATGTGTGTGTTTTTTCTTTGAATTTATTCTGCATATTTATTGTTTGGAAACTTATTTGAGTTATTGAGAGATTTCTGTATATTTTCCCTTTTTTGTTGTTAATTATTTACTCAAATCTCGATGAAGACACGATGCACAGAAACACTTACTGTGAGGAAAGAAGCAGTCATGAACATCAGTTTACTTGTTGCATGGGATTTAGTACCTCATCTGGATGCTTAAAATTTGGTGCTTCTTATTTGTGGGTGGAGGCAAAAGCGAGGCACATTTAACATCAGCATAACCCCCCCCCCCAAGTCACACTTGTCTAAACCGTTTGTCCCTTTTGTTCCCTGAAGCATTTATTGTACAAATCCGTTCACCTTTCTCTCCAAAGCCTGTTTATCGTCTAAACTTTTTTTTATTGAAGTTGTGAAAATTTACAACATATAAAACCAAAGCTGACAATTAAAAGAAAAAATTTTTCCTTGTTTTCATTTTGCTGTGAATCTTTGCGTTTTTTTTCCCCCTGACATTGCATACTGTAACATCGTGTTTCATTAATGTCCTACATGTTTTGAGCATCACTTATTTGTTGCTTTGTATTTATGCAATAGTTGCAGTTGTGACTATAATGGTTTGTGGATTTAGGCCTGATTTCACTAAACAAGAGTGTAAAGCAAAAAAAACAGGCAAAATACGGGGGAAAAAAATAAAGGAAACCCTTTTTGAATGTCCAGATAAAACAGTTTCCTGTCCATTCATTTCATGATAAATCTGCATGAGCTTATTTAAAAGTTGTTATCACTACATTAGTGTTACTTTTATACCAACTAAATAATTCATAAACTGTTTTGTTTACATGATTTATGTTGGACCAGTTTGGGTACGAACACTACAACATCGATCAGCCATGAGGCCTTTTAAAATATTTCTGTCCCATTAGCTAAAACACACGGATGACTTGTTACTTATTGATTTGACTCAGGTGTGTTGCAGCAGGAAAAAAAAAAAAAAACAAACAGCAGGATGCCGCTGCTTGAGGACCAGGATTTAAAATCCCTGCTGTAACCTTTCCCATCACTAATACGGGACATACAAGAATGTGATTTATAACATCTTTAAGGTTTGTTCGATATTTTCTAATACCTGAAACCCTGAATGTGAGTAAGCAGGTATAAAAGATCTGTTATTAAACACAAAAGGTCCTAATACTATGACTTTAACTTGTCTAAATCGTATCTAAGCGTATTTTCACTTCTCCGCGAGCTAAAACAGACCATTGTCATTATTAAATGTCACAAACTATATACAAATATATATGGAGGCTCTGTATGTACAGTTTGCCTTAAAATGTTACCCGTTGCTGTTTTAGCTTATAAGTTATAGGATTAAAACATGGACGGATACGTCTGCAATAAGTAATGATGCAAAAGTCGCATTTGATTCACCATATAAAAAGATATACTTTGATCAACACAAACATGACTTTGTTTGCAACATGGATCTTCTTGGTAATATTTGTTAAATTAAGGATGTTTACAATAAAAAATTAGCAAAAAAATTCTAAAGAGGGCAGAATTATTTAGAAGCTTAAGACAGACGAGTGATTTTAAACACATTGTGGTTTGATGTGTCTACGATGTTAACATTAATAATATTCATGTTTACAATGTTAACATTCAGTTTTACTCACAGACAACAGTATTAATGATTATATGACGATATGTGGACATATTACCGTTTAACTAACGGTAATTAAAAATCAGATACACACAATGTGTTAAATGTGAAGCATCCTGATTTGTTTGAAAGGCTCGATATTTGATTTCATTTCCACTCTTGGCTGTCTGTTTGAAGCGTGTCTAGCTGTGACCATTTAACCCCTCCACCCACAAAGTCCCTCAAATCTGTCTCAGTTCACATTAAATCAAACTAGTTGGGGCGACTTTAGTGGGTGGGCTTCGGGTTTTATTGGCATGACTTGCAAAGTAGAATAAAGAAAAGGTTCGATGCATCCACCTACATCTCCACCTAACTGCATGTTGCAGCTCGAGGCTCCCTCTATGCCATATTATTTTTTATATGAGACACATGTAATCCTTTTAATGATTTCTCTTCAGGCAAAAACTGTGCACTACTGCTGCTCTGACTGAGTTAAATCAGAACCCTTTACATTTAACATACTTAAGCATAAATACCACAAACTTACTATAATGTAAAAAAAAGCAAATCACTACTTACAATCTCGGATAAAGGTTTATACAGCTGTTGTTACCATGGAAATAGAAACCCCTGAAGATCATTTGACATGCATTATAGTGGTCAGAGTTTTAAAAAGCCTGATAAAAGTCCTGATGACTAACATGGTTGAGTCAAATCAACTGGACTGGGTTTAGTGTCATGAAAAGGCGAAAATGGGATTCGTTATTGCAAGTGAATCTACGAAGTGTAAATAATCTCCTTGTGCTAACTGAAAGGATGTAAAGACTTTCCTGCATCTTCTCAACTCTGCCTGGCAAAACAAGTCATTGCAATGCGCATCTTTACCACTAGATGGCAGTAATTTCACATGTTCACCTTTAGGAGATCATTTCCCAGCATCGCCATCACAACTGAGGCAACTCTTCTGGATTATTACATATTCAGAGAACTAATCCCAGCCAAGTTTCATTGACTCTTACTGATAATGGACAAAGGAAATGTAGTTTTCATGGTTTGATCAAAGAATATTTTCCAAATGAGATGAGAAAAAGATCAGCAGGGATGTATTACTGTGATCATGGGGCAGCAGCAAATGTTTTAAACCCACATTTTAGATGATTTTCAAGTTTTTTAAAATGACTTTACTAAAAAGAAACAACAAAATAAAACAAAGCAAACACAGTATCATCAATCAGAACAGTAAGTCTTATTTATTGGTTCCAGCTGCACTGTATGCTATATGTTCACCTTGTACGAGAAACAAATACAAATACTCACACTAAAAACCAAACAATCTGCTAAGCAGCCGCCTCTCGCTAACGTCATGGCGCTGAAGGGATGGATGTAGCTGCTATTTGTTCACAGAGCCACAGCTGGCTCTCATTAGAGCAGAGAAACAAAGAAGAAACTATGAGGGGAGGAGACGGGAAGAGGTGGGTCACGTAAGACTACGATTATATGAACATTTAACAAGGCAATACAAATCTAATAGGAGTGAAAAAAAATTTTAAAAAAATTTACATTTGATATATAAAAAATAGGACAATGGAGACGGACATGAAAAGAAGTAATCCAGAGTTGTCTTTTTTTAAGTTTGTTTTCTGTTCAGACTTTATGTTATTTTTTTTTTCCTGAGTCAGTAAGAGATTTCCTGTTTTTCTTTACCCAAACCCTTTCATACCACACATGCTTTTTGCTGCCGTTCCTCTGAATGCAAACAGATAACACAGACAATATTCTGTTTATGAAAATAAGCAAAAAGCCAGCTGCACCTCAGTTCAACAGAGCCAGAAAGGTTACAACAGTGAGATTTCACACTTCCACCACACAATGTCTAACCACAACTAGCAATTCTTTTTCTCTTCTTAGTTCCTCTCTATTTGTTTTAAAAGGGTCATTTCTACTCCATGTTTTGACATATTTTTCCACAACTACTGCCCTGCATCTTGCCTTTACATTCTGGGTTCATCAGGTGCAACTGAACAGGCAAGAGCAGAGACGGAGTCCCAGACTTTCCTCTTCTTCTAAATATAACTGCAACTCCATTCATTTCCACACACTGGGGAACAAAAAAGCTCGAACAGAAACACCGAACAAAAGAAAAACAGAAACGAGAAAGAAAGCAAAACACAAAACTAAGTTAAATGAGAGATGAAACGGAGAGGGAAAAAAAAGGATTGATGTGTTGTCATTTAAACCAGCGAGGGCGGGTCAGGTTTCCATCCTGCGTTTGGTTCCTGGGAACATGTCCTCGAAGTCGGGAGGAATTTCATTAAAATACGCACAATGGTAGCAACATACGAAGGAAAGTATCACTTAGTGACGAACCGAAACAGATATGGAAGGAGGAGAAATTCAGTTCTTCTGCTCATGAGTTCGACCATTAATCCCATCTCAGTGTGGCAGCGCTAACATCCACCGTCCTCACTTGGGTTTACTGGTTCCATACAAAAAGAAAAAGTGTGAAACTTCGCCTGGCAGGCAGTCTGCTGGTAGGTCCGGATGGCTGAAGTCAAGCATACGGTTGGATGGGTTGACTCTTTTGTAGACATTGATTTTAAGCCCCCCCTTTTATCTCAGCTACAGCAGCAGTCCTACGGCTCAGCCATGTGCTCTCTCATGGGGTCGCCGTGTTTGGAGGGTTGGTTGGGGGAGGTGGCCTGTGATGGATGGATGCCAGGGGGCAGGGTGTGGGCGATGGGCACTCCCCCGGGAACCAACCCTTCCATAGGTCCGGGAAGCCCACCAGGGGCGACGCCCATCATGCCAGGCGGGAATCTGAAATGGAGGAGACAACGATCAACACAAATGAGGAAAAATCTTGTTAGAAAGTTTGTAAAATTAAACATTGTGGATTTTTTTTTACTAATTTTTGTCTGAAATGAAATTTTGAGGTGATTGCAAAAGAGTCAAATCAAACTGTTTATGTGTTCTGACAGCACTGACATATCTGAGGTTTAGCTGAAATGTGCCAAACTGATGTAGGATTAAATATGGCTGAAATTACAACAGCACAGAGGCAATGAGCGAGGACGTTAGGGGTGCTAACGTGTAATAATCCGTCCCAATTTCAAAACAAAGACAGCAAAAAATCATTTTATTTTCTAAAACAGCTTTAATACCACAGATGATTTTATTGAGGGTCACTTTTGGGGTCTTAATTAAACAACCAAAGAAGCTAAATGTGCAGTTTAATCCCTGTATTTGAAGCAAAACTACTGATATGGTTCAGACTGTTGATATGATTAAATCTGATATTTTACCTTCAGTATATTTACAAATGGATGATGAAATGCATCTAAAACTCAGATATCTTAATGCTTTAATCTTGTTGAGAAAAAATGATGAAATTAAGCAAAAATGTGTTTTTTCCACTATCAACAGATTTTATTTCAACTTTTTTTTTTTTAAATCCGTTAAAGACTAAATTAACTCCATTGATTTTTTTTTTAACTGGTGCTTTTTTCATCCTGTTCTCTGAATCCACCCAGTAAATGCTGAAAAGCAAAACCAATGTGTCCAACATGATACTGATCCTAGTGCTAAGCTGAAGTTGGGGAGATGTGGGTTAGGGAGGGGGGAGCTGGGGGGACTGATGGGATGTTGGGTGGGTTGTGCAGAGTTACAGGACTGTAAGTTAGAGAGTGAAAAGGGAAAACCAGCAGAACTCAGTGGGGTTTTGCTTTTTATTAATGATGTTATTTGCCCCGGCCTGCTGGCCAGCAGCAGCGGTTTTCATTTACCTGGTTGAGAATTAGGTATATAATTTGTCCTGCATTCCCCCCGTTGCTATGGCCTGTACCATGGTTTGGTTCACTCGGCTGTGTGAGAGAAGCAGTTCAGTCTGGTTGAGACAGTATAAAGACTAAGAAATAAAGCCTAAACTTAGCATGGGATAAACTCCTTTGGGCCAAACTAGATCCAAAATTACAAACATTTACACAAACACTCATGACTATCCCTCCCCGATGTGCTAAGTCTCACTACTGCAGGTGTGCAGATGGTTCCGGCGATCCCAGCGCGATGCGGAAGGCGCATAAATCTCTCACCTGTAAGCAGCACCATTGATTTCAGGGTGAACTTGAGGCTGCTGCTGCTCAATCATCCCCCAGGGTGCCGTGGTAACAAAGAACTCTTTGTTGACGCAGTTTCGCAGGCTGTCAGGAATACGGCCTGAATCGGGGGAAGATTGCACATTTGTAAAATAAGAAATGTAAATATATCATATGACGCATCCTAAATATGCATCAATACCAGTGATGGCTCTGCGAATTTCTGTGGCAGCGGCCTCTCTCATCTCCAGCGATGCCTGCTCGCTGTACCAAGCGGTGTGGGGGGTGCAGATTAAGTTGGGGGCATCCTTCAGGGGACCCTGGGAAAAACTGCTTCGCAGCATTTAGGAGATGCAGAAAAGAAGGTGATTACGAGATATGATAGGAAAGAAAGGAAGCGAGTTATTATGGGAAGGTGACGGAACCTGAACGGCTCTGACTCATGGACATCCAGGGCGGCGCCTCGTATCCTGCCCTCCTTTAGGGCCTGAGCCAAAGCTTTCTCATCAACAAGACCTCCGCGAGCAGAGTTGACCAGGAACGCACCTTGACGCATCTGCACACACAAAACAACAGGACAGCAAAACGCTGTTAAAACACTAAAAAGTTGTTTTAATGCCTCTAAATGTCTCTTCTTCGTCCTCCGGGTGGCAGCAGAGACTATAAGAGGAAACAGACATGTAACCGCAGCACATTTGCAGCCATCTCAGACACTATGCTGGACTTTTAACGGGGGCATACGTCATGTAGAGCAAAAAAGCTGAATTAAAAATGTAATATTGTGTTGCTAAACTGCATTATGTGGTTAGCTTAGCCACCGTTTCATTAAGGCTTTCGCACATCTGGCTTGGCAGCTGCGGCTCGGCTGGTCAGCAGCATTCCTTGGCTTGTAACTTGCAGCTTATAATAGGTGTGGCACAGTGCTCGGAATGTGCAACTAACATGTTACTGGCGTTCTGTGGGGGTCCCAGCGCAGGGAAAACGTTTGCAACTGCTGTGTAAAGCCTGCCGCTCTCTAATTTCTACTCATATCATGTCAGATTTATATTTTCCATCTCCAAGTCTCTGTGCGGCTCATTTCAGCGAAGAGCGGTTCAACCGCATGATCCTACACCCACGCTTTGGCAATGTTTGGGTCCCACTGACCTGAACGGTATAAAAGGACAGGAACAATGTGCTATATCCACCCCCGCATGTTCAGAGCACCAAAACCTTTTTTTTTTTTTTTTCATTTCCTCGTTAACAGAATCTTTCTTATCGAAAAAGCTGTTAAATCCTGTAATTACATGTTAGCAGCGAAGGAGCTCCCTCTACATAAAAGATGCCCCCACCTGTTTGATGGTGAAGTCGTTGATGAGGTGGTGGTTGTGTTCATTCAGGTTGCAGTGCAGGGACACGCAGTCGCTCTGGTACAGCAGGTCCTGCAGCGTGTAGACGCGCTGAACTCCGAGCGAGCGCTCCAAGCCGTCCTGGAGGTAGGGGTCATAGAAAATGACGTTGAAGCCGAACGCCTTGGCGCGCATGGCTACGGCCTGACCTGAGCGGCCTGAGAGAGAGAAAGATAAAAGACTTTAAGGGATCTAATAAACTGCATAAAATGTATCAAGATTTACTTACCGGTACTTCATTGCTCTTATATTTAAGCGAACATTCCCCTTTTTTAATCAGCCTAAGCTATGCATTTAGACTTACACCACAGCAGGATGATTATGTTGCTTAAATACATCTCTGCTGAAGAAGACGTTGCTTATATACTCCATACTAGGGCTGGGCAATTAATCAATTTGAATTTTTTTGTTTATGAAGATTTATTTT
>JBAMHX010000018.1:17454671-17469051 GCA_037177515.1 Pseudomugil tenellus | reverse complement strand
AGACGTTGCTTATATACTCCATACTAGGGCTGGGCAATTAATCAATTTGAATTTTTTTGTTTATGAAGATTTATTTTGATGAAAATCGAGATTTTTTTTGCCTCCTCAGCACCTTTTGTGCCTTACATCATAGTAACGTCAGCGTACTCCTGCTGATTTCCCACATAAACACATCAACATGGCAGCTAGCAAAGAAGAGCTTGTTCCCAAAAAAGACCAGTTTCCTTTATTATTTGGAACTGATTTGGTTTTGTGAACATGGATTTGGAGCAATAAATACTTTATTGCAAAATCTTTTTGAGGGCTGCTGCAACCAAAGGTAGGAGCACAACAAATTTATTTCAGCACCTGAAACAGAGGAACTCAGCGGAGCGGCGTGGGAGAAAATGTTTACGACATGCTCAAACCAGCAACCATCTAGAAAACCCCACCATGAAATTATTTTCACTTTGTCCCGTAAGAAAATCCGGGCATGATGGAAAGCGGACATGATCTAAAACTAAAAAGCCTTTTTGAAAAAGAACATTTGTCTTTTTTTTTTCTTTTTTTTTTTAATAGAATGGGAAAAAAATTTATTTAAGATCGGAAATCGGATTCGGTTTGAAAAAATTGTAGATTTTACTTTTAGGCCATATCACCCAGCCCGACTCCATAATATACAAAAAGTATTTATTTGTTTGTGACTTTAGGACCAATGTATCTGCATCACAAACATTTAATCTTTCCTTTGTAATCCCACTCATTCAGCTTCTCTGTTACTGTTCGGGGCCTCCTCCGGGAGGAAAACCTTTACTCTAGTTCAGAATAAATAAACTGGATCTATTTTCATAATAAAGACCTTCATTTATACAGAGGAAAGCTTAAAAACGCCTTTTAAAAAGCTAAGCTAAAAGTCAGCTCAGGAAAAAAATGCTTTAGACACATACTAAATTCCTTTTCTTTAGTTTTTAAAGCATCAACTGAATGTAATGAGTTCTATTATTACATTATGGACTAAGGTAAGAATGAGTTTGTCATTTTCTTGACTTTCTAGGTTACAAACAGGAAGATATTCCACTGTTGGCTTCTCACTATCCGTCAGGTATCTGGCTTGATGACAGCAACGTGCGAAGCGACATTTTGATGCTATAATATATGAAGGCATGTTTTCCAGTCAATATTTAAACCATAGCATTGTGTTTACAGCATATTTAATTAGTTAATAAAGACTACTAGTAACAATATTCATTCTTTAAATCGAAGAGGCAAAAATCTGTCATTTAAAAAATGAATCAGAATTAAGGAAAAACAAATATCATTAACTACTAACACCCATAACCCTGAATACCACCAGTTTCACGTAAATACAAATCTAAAACTTTCTTACCGAATCCGATGAGGCCGAGTGTCTCCCCTCGGATTCTGGCGGCCCCCGACGCCACCTCCCGGATCTGCTCCACGCTCTGAACTCGCGTGCCCTCCCGGAGAGCCTGATACAGCCAGGTGTTTCGCCGGTACAGGTTAAGGATGTGACAAAGTGTTGAGTCTGCCGTTTCCTCTACAGCCGCTGAGGGAATATTACACACCGCGATGCCTGCAGGAGGACAGGTTGGGGTAAAAAGAGAAACTAAAGCTGAAAGAAGATAACGTTTAGTTGTTTCAGCATCAAGTAAAAGCGAAGAGGATCACTAATCCATGCCAGCATCGTGACATGACATAGTGCGGGTAATTAGGATATCACAATAAATCCCACTCTCGTTCCAAACACATGCCGAAGGGGCCAAATGGGAATCAGAGGGAGAATTTCATATGAGTTGGAGCATCTGCTTTGAATGTGCAATCAGTTCATTTACTTCTTCTGTTTGCAGTTAATAAATAATTTCTTCTACATATGTTGTTTATGTTGAGTCAATATAGGGGGCAGAGTTTGGGTTGGCCCCAAAGAAAAGATGCACTGCCCTAATCCATAATGCATCGTTTCTCTTCCTGCTAATTTATTATTCATTTCTTCATGTCAGGGCAAATAGTTGAGCCATATGGGCAGATACGACTCCTTTTATTTATTATTCTTGGCATATCATTACCGTCTGCTCACTCTCTGCATCTATATTCTGCCTCTTTTTGTGTGTGTGTGTGTGTGTGTGTGTGGCCCTAATCTTACCGAGCTCCCCGGCAGCCTTGATGTCGATATTGTCATAGCCGCTGCCGATGCGTATGATGATGCGCAGCGCCTTGAACTTCTCCAAGTCCTCTCTGGTCAAGGTGATGGTGTGGTACATCATGGCTCCTACGGCCTCGTTCAGCACCTGGGGGGGGGGGACATCAGAGCGGCTCTCATTCATCAACAGTCACTCATGCCAGAGCGTGACAAAAAACATTTAGCTAATAAACACGTTATCATCGCTGCTTTTAAGCATTATCACCCCGATGCTGATATTCAGCAGCGTGTACGAGCGACTTGTTGCAGCCACTATGAATAAAAGCGTTTTCACCATCTTCCATTTTCTGGCACCCAAGTTAATGTTAGCTATTCTTCATCTAAATGCAAATGGATTGTTTATGTGTGCTCTAAAATATGAGTGGTTGTCTGTGCATTTACTGTATAATGAGTGCTTGCAAAAGCTGGTTTTTGTCACAATCCATTAATTCAGACTGTATGCAAACAAGGTTAGAGTGAGTGCATGCAGGACAATAAAGCAGACTGACAGCTGCTGAGAAAGCCAGAGAGCGTAAACAAGTAGCTGCTGAGAGCCAAGGCCGTTAAATAACAGGTTTAAATTCACAACCCGCTAACAGAATTAACCTAGCCGAGCCAGATTAGCATAGCCATGAATTTCCACATAACATTTTTATTGGAGTTAGATGTAGCAGGAGCTGGATGCTAAACTCAAGGTTAAATCTCTCCTCGCGTGTTAAGGTCATTATTTGAGTGAAACGGGGTGGCTGCAGGCTTGGGTGGAAAAAAACAAATGACAGCGAATGGCAGCACACTTAATCAGCAGGAATATAAACTTAGTAAGTTTACATGAAGTGGAAAAACTGAGCAAATGGATTTTGTACTGTGTTAATTCTGCAGCTAGAGCCGGCATCCCATGGTGCATATGCACCTTTGCATTGTTATGTTGCAGAGGATTTAAGAAGTGAGTGCTGCAGGAAGAAATATGTGCAGATAACCTATGCAATTTGTTTATTGATGAGACGGAGCGGTACCAAGTTTTAACTCTGGAGTGAGCCGGGTTTGCTGCGTCTGTGCACTGCGAGTCTCGCTGATTAGCTTAGCAAAGCTAATAATTTCTCTGCTGAAGCTGAGAGATACAGCTTGTTAATTAGTTTGCTTCCAGAGCTATGTTATTAGCTTTCAGCGGAGCCAAGCTATGTTTCATGATGCTAAGTTAATCATCTGCTGGCGCCAGAGTCGTGCAGGCCACTACTATCAAGGCTTTTCTCTAATGTGGAAACATAAGAAAAAGCAAATTATTTGATCAACTTTGTTTATTTTGCAATCAGTCATTAGAATCATTGTCCAGAGGGCTTTAGGAAAAGAAAACGTGAAGTTGTTTATGACAAATCTCAGGCCTAAAGTTAAATGAAAGTTGTAGATTTGCTGTAAATACTAGTTTGGATAATAAAATAAACTAAAAGGCTGATTTTTATTACCTGCATAAATAAACCTTATAATCATGATTAATGCATACATTTTTTTTTATTAATTAATTAAATTATTATTTACATTTATTAATTTTCAGTATAGATATGATGCATGCCTGATGATTACAGAGATGCTACTCTCACTCGTTTCTTTTGCTTACCAACAGAAAGTAAAGCTTTTCCAGAGAAGCACAACTTATATGCTGCTGCAGAGACAAGCAGATGTGTAGGTCGCATCACTACTTCTTAATTTATTAACACCATACTGCAAAAAACAGTTCTCTATTTAACAGATTTTAACATTATTCAGGTTTGTTCATGAGGATGCAGCAGGAGCACATGTTAAAGCAGCCAGAGTTCGTAGTGACAGCTGCTAAAAGCTGATTTAGCTGTTAGAATAAAACTCAAGCATGTAAAAGAAGCAGCTGACTGATGTAGAACTAGAAGCGGAGCACGCCTCCTCCCTTTCTGGGCTTCATCTGCAGGTGTTTTTGATCTGTGTTGAATGTTCTCGCTGACACGACTCGTCTGGTCAACAAATATCGTTGATAACTCCCCCATTAAAAGTAGAAAATCTGTAATAAACATCATAGCTGCGAAATTAAATACATCAAAAAAGTAACAATTATTTAAACAAAGCTGTTTTTGGGAAATTTCAATGAACAAAACTACCAAACAAATATGAAATAAATGGATATATTTATTTTAAATCTAAAACGTATTGCATTTGATTACATTAAAATGTACCAATGTTATCAGTTGTTTCTTTCTTTAATTTGTTTTTTTTTTGGAGCTGTTTCCATCAGATAATCTGCTACATCTGCTCTTTTCCAGAAAGGCCATACAGATTGGTTTTGTTTTCTAGCAGAGTTTCTAATGGACAAACAGTAATTCACTACCGAGATTGTGTGTGTGTGTGTGTGTGTGTGTGTGTCATCTGTATAGTTACAGTCGTGGGCTCTCAGCCAACATGTATTCTTCCAGATGGGCCTTCAGTTTGTGTGACATATTCACACTCAGAACATTTAACCAAACAGAGACTGCGAGCATGTACGGTGGGGGAATATGTGCTCACCTGTGAACATATCTAGAGCTAAACTGATTATTTTTTTCACCTGTATATTCACCTAAAAGACTTTTTGGAGGATTAGTGAAAGGCAGCAGTTTCTCGGAAGCCAACACAACATAAAGTGAAGGCCTTCTTTTTCTCCCGGAGTATGAAACTCTGAAACTTCCAGCTGGGGCTGTAAAAAAGCTGCTCGCTGGCTCCAGAGTATAGACAGTAAAATAAGACAAATGTTTCACCCACTCTGGCTGAGAACAATTATACAGCATTTCTATTACCAGCCTCCTCCTCCTCCTTATTTAACAAAGCCGCACTTCAGCACCCAGTGGGATTAGTGTCAGTGATGAAACCATTATAGCCGTACTGGGAGAGCAGAACAAGCCAGTGGGCTGAAATATCATTAAAACCATACAGAGGGGCAGGAAAAAAAAAAGAGGATGAGATGAATCTTCTGCAGTGAGAAGAAAGCAAAGCGTTGATGAAACACATTTATGGTTCATACTTTTTTTTTTTTAAATAACATGTGATTTGCTCAGTATTTGTTACATAATCATCTGTTAAATTAGTTTTGAAATCAGAGAAAATGAATGCGGTACACATCAACCAAGTGAAGAGATCAAAAAGTGAAACATTGATCATAATAATAAATAAAATAAAAATAGAAGAAATTTAAAATGTATTTTTTATTATACTTGAAAGGCTGCTTTCCTATCTTTAATGTTAATTTACGATCAATTTTGGGATATAAGGGTGCCTTCAGGCTCCAAAGAAACTGTTGCAATGTGAACAAATGCTCAAATAATATTAATTTGACATATATCCCTAAATTTCACTGTGCTTGTGGACACAGAATTTTTTTAAAAATGACTGTTCTGTACAATGAAAACTTTGTTCTTTGTTTGTTCTTTGAACAGAGACCCAGGATTGATAAACAGCGAGAAGGACTGACAGGAAGACAAAAAAATCGTATGAATTATATATATATATATATATATATATATAGATTGTAGGTACTTCTTGGAGAAATTTGCAGCATTTGGGAGTGATCAGAAAGGAACCAAATAGACTGAAAAAGTGGTTTAAAGTAAATAAATTCTCTTTAAATATGAATAAAACTAGTTTTAAGCCGTTTGGGATTTAGACAGATGTAGAAGTAAATTGATCATGTAACTTTTAAAGCCAGATTTAAACTGCATATATATAAACAGAGTAAATGAAAAGAAGTTCTTCTGTGTGATTTCGGATAAAACAATTTGTTAGAAATAAATGCTGTATTACCATGCTGGAAATATGAGGTACATACTTAACCTCTGTATAATTCCTATCATGTATTAATTTGACCACGCATGCATTACTGTAGAGATGTAAGATAGAAAAATCACACAGAAGAAACAGAAGCAATGAAATTTCCAGACATTCGCTGGATTTTTTCCTTCTTTTTTCCCATCACAAAACTTTCCAGCAGCGTCTGAGACCAGATTTCTTCTCAGTTTTAACTTTACATCTCAACATATTTACTTCTTAATGCGTCTCATCTCGCTTCGGCTGATATCTGCAGGTAAAAGATTCACCTGCTAAAGGAGCTTTAAAGCAAACTGATCTACAGCTGACTTTCATTTTTGTCCAAATAACAAAATATTTCTAACTTTATTAAATGTAACTTTTATAATGTGTGTGAGGAACATGACTTACCTCCTCTCCCCGTATTCCTTCAATGTTATCTGTAAAGAAAAGTGAATTATGTTACAGCTGCAGACGTATCACTAGATAAACATTCGCTTAGTGTTTAGTCAAAAGCTTCAGATGATATTTCTTCAGACATTAACACTAGAACCACCAAACCATGTAAACGTTACCACCCCCTGCTAGAACAGCGCAAATGAAGCCAAGATGCATCCAATCCTCATCCTCATTAATGGTTAAAAATGTCGGATCGATCGCTTTATCCCACCACTGATTCCTCCGCCGTTTCATCCGATTCCGCCTCACCAACATCCGAAGCGACTTCATCACCCTCCGACTCTCCGTCACTCAGGTCTTGGGATAATAACTAAGTTTCTTTGGCATTGATCCGTCTCTTCTATTCATCCATTTGTCATATGTAGCAGTAGATTAGCTAAACAATGATAAAATCCTTTTACTTACTGTCAGCTATTGAACTTGCTTACGTAACTTGGCGCAGAAGCATCTGACAGCCGGACACAGAGCATTAAACTAGACGGTAGAAATGACCTCCGTGGCGGTTCTAGGTATAAAGGCTCAGATTTCTTTTTATTTGTGATCACACACTCACTAAAATTCACTCTGTGTTTACTGGATCCATTTCAGGAATTTCAGTCATGAATTGTGAGAAGTGTGGATTTTAATTTAACAAAGATACAAGTGTTTGAAAAACCAAGGAGGTAAAAATGACCCGATTGGCGGTTCTAGTGTTAATCTGGTAAATATTTCAACCTGCGTTAGAAAGAAGTCCCATAAGCTGCAGTTCCCCCCTCGTCCACAAGGGGCTCCGTAGCCCTTATTAACATAAAAGTTACTCTCCGCCTCACTAAAGTGTTTATATTTTCTCACCTATGGGCTCGTAGATGTGAGACTGATCAGGTGTCTCTGGTTTGACGTGGGAGGGTGAAGCTGGTGAGGTGATGTCCTGCTGCATGTGTGCCGGATCAGCAGAAACCGTGTCAGTGGTGGCGTAAGCTCTGCGCAGCTCTTCCATGCCTTCTTTCAGTTCCTGATGGAAAAAAACAAAACTCATGTGTCTGAATTTGCAAAAATGCTGCAGTGGTAACCGTAGGAAGGATGTTAATGGTTTTAGTGTACCGTGTTTTCTCTGGTGAGTTCTTCTTTCTCTCTGAACGCGAGAACAAGCTGCCGGTCCTGATTTTCGATGTATATGTTCCTGTCTGCCACCATTTCATTCATCTCTTTACATTGCATCTGGAAAAATGAAGGGAAAGTTTTAGTTTTAACGCAAACAGAACCGTATGCAGTTATAAGCATGTAACACATGCAAAAAGCTGCAACCAGACATGAGAAAAGGAAAAACAAAAGCTTGTTTAGACACATTTAGTCAGATTTCAGGTCTAAATGAAGCTGTTTGCGTGACTTCACCTCATATTTGGAATTTTTCTGTTTCTCCTGCTCCAACGACATCACCGTTTTCTCCAGCTTGTCCTTGACACGTGCAAGTTCTTCCCTCAGGATGTCAACTTGCCTCTTGGCGTTGCGCGTTTCCTCCCTCTCGTTAGCCAGTTTGTCCTGCGCATCCCGCAGCTGCCTGCTGAGAACCTGACACTCCCCCTGAGGAAGGTGCGACATTAAGCGGCTATGCTTCATTCACCTGTGCAGTCTAAAGAGACATCGAGCCCTTGTTTCGTTCCTACCGTCAGGTCATTTTCTGGATAATTCTGCGCAGTATCCTGCTCCGACAGCCTCCGAACCAACTCTCTGTTCTCTCGCTGCACTTCGTTTATGCTCTGTGTGAGGTTTGGCAACTTCTGGAGCTCTGCAATGAGTTTCTCCTTCTCTTTGTTGCTGCTCTGAAGGTCGACCTGCCACAAAGAAAGCACACATTTCAATCAGAGTTCCCCTTAATGAAGATCTCCAGCAGGTTTTTAGGCGTGTCCCTGCCACAACATATCTGACTCTAATCAGTGAAAAAGCCTGTGCAGAACTTAGCAAACCATTTTAAAATAGTACGTGTTGCATCAGAAAACATCTAACAACTGTGAGACAAAGGCCCAAAAGGTCCAGAGTTGGTGACTCATGATATATTTATATACATGATTTATTCAACTTTAGAATGTCCTGCTGCATGTCGGGTGGGTCCTTCACCGCCATCTTGGTAGTGTCATACACTGCCTGTAGTTTAAAGCTAACTGAGCTAATTTAGATCCAACAGGAGCTAACTAGCTTACAGAGGTACTTAAAATAAAACGCACTGTTTGCAAAATACTATACATGATGCGTTTAATTCCGAATTTAATTCCAAGCTTTGAGTTTACATGGAAATTTTCATTCCTAATAAAAATGTTTACGTGGCATCACGTTTATTCTCATCTTTTAATTCCGACATGATTAGGGAAGTGACGGAATTACGCGGCAAATCTCTTCCTGTTTTTAGCCTTAGCGGCTACATGGAAAATGATATAATAAAAACAGCTTTAGCTTAAATTTTGGTTCAATTTTTTAAGTACTAGCTTGTCACAAGTATAAGACTTCATTATACCAAAACCCTGCATTTACCAAAAAGGAAGATGGGAAGCAGAAGACTGTGCATGTTGCAGCAGGAGAAGGTTAGCATGCGCTGAACGACCGGAATTAACCACGAGAAGAATTAAGGGTTTACATGAGACGGGAATTATTTCATTCCACTTTGAAATGAGAATAAACCAGCCAGTTTATTAGGAATTAAGTTTAATTCCGAATTAAAAATTCCACTCGGAAGTGTTTACATGGTTACTTTTCATTTGTTTAAAGCGGAATTAACTTTTATTCAGAATTAAAGAGGAATTAAAAGTCCCATGTAAATGGGGCCAATGTTGAGCCCGATCAGCAGTTAGCTTTTGCTAATTTCTGGGACTCAACACATAAAGCATAACGTTACAGAAGCTGCATCACAAACAGTTGGAATCGCCCTTCTTCACCATCGCAGGTGATTCATGTCATCCTCACCTCAGATTATCTCAAATTATCAAACAAATCAGGCTCAAACATTTTGCAGATACGCCGAGAGCAGCAGAAAGAGGTAGAAATACTTCCTTTTTAGTTTTGGCAACCAATGACGTTTAGACGTCTTTCTTTCAAGTCACCAGTAACGGCGCTGCAGCACCGGAGTTATGCAGTAGATGTTTTGGAGTGCGTTCTCTTGTCAGCTATTCTGGTTTGAACAAAAGTTTTCAACCACTTCCGAACATCAGATTTTCATCTTTTAAAGTGAAATTTCCGGCTGATGATTGCTGTTATGCTTCTGTAGCTAAAATCAAAAACATAATAAACTACTTGGTGGACCATCTTCTACTTGAGCTACGTAACTCTTACCTTGCAGAGCAATAAATTCAGTTTCCTCTTGAAATTCTGTGCATATAAAATCTACTTTACCTGTAAAATCTGGATCTCATCCTTGGTCTTCAGCAGCTCCCGATCTCCTTCTCTGATTTTGGCTTTTAGCCTGAAAAACAGATACATGAGCATTAAATGCCAGAAAGCTTTTTGCAGCAACGTCTAAAAATGATATTTGAAGCATGAACAGAAAAGACTTGCTTGGAAATCTCCTCCGCTTGAGCCGCATCCTTCTCCTTCAGCTTCGCATGCTCCTCTTTCAGCTGACTGATCTTCATCATAGCTTGGTCGTATCTCTCCTGAAGGAACGTGATGGACAGATGAGCGCAACATTGAAGGGAGTCTCGGAGACTTTAACTGGGCAAAATAACCTCACCTCTTTTTTCCTTAATGAATTCCAGCTCTGGCTTTGCTCGGCGGCGTCATGTTGCTGTGATTCCCTCTGCTTTGCCAACTGGAGCTCGTCCTTGTAATGAAATTAAAATGATTTTACCACCGATGACGCAGCCGTGACTTGACAGATAACACGCGGAAAGGACAAACCTTTAAGCGCTCGTTCTCCTGAAGCTTCGCCTGCAACGTGCTCTGAAGTTTTTCATTGTCCTCCTTGATTTGATCCATTTCTTTCACCAGCTCGGCTCGTGGTCTCTGCTCAATCTGCGCCTAACACATCAACACTGAGTCAGCCTATCAAAGGTCTATTTGAAGATTACTTTCTGTGTTTCACAATGAGCAAATATCCAGCCAGACTCAGATAAGCAGACCTTGAAGCTGCCAGTTTCTCTCTGCTCTTGCAGCATTCTGCTTTTTAAGGTTTCATTTTCTGCTCTCATGGCATCCAACTCTTTCTGAAGTTCAGCTTTCTCACGAATGCTCTGCTCCACTTGGTCCTGGAGAGAGAGTTTAAAAAGTACACGTATAAGTCAAGTAAATACCATTTGGTTTCAAAAGCAGGAGTTCAGACAAATACACACTTAAATGTGAATTATAAAGAAAAAAAGAGCAACAAGCTCACATGCATCCTGCAGAAAAGATCACTAATAAATCATATTGTTGTAGCAAACATTGTGTGTCAGGTTTATGTTACAGGTAAATATTAGACCAACTTATTTACCTTTGAAGTAGAATTCATCTAATGGTACTTTTTGTTATCTAACTATAGAAAAATTACAAAAATGCACAGAAATTAAGCAGCAAAAGGAAATTAAACTTTATGGATTGTTTTTTTTTCCTCAATAGAAAAATGTTGGAGCAAAAATATCTTAAATTTATCTTGTTGTTAATTAAGTTTGTGTTAATAAAGTATTTCTTTAATTGTACAAACTTATTTTCACACGTCCTCTTTAATTTTTTTGTTTTAAAAAAATAATAAAAGAAAACAAAAAAGAAAGTAAATTAAATTAAAGAAAGATGGGGAAATATTATATTTCAAATCTCTTTATATACAAGATGAATTTAAAAATAAAAATCTGCCTCATGAGTAAACATAAAAAATGCTAGTTATTTTGAATATCAATATAATATTGTGGCAAAATATTTCAATATTTTCTTACACTTATGTTTAATTATAATAAATCCATCCCAACTAATAAACTGCAATTAGATCAAGCAATAATAATATTCATGTTAATTATTTTACACAATAAAAAAGAAAGAAAAGCTGCAAAAAATTGATTTTTTTCTGGATCCAAGCTGCTAACAAAGACTTTTTATCACATTTAACAACATTTAATAAATCTGATCAGCTCTTATCGTTCCTACTTGGACACTTTCTGAAACTGTCACTTTGAGAAATGTGCGAGTAAAGAAGGCATTTCAAGCAGGACATTTATTTTCAAGGCTTCCTTTGTCTGTTTTACTGTGAGATTAACTAACCCGTCATGTCAAGCCATGTTTTTGTTGCTGCAGACATAATAATGACAACAATGCAAAGAAAATTCCTTCGTCTGTTATTGAATTTTCCTCATGCGTAAGAGTTCTTCACTGCTTACCAACATTTGCTGCAGGGATTACTGCGAATTTAAAATAAAAAGATATAAATGCAATTCATATGTTTTTTAACCATTTATACATAACTGCTGTCAATTTCAGTAAAATAAAGGCTAATTTTAATACTTTTATACACATAAACACATATTTATTATGGATTATTATTTATTTGTATGACTAAGCTTGGAGTTATATGGCGAATATATTTTATGGAACAATTTTATTAGTACATGGTTGCAGATTTGTGAGCTTTTGTTTATTAGTATTACAACCTCAAAAAGGAGATAAAAAACTAATTATGCAGCCAAACATTCCACCTCTGGAATGAATGAAAGTAATCGATACAATCAGCTCACACGTCTTCTGCATGCAGCCTGTTTATGCAGATTTCACACGTCTTATTTGCATTTTGGTACCTGCGTGGTAATCACCAGGAGGTCGTCATCCGTGTTGCTCTCCAAGCTTTGCTCAACTGGATTTCTGAAGCAGAAAGGTGTGCTGGCTCCTCGCACCTGCCCAGCACTGTCAACGTAGCAGAACTGGTAAAACTCGATCTCGTCTTTTGGCAGGTAGTAATCTGACGGACAGAGAACACAGAGAGAAAATATTCATATTATTCATCACTGCTGCAAAAGATTTGATTTCTTTTAAGTTTTTTTTTTATTTTTATGATTATTTATTATTTAAAATTGAAAAATATGATTTAAATGATAAATTATTCCATTTAAAGCAAACTATTTGCCCTTTTATTACCAAAAATGTGATTTATTTTAATTATTCTTTATATATGACATTTTATCCATTTAAGGATCTTAAAGCTTGTTTTATTTGCTGTAAACTGCCTTATTTTCAGATTTTTTTTTGGTTAAAATTCTTACTGCATAATAATTTATTTTATTATGATACCGATTTTGTCATGTTTTCTTTATGGAACTACAAATGGAAATTAGCAACTCGCTAAATTCATCATGTTCACAATCATTTTTGTACATTCATTAATATGCATTGTGACATTTAAATAAAACGATTACACTGAACTGATACCAACACATGACTACGTTTTAAATGTAAAAAGGTGTTTTGTTTTTGACCTTTGTAACCTTCCTGTGAACCCGACTGACTAGATATGATCTGAAATTCTTCTGCTTTGGGAAAAATCATGCTTGCATTGTTTACATATCAAACATGAAGCAGACATTTCAAAACATGACCTTTCACCTTTGCGGTGAAAGCAAAACTTACCTTTGAACATGGCTTGCCTTGTAATTGCCTCTTGCCCATCTACATCTTGGTGCAACTCCACCCACACAAAAGTGTGATAATCCTTGGTTGAACTCCAGCCCACCTGCAGGAAAATTACACTTTTAAATCCACCACTCACTGGATAAAAAAAGAAAGTTAGTGAGACAACCCACCTTAAAAATGCCCACCCAGTCTCTGGAGTTGGGCTGGAAGGTGTTGTTGAGGGTGTAGCAGCAGGTGATGTGGGTTGAGGGCGGGTAGGAGTGGGGAATGTCGATGAAGACCACCTGAGAGAAGGTGTGAGGTGAGACATCATCCGCTGCTGCCTCTGTGGGGCTTTCCATGGTGGGCTGCAGAGATGCACGCGACATTTTAATGTGTCTGACTGGTGACAGCTGCTGCCACGCGCTGTTGTGTCAGAAAGCAGCGCCGGTGTGTGTGTGAGAGAGAGAGAGTGTGTGTGTGTGAGAGAGAGAGAGTGTGTGTGTGTGTTTAGGTCTTTCCTGCCAGTTACGGCTTACTGTAACTGCGCATTTAGAAATCTTGGTTTCGCTTGTTCTCACCACTTTTCCGCATCAGTGAAGAATTCAGACATTTGACACAACTTAATTTCTGTAAATCAGATTTAATTATTTTATATCTCTGTAGATAAAGTGTTACATTACAAAAATTTTAAAAGTAGTATTTTTCTTGAAAACAGGAGAAAATAAAACCGAAAGTAAAGAAAACAAAAAACGTAAAAAACGACATTTTGCTAAAATTCATTCACAGTTATTTTAAAAAATCTAAACACACTTTAAAAGCCTAATTTAATATGAAAACTTTCAGAAAAACACACTAAACTTACGTTTGTTGTCAACAGGCGGAGAACCCAAAACTACGTCCAGTCTCGTTCAGACGCCTAGAGTGGTGCGTTCAATAACTGCTCGGAAATTTGAGTTACAAGCGTGTAAAACGACTGACAGGCCAGATAGAGGACATATTTTTTTTTAAAAAAAAAAAAATTAATTCATCACACATTAGATATAATGTTAAATCAACACGTTTCTTTTATTGCTTTGAAAAGAACATATGTAGTTTTTTCTTTTAATTTATTTTCTCCTAAACTTGACACAGAGCCTACTTTAATTATCTTCCAATGTTTCTGATTTAAAATATTTAATTTATCTTATAAAATTAAATTGAAAACACATTTGATTAGCCTACATTTAAATTTACACAATGTGCATTTAGAAAGACTAAGTTTAGTTGTTTCCAATTGTTTTTGAAGGCATCGGAAATGTCTCGAAGTTTGTGTGCATTGTGGGATATGAAGTCCATCTCAATAACTTGAAACCTGCACTTTGATTTATATCCACAAGAGGGAGCCCAACTCTTTTGCAATAAGATATCTTT
>JBAMHX010000018.1:17413144-17454571 GCA_037177515.1 Pseudomugil tenellus | reverse complement strand
TATATATATACACTCTATGTTGTGTAAAATGTAAATGTGCAATTTAATGCCGATATCGCCCCATAGTATCGGTATTCCAATAATATCGGACATCTTTATTTTTAGTCATTCATTCATTTAGTATTTTTATTCATAACTAAATTAATCTTGACATCAGGACTCCAGAAAACCACATCACCCTCCTTGTGCTAGAATATATATACACTAAGTGATAATATTGTGTTTTCTTCATCATAATTAGTTATTTTTTAGTTTTCTACACATAAATCCAAATCTAAGTTTAATAAACAAGGGATCCAAATTTCAGCAGCTTTAAAATCAGCACTGCTGACTCATGTATTCAGAATTAACTCTGATGATGTAACAGGTATGTACGAGTTACATCCATTCAGGCCAAATGTAACTCATGATAATAGTAAATATAATACCAACATCATAAACAGCTGATTTCAGCTGTGAAGTCATATTGCATTTGACAAATATTAAATAAATGATTGTGCCTAAAAAAGTAGGAGGACAGAGAAAAGTTAAACTGTTAAAATATCCGAATGATGCAAATTAATTTGGTAAATATTTAAACTTGTATTTGACAAGTCGTTGATGTATTTTACAAAACTAAAATCAACCCTACTGTAAAGATCAGAGGTGAACTGATTGTGTTTCGGTTCTGCCATGCCACTGACATGAGAAATACTTCACTATTAGAAGAAAGGTTCTAAATGATCACGACATGCCAAATGAGTCACTTTCAACCTGTCAGAGCTGTTGCATAAAAAGAAAGAAAGATGAAAATGTAGATCTTGTATCCAAACCTTTTCATGTATTTCCTGTGTAGACTGAGCATCGCAGAAAGCAACAGTGGCCAGATCTTTGAGGATGGGCATCTCCACGGTGCAGTCGCGCCCATCCAGAAGCGCCACCAGGGGGCGCGGGTGCATCGGCCCATTCATAATCTGGGGCCGAATACCTGCAGGCGAGAGACAGAGAAGAGTTCATTATTTCTATGTGGCAACACAATCATAAGCTGCAGATGAAGGAGCAAAATAGGCATGTGTGCACACACTCCAGCAGTTTTTCTGGCTGTGTGTGAGTGACACACACACACACCTGATCGATATCCCTCAACTTGACTGAAGAAAACTCTAATTTAAACCACCCTCACAATCTCCTGTACTAACATCAAGGGTTGATATTACACAAACACACATGCTCGCAAACTCACAGAACCAATGATATGACTATCCCCTTCGCTCGCTGTTATCCACACTGTTACCAGGCAACAGGTCCTTTCACCCCATGAGGTCATCACCTCCATTATCCTATCACCACGCAGGAGTCGGCAGGCCTTTGGTTGCTGTTCCTTGGAATACTTGTCTGTAGCTTTTGTACACGGTGCATTCTTTACTCTAACACAGACAATAGAAATCCAAAGTAAATGACATCCAACTCCGGGAGTTTCTGGGCAGGTATGTAGTCCATCCAGCATCCCCCTACGATGCATTCTGAGTCACACTATAAAAACAAAATTAAATACTTTTACCAAAATTAAAAGAACCATTTCTGCAGCTAACAAGAGAGCAGTTTAGTTTCAACAGTGTGGTCCCAAATTCAGATAAAAAGGAAAAAGAAAATAGATAAAGGAAGTGGGGGGGGCGTCCACACACCGACACTTGCTGGCTCCCTGCAGCCTGTTGTCATGGTGATTAGAGAATTTGGGCAGGATTATGAAATATTTTATTTAGTGGCATCTGCGCTGCTGGAAAGGACATCCAAGCCTGCTCGCTCTGTGATTGTTTCTGTAAGTCCTCCAGTTCAGGGAAGCTACAGAAGGCCAGAGGATCCATGCCCACGTATGTACACGTATACAAAGCTCTGTCTTTGCTCCTGACAATTTTTTATTGATGGACATTTAATAAGATTTTACTCTGAAAAATACATTTTTAAGTTAATTAACAGTTTAAAGGACTTGACCATTATCATTATCATACATGAGAGATAAACTTTAGCATAAGGTAAAGCAGCGCTTTTCATTTGTCATTTTAAAAGTTTTTATTTGTGTTTTTTGCTTCCTTTTTGTTTGAGTGGGGGTAGTTTTTAAGATGCGATCTGAAACAGCTGTTAGTTACCAGCATTAACGTTCATTAAAACTAAGGGCACATTCACACTAGGATAGTGCGGAGGACTCTGTTTGAATGGGCAGGGAATTCTGAAAAATCTTTCACTGACTTTTTGGTTTTTGGTTCGGTTTCACTCTGCAAGTTAGTCAAGCGGACCAGACATCCTGGACAAGACTACATTTACACATACAACTAGAAAGGATCTGTCCAGTATGAACACAAGGAGAAGAACCAAGATATGTTGCCTACGACAACACTTTGGCTCACTGGATGGAGATTTTGCTTTCACACTGCAAGCAAACCACACCAGGTTCCCCTTTCAAGTGAACCAAGGTTTTACGCAGACCACAATCTGCTTCTTTGGTCTGCACTAGAGTCTGAATGAGCTTTCAAACTGCTCCAAACTAACCAGGCGATCCATTGACGTGACCAGGGATTGTTTAATGTTGACCAAAAAGTGCTTCTCTGAATGTGGTGAAAAACTTCCAGTTGTCTCAAGAAAGTTCTAGAAAGCATGTCGATGGTTCCGGTGCTTGTTCAAGACTATGTTTTATCTGGATGAAGAACTGCTCCTGGCAACAGGATAATGAGGCCTTACAGGACTCACCTGGAGATGTTGTAGCTCTGGAAACTGTGTAGCTGATTAGTCTCTTTAATGTCCCATAGATTACAAAGGGGAATATGATTCTTTAACTATGTTTTCTACACGTGTTGAAGATCCAGAGAAGTTGTACACCTGTGAAGGATTTCCGCAGGGATAGAGAATGTTTAAGTCTTTGTATTGGGCTATTTTCACGCTACGACCAAAGCAAGAACTGTGTCCACATCCTTTGCGCAAACTCAAGCTAGTTTATGGTGCATGTTAGACATTACCAAAGTTGCTCTTAATATCTCCTTACAGTGTTCTTGGAGAGGATATTGAGGCCTAGTCTGGGAATGGGAGGCATTTAAAGGGGACCCACAGGGCTGCAACATACTCTTTGTAGAGGATGTGGTTCTGTTGACTTGCTGAAACCAAGATTTCATAGTTGTCACGAAGAATCAATATCCAGTAATTAATCTTGCATTTTAATCACAAGATACCCCAAAAAGCAAAAGGTTTTATTGAAAAAGATTGATTTTCAGTAGAAGTCTGAATCAAATAATAGAAATAGACATTAATAATGTGACCTCAAGCTCTCAAAAATGCATTTAATTGCATTTCCATTCAGAACAATTGAAAAAGAAATAGAAAATATCTCTGCCAAAACTTAACAGACCTTACTAAATAAAGTTTGATCCATTTTAAGTATTTTTAACTAACTTGTTTCTTTATTTAAGAGGGGTTATGTTAACGTTTTTGTCTGGATTCTTCATCAATAGGCATTAACATCTGACAGGGGAGGATCAACACGTAGCTTGTTGAGAAGGGTAATATGTAGAGCTAAAGTAGCTATGTTAGCCATAGTGATGTTGCCAAACTCCGACATGTGCATCGATGTATCAGGAAATAGTGCACTGATAAATATTCCATGTTGTTTGGAAAAAAGACTGCAAATTATTAATTTTATGTCAATAGTTAATCATCACTAACACATAAAGATCCCAACCACAATACATATTACTACACATACACATTTATCACCTAATAGATCACTGAAATCACGTCTTTTTGAGGGCTTTACTTTTTTTTAGTTGATAATAAGTCCCAGCCAGACAATCTCTCCTCACATTGGCACAAACTAACAAAGAGGATGGCTACAATCACTGCCACTGATTAAGTTTAATGTTTTATTCTCCCGAGTAAAGCTGTACACAAAAACACAGATACGTACAACAAGAGGAACAGCATTCCACCTGTTATTGGCCCACAGAGGGAAATGAAATCAGAGGATTAATTTCTGAAAGAAGCTTAGCAGTTTGTCATTAATATCACTGCTCTGCTGAATGACCTGCGTTACAGAGTTCATTCGGTTAATGATGGTTTCCTTCTCAGCTTCTTCCTACAGCAGGGGAAGGTGAACAAATCCATACAACATGCATGGAAGCAGTTCACCACACAGCTAATTAAAGATGAAAAACTACAAAAGGAGTAAAACAATAAGCGGTTGGAGGACAAAGAAAGGAAGACGATGTGGAAAACTGGAATGTGGGAATGTGATCCAGTTTATCTCTTGTTGGAACTTTGCTGATCATTTTCCAAAGCAGTGGATGTGTCTTTAAAGGGGCTCTCTGCTAATTCTGCACATCAGTTTCTGTTTCATTCTCCGAGAGTGGTGAAAGCTGAGCCTGAGAAAACAGCTGCGTGAAATCTGCCAGATAGTCTGGGACACAAACTGGAGGAGAAGGGAATGAAGGAAAAGCTGCAGAACTGCATGATGGGAAATAATCGGTTGGTAACTAACTTTGAGAAAGAATACATCAGTAATAAATTTCTATTCTTTATACACACTCACCAATGGACAATCTTTCCTATTCAGATCATATTATCATCTGGTTCCCAATGGAAACACTAGAAATTTGTTATGCAAATGAGAAGGACACCAGTCCTCGCCCAAAATGCTGCAAATTCAGAGTTTCTTTTACTTTGATCACAGTCTTACAGACACAGTTTATGCACCACACCTGAACATCTACTGCCTTTAACTCGTTTCATTTGTGTTTCTACTGAGAGCTCATAGTAGGAGATAAGCTTGGGCACACTGGGTCTCTGCGGGGATCCGTGCAGTCAAATACACTAGATGGTAACTTTTGGGTCAGTTAAGCATACTGACTGGAAAAATAGCTCGTTTAAACCAGGTGATGATGGTCAATGAAATGTGGATAAAAACCGCCTTCAACAGCTGAGACCCTGGACTTTTACTGCCTATCTATCATTCCTCAGCTTTTCCTTTCCCACACAAACATGCACACACACACACACACACACACACACACACACACACACACACACAAAAGCTACCAATAAAAGTTAGCCAATACAAATAACTGCTTCGTGAAAGATACATTCAAGAAATAATGTGGCAGAAGTGGCCTCTATCTCTCTGGGATAAGTCAAAAGAACACAGTATTCTTGCAAGATGGGCTCATTTTGTATGTGCAATGTGTGTGTGTGTGTGTGTTTATTGTGTGTTAGCGAGGCAGCTGTGGAAAGAAGACTACTGCTCGCAAAACACACCTGTGGCTCTGCAGCCCTCCTTGCGTCTCCTCATCACACCCCTGCAGAGTTCATTACCAGACAGGAAAATACTTCCAGTCAAATAAGAGTCACACACCAGGAAACACACACACGCGCGTGTGCACAACATTGCAAACACACACTGAGATGAAAAGAGAGTCAGACACTCAAAGTGTTCAAACAAAAAGCAGCCGGCAGAAAAAGCTGCACCACTCGAAGGAAGCAGGTAAAAGAAATCTGTTGATTAATTATTTCCTCGTGGTTAATTGCTTGTCATTGAACTAATAAGGCAAAATGCTGCTCTGAGTTTAACACAAGGACATTGTGCTGATAATCAACACTTAACAAGGTTGTTAATATGCATTTTAATGAGTCCGATACCTGACCGGTGATTAGAGGAAGCTCACAAGAGATGCAAAGATAAAGGAGTGAATCTTTCTCTGGAAAAGAATGGCTGGCACTACGGGCAGAGTGTGTGTGAAACACAAACAAGCATAAAACAGCATTCAGTTTTAGCTTTAATACTAAAACAGAGCAACCCAGGTAACATAAGGGAAAAAATATTCACAAGCATTCAAGCTGCTCTTTTTTAATCTATTTAAAATATTCGTGAGAAAAAAAAAACAGTTTGAAATGTGAATTTTAGATCAGTAGATTATTCGACCTTTAAATGCTCCTGTTAGCTTCAGAGGATATTGTCCTAAACCCTTCCTACACTGAATCTAAAACGAAATCTCATAAGGTCAGGAGCCTTTAATCTACTTGGAAAAGTCTGACATGGCACCGACTCTCACTAGAGGTAAAAAAAAAAATTTGTTTAAATTGCTCTGACATTATCAAACATTAAGAAGCTTTTTATTGGTAGGAAGCTTTTAAAACAATATGTCCTCAGGCTTAGACTATCGCAGCAAGTTTATTGCTCACATTTTACATCACGTCTTCTTTGTGATGGTTTTCTGAAGCAACACCGGAAACTCTGCTTCGTTGATACGAACGATCTTTGGTCTGGGAATATTAGTGACCTTGTAAGGCCTCCTATGTCCACATCTCAGTTTGTTTTGCCAAAATCTGTCATGTCACTCTTTAACCTTTCAAAACAGTGACAAGATCTCTCCGTTGGGGGAATTTGGGAATAAATGATGAAAAACTGTTTCATAATGGCCTTTTTGGTAGCTGAAGTGATTTTTTTTATTTACTGCTTTACCTGCAGCATTACATGCTTTCACATGTTCTGTTATGCTTCAATAGATGTTTACATCATTCCTGGATATTCATTTTTCATTTGTATTGTGTGCCGTCTTCACTTATTATTCACCTACCGTGGGGCTCAAATGAAAGAAAAGGCTAAATTTAGACTGGCCACTCAAATGACTTAAAAAGTAATCATAAATCAAAGTATGCTAAATTATAATTTAGTGAAGCGACCCAGAACATTTAGAGCAGGATACGTGCCAACAGGTGCAGAAATCTGATTGGGAGTTACAGAAAATACCTGATTGCACTGATTGTCGTAATTTTTTTGTTTAATAAAATATTAGTTTTTGGGTCCCATCGTGACAGTTTTTTTAAAATACATTTCTTTTAAACCATCATTAAAAGAGTAGTGTCAGGACTTTCATAAAAGATTTTTTATCAATATACTTCTGTTAATTTCACCTCATTTGTGGCAGCTGTAGTTTTTTCCTTTTTAAATTGGAGGGTGCCAAAACACCTGAGCAACCTGATATTTGCACATCTTAGCAAAACTTACAAGTGTTCCCTTTCATATGACTGCAAAAGGATTCAAACAGGCTTTTTGGTTGTGGAAATTTGTTTAAGGCAATAAAATTTCAAGCAGTGGCCTAAAAAATAAGCACAGGCCTCAAAGGGTAAAAAATAGGATGGCCAGGCAGGAATGGGGGTTATTCAGCAATGTTAGTTCATATTTTGCAATCTTTGGCTTACATTCGGTGTGTTTTACTTCCAAGAAAGCAAGCGGTGTGAAACAGAATGGTCTGTCCATTATTTAGTGTTTTACAACATTACAGTCAGTTTTGCACATTGCTATGTGCAGCATAACTCTGCCCCATCTGGTAATAAAACATTGACTATTTCAACGCTTTTCATTTTTCTAAAAACAAACCCTCTTAAAAAATTAATTTTGACAGCTCGATTGATAAATTTCTCTTTTCAAGTCATAAAAGTTTACAATATCCCTTTTTTTCCTTAAAACATCATGTGTAAAATAAACCTGCTATTTTTGACATAGCAAACAAACATGTTGTGTACTATTATATGTGTAAATAACAGTAGTAAATACTTGTAGGAAACATTCCCATAAAGGAGTTCTTGGCTAATGTGACTTTTTAATATCAGAAATCGAATTAGCTTGTATGTGTGGACCACTGCAATATTTTTACTCATTATTAATAACTTGCACAGATTTTTTTTAAACAACTGAACTATGAGGTTACGCTGTGAATTAATTATTTTGTTTACATGAGGAAAAACACCTTTTACAAATCTGCTTTACATTCAAAGAGCAGGGACTACATCCTGCAACAGCGAAGGAGTCCAAAAGAGAGTACATAAATGACTTTTATCCTTAGTATCCCATGCTTTTCATCGCTGAGCTCACTTAGTTCATTTTACATCACTTTGTCCACCTCCGTGTAGGTTGAGCACGGATGCAACAAGACTGTAAACCTGAACGTAAAAGGAAACACAGACCTTTCTCTGTCCAAACATGAAGATCCACCCAATAGCAGACTCCTGTTTAAGCAAGCGATTAAAAAAAACCAAAAAAAAACCACAAAGCCATTATTCAAGTGCCTATTAGTTGTTATATAAACTTCTGTGAGCAGCAGAAACAACATGATTAAAGACGGTTTATGTTAGACTGTAAGATATTTTGGCTGGTAGTCTGTGGGATAAAAATGCTATTAGCTAGTGCCAATGTCCTGTTATTGTATCCAAAAGTATTTATCACAACACAACAGCCAGCATTGTCTGTCAGTAATAAAGAAACGGGAGAAGAAGCCAACAGCTTGAGTAACTAAATCTAAACCATGCTCAGTGAGACAGTAGATAGTCTAATCCAGTGGAGGTCATGTGCTGTTGCATCCCCCTGAGGAAAGCTTGAATGGGCTGAAGTTGATGTCATCCTTCGCCAATGCTAATCACAAACTGGATGATGTGTCAGGAAGTATGAAAACTTTTGGCAGAGCTGACAAGAGCAAACTCTCAACCACAAATGGATTACAGATGTTCCAAACCAAAAAGCCTTTTTGGATCCTGACAACAGAAATAGAAGTTTTTAATGTGAGGAAAAGAAAAAAAAAATGGAGCTCAAAGAAATACGTCTTTCCTTTGTTACTACCATTCAGTGTCTAATTCTCTCGTTTGGACGGTCTGATCTCGGAAAAGCGGCTCAGGGAGCTCCGCTGCCAGATGCTGTGACTCAGAGTTTTCAGAGGGAGAAAGGATCATTTTCTAAATAGAGCGAAAACAATCGATGAAAAGAAAATAAATCCTCATTCAGACCTGTGTTTTTCCCCCTTGGGTTTGAAAATCAGCATTAAATTGGTATTTAATAACATGACACTACATCAGTAATCTTCATCTCTTGAGTTCAATTTTCTGACAAATCGAGCGCTCTGGTTTTGTGGTTTCATGGATCTCCAACATGCCTCGGCTGCTTTAAAACGGCGGTTTTATTTGGAAGCTAATGCGCTCCCCTCAGATTTATTTGTGGCTTGTTTTGTGAGGTTGTCACGCACTTTGAAATGTAAATTTTCCACTCTGGGACCGCAGTGTTGTATTAACTTACCTGCACTATTGTGATTTCCTGAATAATTTCACTGTGTGCTTGCCATCTCCAATCTCGGTTAAAAGCCTTCTGAGACAGTTTATTCTTCACACTTTCAGAGAAGTCACACACTCTTGGGGCCCTCTCTCATATCCTTACATCACTTTTTGCTGACTCTAAATTACAGGTGACTTCATTTGTCAAAGCCTCACCACCCACAAGCCTATTCTTTTCACTCGTCTCCTGTCTGGCTTTTCTGGGCTCTACTTCTCATATTTGCCCCTAGCAGTTATGTGAAATGTGACGAAATGCTCCTGTGTGATACAAGCCAGAGACACACACTGGTCCCGGTATCAGCGGAACGATAAAATTGGAAAAACAAAAGGAAGTGAGGAACATTTTCCATGGCATGATGATGTCAGGAGCAGAGAGATGCTTGCTAAATCCACAAAAAAAAATCCTCTGCTGTCGATGCAGGACCAGAATGGTCTTAACAGGCTTAGGACCAACAGCTGGTTCTGGTTACCTAGCAACTCCCAAGCTGGGGGGCCTCAAAGATGGGATAGTCTATGAGTGTGACGAGAGGAGGGGAGGGCTGATGACCCCACAAGCTTTATTTGTGTCAAGTGCAGCAGGAGGATAAAAAAAAGTTGAAACTGTGATTTTGGTTATGACAAATCTCATCCATTCCCATCCAGGAGTCCCAAACTGGCAACCCAAACAGGGATTTTAAAGAAAAGTAGTGTCACAAACAGTGTTCCTCTCTGTCGCATTTTCTAAGGAAGGTTTCACAAACCTACAAATTTCATCAATAATCAGGGAAATGAAACATCTTTCAGGAAAATCAAGCTTTTCCCATTTGTCCACTTTCTCGCTATTAGCCTCTCCGACTGCATGTGAACAAAAAATCTGGAGCCTGTATTCTTGGGAGTGTCTGCTTCTTTTTGAGCGTATTTACGATCTCTTGGCATGTGTAGAAAAATAGGGGAGGTGTAAGCTTTTCTTTGGCAGGCTTTCCTGCTGCAAGCCCCCACCGGACCCTCTGAGCGACTGGCCGCACTGCCGCCACCCCAGCCTGTCTCTTGTTCGACTATCTGGACACACAAAGACATTGTTTGTCCTTTCCCTTCTGCCTGCGCCCCCTCCAAAGTTTCCACCACCCAAATGTTCAGCCAGAGAGGTACGAGGGGAAGGGAGGGAGTAGAAAGGGTGGGAGAGGACAAAAAAAAAAACAAAAAAAAAACAAAAAAAAAACAGTGGAAGAAGAGTAAAAGGAGGAAGAGGAGGACGTAAGTAGACATTACGGGCAGATTTAGTACCAAGTGAAAGTGATGGGAAGAAGACAGGCGAAAATCTCTTCACGAGCAAGTGCTGATGAAGAGCACAACAGCGATACGAGTGTGTGGAGGTCAGGAGCCTGTACACATACTGACATATTCATCTCTTACTTTCACGCGGACACAAACGTATCCGTCTGGCTTAAGCAAATGCATCCGCTGAAGAAAAAGACGTGAAGCTCAAATTTCAGAACTTTTCAAGCATCAGAACAAAGTTCTTGAAAAGGATCCGATTTTAGGAAGAAAGAAAAAAAAAGAGGCTGACACGATTAACCTTCACACAGGGAGACACACTTATGTACACAATCCTCTGTGACCTCTGACCCTACAAATGACAGCCTATCAAATACCCCCCCACGGTGTTATGCTAGTGTGCAGAGCTCTGCAGCGGCTGCAAACCCAGGAAACACCGACATGCTCGCAGGGGTGCTTGCCCTCATGCGCACACACTGTTTTCATGACACACTTCATTGCAAAAACATAAGAGCCTCATTAGCCTTAAAGCCAACTCCCTCCTTCAACCTCACAGTCACAAACACACAAACACACACACACGACAGCGCAGAATTTTATTATCATCCCTGCTGAGCTCATGCACACACGCACATACATGGATGATGTGAAACATGCTCCTTGCCTGGGAAATGCTGTCTCCACATTTTTCAAATCAGGTGCTGCACATGGCAGAGGAAATGTCGAGGTCAGGGACAGAAAAAAAAACGAAGAAGTGGGCGTTGGTGTATTCTCACACAGTATGCCCTGGGGTTATCCTCTCTTTCTCCTCCTCCAGCTTCCCTCCCCCTTTCTGTCCTCCTTAGCTGTCTTCGCTTGATCTCCTGCTGCTTGTCTCCAAATCTGTCCTCCTTCGTCACCTCACCCCCAGAAGTTCCATTTTTCACACGGCTGGTACTACTGAGAGAAACAAAAATGGATGGTGGCACAGGAGGGCAGCGATGGTCACTCCCCCCACCCGCGCAGCTAAAACGAAGCCTTCAACTCCTTAAATCTCCAGAGAGGGGGAGGAGAAAAAAAAAAAAAAAAGGATCTTTTCGTCTGCAGCCGGCAATCGGCACTTGTTCGCGCTCTCCTCTTTCCGCCTCTTCAGCTGGATCACTTGTATCGTTTCTCCTCTTCCTCCTCCTCTCCTGCTCAGACTCCCTCTTCTCTTCCCTTCACAGCAGGTTCGGGCTATTCATTCAGACGTCAGGCTCACTCCGTCAGCCTTTTGTTGGAAGTCACAGAGAAATGGAGGGAGGGAGAGGAAGGGGTGGGGGGAGAAAAATAGAAAAAAAAAAAAAAACGACAGAGAAAACAATCTGCAGCCACAGCTATGCAGAAGAGAAAAAAAGGAGGTAAATAACGGAGACGAAAGAAAAGCACCAGTCACAGTGAGAGGTGCGGCGCCCCTGGCACACGTACAACTCTGTCTTCCATTCTCTCCGACCTTCCCCTTCGCATAACATATTTTCCTTCGCCCTTTTTTCCTCCCCTCCTTCCTTCCCTCCCTCCCTTTCTGTTTTATTATTTGTGATCTGGGCTCCACGGTCCTTTAGGAGTGCCAGCCCCCCCCTTTCCTCTTTCCTTGGTCTCTCTCCCTCTTATCCATAAACTCTCCACAATCTGACACTCGCCGCTTGCTGTTTAAAATGGGCACGACTGGTTTCGGCGTTCAACAAAGTGCCATCGAGTGTTATTTTGAGGCTCCGTGACAAAGCCGGTCAAAGAAATATTCGCCAAGCTTGCTCAATCAAATCCTAATACAAAGAGAGAAATACAAACTTGTTAACAGAGAACAAATTATTTTAACTCTACTGTATGAAGACTGTAAAATTTTGATCAGAGGCTTGTTTCTTACAGCTGCATTCTAACAATTCTGCTAAGAAGTAATGAGTGCTGTGATTCTTTTTAATATGCCAAATATTTTCAGCAAGAGGCAGTTTAGTGTCGTGTCTCTGTTAGCCATGTGGCTGCAATAAAGGCATCGCTTTGCTGAAATACGCAAGAGCTTATCTGAAAAAGATGCTATCTGTATGGGAGCGTGTGTTGACATAACAGATGTTGGTCTTTTAACTGCATAAAAATAGCAACAAATTACTGGCGTGATTTATCAGATAACAGGACAGTTTTCAACTTCACCTCATTCCCTTATAAAATAGGCTCAGCTTTAAATACAATTCCACAGATCATAACCTTTTAGTCAGTTTTCAGCCTTGTCTCATCAAAACAGAAATTTTTTCAGATTTTTTTTTTTACATGTGAAACAAATTATATTCCAAAATTTTACGAAATTGTGTATTTAAAAGTGGATTAAATTATGGGATATTTCAGCCCCGGGTAACTTCTGTAAGGAAGCTTTTCTTCTCGGTGTAGTCAAATTTTCCAGCGTAAACTTTGTTTTTTAGGTAAAGAGAAACAAACCAACAACAGTAAAAATAAATGAGGTGTGTTGTAGCTGAATATCAGGCAAAAATAGGAAAACATCCTCGTTTCCCAAATGCTTGCAGCGTCGTTAAAATAACAAAGGTGATGCAACACAGTGGTAAACACACTTGTGTCCCAGTTTTTTGGGAGGTTTTTTTGTGTGTGTGTGTTAATAGGATCAAATTGAAAATGATTATGCATTAAAATTCACAATTTAATTTGATATGGTTGATCTTTCAGCTGAATATTGGTTTTAATTTATTTGCAAATTGTTGCATCAGTTTTTTTTTCCTCATGAGTCCGCAAAAAGACTAAAGTGACCATCGATGTATACATGCTACCGTGGTAGAAAAACTACATAAAACACACGATAATAATACAATTAATTCAACCTTTAATAAGAAAATTGCTGCGAAAATATTTTTTTATAAATATTACCTGAAACTGAGAGTCAGAAGTCTGTTTCTCTTTCACATGCAAACTTATACTAAAGTCCTTCCTGCAGTCTAACTGATCTCAAGATTTACACTCAAGCAGGATTAAAGATTAGTGAGTTTACTGCACCTGTCTGAAGTGAGAGGGCGGCCCAGCACTAAGACACTTTTACCTGAAAGGATTGTGATAATAACTGTTAAGGCCATGCTTTCAGGTGGACTGCATTCACAGGAGCAACACGCACTAACATTACGTCCTAGTTGTTTCATTATTAACAACTAATTAATCAATTCATTAGTCAAAGAGAAAACCTTTAAAGGTTCAGTCATCTTAAATGTGAAGATTTGCTTTTGAATGAATGATTCATAATAAAACAAATCTGTGGCATGACTCATCAATAATAAGCTGCAGCTCTAAAATGGTAAATTAGCACATAGCAGATGTAAAATTGTTTATGTTATCATCCAGATAAGACTCACCTGAGATACTGCAAGTATGGCTTTACTGGTTTCTTGTTTTTAACAAATTTGACCCTTGTCATTCCAATAAACACCCCAATGTGTACCTACTAATGTGAAAAAGTCATGGCAGGCTGTTTAAAACTGATATTTAAGGCAAGCACAGAGAAAGCTGCACATTACAGCAGATCAGCGTCTTCCACTCTTCATATTCACATTATTATATGTATATTAACAAAGATAAGTCGCAGTAGACCAAATAGATTTTTTTACCTAGTTTCAAATACAGCATTTAGACAGTTAATATATCAACGCTGAATAAATTCTTCAGCTGTATAATCACTGCTTGTAAAAATCAATATAGTCACCTTGAGTCTGTAAATGTTTCTACACTAGAAATGCACCTTTAAGTTACAACCTCTGTGATTAATATTAGTAAAAAAAATATATTATCAGGAAAATTTAGTGACGTGCATATTGAACAGTTTGTGAAAAGAAATTAACAACTGAGTGTGTTTTACTCTATTCTGACTGAGTTTGTTATGACTCCCCTGTAATCTTCAGCAAATCTGCAACAACACACAATTATGCTTTATTATGTGATTTATCTGAAGCCTTGACAGTAGCAAAAATCCAGACAATGCCTTACACATCATTTAAGGACATCCAATTTTAATGCTAAGATTTTACAACTTAGCAACATGGATTACACAGAAATGCAAATGAATTTCATGTTTACATCTCTCATTTTTAACATTTTTTATCACGTATACTGCATTTAAACTGGCATTTCTTATTTTATTGTTGGTCAGAAAATACAGGAAGCCTAAAATGTACACAATTTTCCTCCCTGTCAACACATAAATCTGAGGTAATGCATGTAAGAATTTTCTGCTTTTCTCAGTTTAAATTAGTTGACTAAACATCTTTAAGCTTTGAACTGTTAGCATGTTAGCTTTCAAACAGAAAAATAAAAAAATCATGTAGTGACACTGCAGTGCACTGCATGTCTAATGTAAAAGTTACAAAGAGCTTAAAAGGCTTCATCGTGGAGGTTTGGTTAAAACGTGTAATTGTAGCCTACAAACCAGGCCTGCAGCAAAAAAAAAAAAAAAGCCTCATTCATAAAAAGAGAGCGGCGGAGTAAGAGGAGCCCTCTGTATAATTTGACCTCTAAAATTCGACATCCCATCTGCTTCCTGTGATCTACATGAGCTGCCACTGCCAAGTGGCTGAAGCAAAAACGAGTTTCTAGGGAGAAGAGCGAGAAGAAGACAGATGAGACATCTGCAGGTGGACAACAGATGCTGGGGGCTTTTCTTTCTTTAATATTCTCCGATTCAAACTTTGTCAGACACTGCTTCAACTCGGCAAAAACATCACTCTTAATTCCTTAACATTTTTCCTTCTCTTAGACTTAAACCAACTGGTCTGATTACAGACACATTGAAACGATGGGAGCCAACAAGTGTGTGTGAGGATTGGGGGATGAATGGGTATTAAACCCTCCATGTATGCTGAAGGCTTAGTGTGAAGCAGGCAGCTATTAAAAATTAAGTATTGAACAAATATTCTAATCTGATTAAACTACAAGATATGGACTCATCCATCAGTGAGCTGCATCAACAATCTTTCACTTGCTTAATGCTGCAAAATAAAGAAAAAAAGGGGGGAAAAAAAACAAACCACAAAATAAATTTAGGACAAAAACGCCACACATTTCTGAGAAACATTTCATATTTTTCGTAGAGTGCAATTGAGATTCATTTTCACCTCTAAACACATCTTCCATTCACTTTTGTTAAAACACAGCAGAGCAAAATGTCAAGTCTTGCAATGCTTGGTTGCACATGCACGCCCGCACACACCAATGGGGTCCGCTCAGCGTTCTCTTTACTCCGGCTTAACACCCATGAAGATTTCATTTTCTCAAAATGAATAATTCAGACTGACTCACTGGTCACTAGGAAGAAGAGGTATGAGATGAAGAGAGGAAAACAGAGAAAGAAATTCTGACGAAGAACCAATGAGGGGAAAAAAGGAATATGGAGAAAGAAGAGAAAGTAGCAGGTCTTTTATGCACAAAAGTGGGAGCCGGGAGCTTTAGACTTTTCATTTCATTGCTTTTATTCATCTTTTCTTTGAGCTGCTCCTCTGTCTGTCCTTTCTTTGCCTCTGAGCCCAACAACCAGCTGTTAATCACTTCATGCTTCCCTGACACGATGGAGCACAAAAACAGAAAAAGACGAAAAAAAACAGGCCAGAAAGGTCAGATTTTGCCTTTCAACATCCCATTTCTGCTGATGGCACCTGTACTGGATATAATGTGGAAGCTCTATGCTAATACATGTGGCACCAAGCAAACACCCGACAGGTGTCCACGCTCAGGGGTTTTATATTTTTAATGATGTTTACTCAGTGAAGGGGGAGAAATGGTAGCAGTGGAACTAGCCAGTGTAGCTACGCCAACACAACACTGTGTTAATGAAGCCGTTTCGTTGATTTTAAATGTCACCTGTACTCCTCATCACCAAGCTTCCATTGTATACATTTTTTATGTTTATAGTTTGTTTTCCTTTTTGAGAGCTTATTGCATTTTCTTCTTCTGCGGTTTTGGATGGAGAAGTAGCACCATCCAACTCTTTTCCTCCCCAATCAACTACGGCAAATAACACCGAGCAGTGCTGAAACTGTCATTAAAATCTGTTGTCGAGTCTTCTTAGGTCGATATTACACTTGCTTTCTAACCTCGCATTTGCAGATGCAACCAGCTCCCTTGTGAGTTGCTGGAGTACTAAACTGGTTACTGGAGGATTGCACCAGGAGGTGCATCAGAGAGCTCTGACTGGATAGAGATGGGAGATTTGTAAGTTTGTAAACTAAATACTGAACATGGTAACAATAGAGGAGTACATGGCAGTATGAAAAAAGTCAAGAGCAGCAGTAATGTAGATGACATTTAAGGCCCCCGAATGAAGCACATCATGTCAAAAAAAATCATGATACATCATCATATTGCAGCTTGTGAATTCATAGTATTCATTTCTGAAAGTGTAAGAAAAGGTTACTTCAAACAAACGCAAAATACAGCCTACAAGCCAGCCGTGATAAACATGTCTGTGTTAAAAACATTAAAACTAACGTTTGACTCTCTCTCTTTTTTCTGTAGGAAGGCTCTTTAAACCGCTACCAGTCACCAGCGAATGCGCTCACAGTTCTTTAGAAGCATATTTTTCTTTGGAACCAGAGAAAGTAAAGACCTGCAACGTTTATGAGTAATTCTGGCAGAGAGTAAAAGTGACAGAAACAAAATACTTCAGTCTCTTAAAAAAAACAACAACACTCATTTATGCCTTAACAGACAGCTAAAAGCCACCTGGAAGTAAGCGTTTAGACAAGATTCTTGTGACATCCTTGTGTAAGCTCTTTATTTGTACCAGGTGTGCAAATAATCTAAACAGGCTTTGTGCCTTAGCGAGTGGTTGAAAACGTACTCGGAGCCCGTCTCACTACTCATGCCTGGTAACGTGTGTGAAACATACCTGAAAATCAATACTTTTCAGTACGATATAGTGTCTAATAAGCAGCTCAAACAGTGAATCCCATGTTGTATCTCCCACCTGCTGAGGAGGTTTAGAAATTCAAATAAAAGTAACTGAGAAGACTTTATTTCAAAAACAGCCACCCTGAATCGTCTTGAACAGACACAAAATCCAAAATCCACTTGATTTTAACTATTCCTTACGTTAGTTTAGTTAAAAACATTTTCTTTATATAATAGGCCTGGGTGCCGGGGGGACAACAACACTAAAGCTTACAAGGCATGCATTAGGTTGAATTGAAAAGAGGAAAATTCCTGCTTCAGAGCTGCCAACGTTTTGCCATCATTGTAAGAGAGGGTCTTTCAGGCTCTTTTTCTAACATTACAATACAAAGTTTACAAGGAAGTCTTAACCCAAAATGAAGCATAAAAAAATAAAACAAAATCCTGAGTTTGCTTTAGAATTTTACAAAACAAGCTAAAACATTTGTGCAACAGTGTGTGCATTAATGAGCCCATAACAAGCCACATTAAAGAAACACACCAGTAAAAATCTAATTTGTTCTGGCAAACCTTCAGCTGCTGAAGTTGTTCCTCCAGCTGTTTGCAGATGTCCTCCCCTGAGCTTATCAGTCTGCAGCTTTCTTACAGCTGCATGATGCATACGGGCATGTCCACAACTAGGAAGCTGCGTGCACTTTGTACTTGGCACAGCTGATGTCATTATTATTCCTCATACTACAGATTATTTTTGACGTGAGGGGCCGGATATAGCAAGAAAACACAGTGTGTGGCCCATTTTTCATCCTTTAGCTTTTCTTACACAGTAGTCATATTTAGGTTGAGCTTTGTAACTACCTATTTTATTTCACTACTTTGATAAAACTCTGATTATTAATGGAAATTTTCTGACATATTTTGATCATGAGGATTTTTTCATCTCACAATTTAGCAAGATATTAACAGTAATCCAAAATGGTGACAAGTAGCCTAGCAACACCGAAGACACGTCTTGCTGAGCTGTAGGTTGCTATAGTTAGAAGCTCCCATCACACATGAACAAAATTATAAATGTTTAGCACCAATAAGCAAGTTGTGATTTTGCCCTCAGATCCTGCAGAGAGCTGGGTATGATCTAACCTGTCCAGGAGGTTTACTTTAAATTATTTGCAGCTAGAGAGAAAAATAAAATCTGACTTCCTAAAACTGTGAAAAAAAGTGACGTAACTTAACATGTTTGAGCTTGAGGGAAATGATTGGACTAAAATGTGTAGAATTGTTTCTGAAATTATTGCGATAAACAATAACACCCTTTCAAAGAATAACCATGAATTTCTAAAGAACATTTAACAATACGTGCAGACTAGTTCAGGGTCTAGTCAGTTACATGGTGACTACTCATCTAAGGGGTCATGTTTTAACTTGACTACATATCTAAGGTGGCAAAGTAAAATTGAATGAATGTCTGATCGCCACTAGTTTGTCATTTTGGAGCCAACATTCTAGCCAGAAGGCAGGACTGCCTCTGAATTGCTCTCATGCACAATGATGCATCGTAGTGAAACCTATTGCAATCCAGTTGTTGGTAGAGAGGAAAAACAAAATCTAAAATTATTGCGACCAGCAAACTTACTGCGCTCAGTTTTTCTTATCACGCAACTAATTGACTTATCGCGACAGGCTTACTAAAAAAAAAACTTCACACATCAACAAACGACTTAAAGGCCAGATGAATCCTTGCAAAATCAAACAATTAAGTTCAGAGACAGACCTTTTTTGAGAAAAGTCAAATTTAAAAAAACGAAATCCCAGTAAATTTAAAGAAGAAAACAAGAGCAGTTTCTAATCATTAAGGAAAACTGAATTAAAAATAAAAAAGCAAACAGCTTTAATTGGCCATTGACATGAAGTTTAGACCGATGAAGGGTCATGTAGTTTGAGGAGTCCAGATCTACCCAGTTCTGCAGTGGAAGCATCTGAGCAGTGGATGAAGTGCTGCTTCCATCGTGCCCAGCCACTTTACAAGCCCATGGGGGCAGCATTGTGATCTAAGGTCGCTTGAGTCGATCACGTCTAGTGTCAGCAATGTTATAACCCCATAAAAGAATGTCAAGTGATGGCATGCAAACATTAAATAACCAGTTTTTTTACATCAGTACTCTTTTCGATTTCCTCAATGGCACATTTAGTTTTCCAAGAAACCAAAATTTATCAGGTTTAAGTTAGAAAACAATGGTTCAGCCGCAAGACTTCACTTTCACACATGGACTAACCCTCAAAGATGACTTTAACTTGATGAGTCTGTGGGGTGTTCTGGAAAAATGTGTTGAAATGACATGAAGTCCAGTTCTCCCATTATCAACACCAGATCAAACTGAAAGACATTCATAGCTATAAAAGGAGGTGCAAAAACATATTATAGAGTCAGTTTGATTTTGGATAGACAGCAAAGGTGGATGTATATATTTAGCATAACAGGTTTTATAAATTCACTTCTGTTTATTATCTCACAGCAGTTTGTTCCAGCAGCCCAATCATTCAAAGCCAGGACTGAAAGAAAAAAAGAAAATGAAAAGTCATAGCCTACAAAGTATAGAAAGGCTAGCGACACAACAGTCTTTTACTGTCAACCCAGATTAAGGTCAGTACTTGACCCTCAATGCAGATGTGAGATTTGGCAGCTAACCTCATCTCCATGGAAACTGTAAACTTGACTGACAGTTGTCACCATTCCATTTCCCCTCCCCATCATGCAGCCGACAATCTGTCCCCCCACCCCCCTCTCCCTTTTTCTTAATCTCTCAGCCAAAGCAGCAACTGCCTCTAGCTTTAACCTGGACCCTGTAAATACATAATCTGCCATCTCCAGAACTAATATGCTAGATCCCTCCCTTGCCATCACGCTAGGCCAAAGCATGGGGAAAAATTGCATCGAGCATGTCACGCATAGCAGAACTAGCCTCGGCTCCTATCAGTTCAACTCAATGACATGAGTCAACACCGTCAGTACGGGAGAATGAAAAGAAGTCATAGCTTTAAAGTAGCATGGTACATTATTCTGGGGTAGCCTCACCAGTTTAAATCCTATCTTTCATTTTGGTTTTAATTAAAATGTGTCCAGTCAGGGTTTTGCGCAGCCAAACTCTTGGCTGCGACAACAAATACATCAGAATGAGGGGGAAAAAAAATCTTACTTGAACCTGAAATTTAGGTGACCTCGGACTGAGACATGAAGCAGCTGTTCATGGGTGCATATCTGCAGCCCTTTGACTTTCCATCTCTACCAGTCAGGATCCTAAAATAAGGGCAGTTCTGTAGTTATTCTCATAATATCAAGAACTAAAAGAAAGGAGCAACTTTTACTTTTTTTTGGTTTTTTTTAGTCCAATAAGCAGAGGTTTAATCTCCAGGACATCGTCTGAAAACTAATGCTAGAGCGTCAAAGTTACAGATAGAAAGAATCTATTTAAACTGTGTTCAGTGTAAAATACCATTAATCACTCTTACTATCAGTTCTGCCGCTTCAGAAATCCCCCAAATTATTCTTGAGTGACTTAGTATTTCCACACGATAAACATCTAAAAAACATAAAATAAAACACAGAAAAGTCATTTTTTCCCAGTATTGTTCTTCTCTGTCCCACAGTGTCACACTGTGTTAGAGAGGGGGAAGGGGAGTCCTACTTAGCCAGTTATTCCTGCTCAAGGGTATTACTCTGAGCATCATATACCGAGGTGGGTGGGGGCAGGCCATCTGTGTTTGCACATGGGCTGTTAATTTAAAGGGGATTTTTTTTTTTTTTTTTTCCTGGTGGTTGATGCAACGTAGTGCTGTACCTGATTAATTATTGCCAGACTGTCAGAAGGCCTCACAAGCTCAGGGGCAATTAGATTTAAACAAATGCAAAAAAGGTGTTATTGTTTCTGGTAGAACTTGTTTATTTAGTACTATGAAAAAACTAATTACCGTATACTGCTTTATATAACAAAGTTTAAAACATGTATAATGCACTTAATTTCAGTAAACGAGTATGGCTCTCAAATAAGCTCTGCCAGCAGAAATAAAAAGAAGTACAAAGAAAATCTCTTGTGTTTTCTGATAATTGACAGATGCTTTAACCAGAAGCAAATCTGCCTACGATTACCACCAAAACTCGCGTTGCCTAGCAACATACAATTTAGAAATATGCTTTCAGAGCAGATTTGCGGACGTGTCCATTAAGAGATGAAATAACCAAAGCAACAAATGTCTGCCACATGCAAATTGAGTCCACTCTGCTGACGGCATGCATGCTAACAATATGTTGTATGTGGCTGACATGAAGAAATATGTTTCCAAACACAAATTAGTCGGTCCAAAAAAAAAAGAGCAGCGGCCTGTTTTGACAACCAGTCAGTGGGAATCTTAAATACATTTTCTCTTGGACTTTAAAAGTCTCTGAGCGAACTCACATGTGTACAATCTGCACTGGACATTTTCAAGTTTGTTTAAACCTGCCAGCTATGTAGAGTAGTTGAGGTCTGTGTGATTGAGAGTATCCATGGATTAGTGAAGCCATGAAAATGGAGGATCTGAAGGATTAAAATTCTCTCTCTATTCCCATTACAATCTGTAAAGAGAAAATGACACATCGGCCACCAGATAGGTAATTCGATTTTATCTGTCTGGTGATGCTGCTTGTCAGCCTCTAGTGAACTGATGTTGATGGGGATGTTAGTCCCGATGGCCCAAACTGCTTGACGTGTACCATTATGAGGACACGGTACTGGAAAGAACATACTTTGGTTTGTAACTTTAAAATTAGAACTTAGATCTGATATGCAAATCCAAATAAGTCCAGGATACAGAGTAGGAATGCACTGGCCCTAAATTTATTTAGCCCTATATATGTTATTGTTTTCGAAAATTTGAATAAATGAAGCTCTTTTTGTTATTATGTGAGGATTGATGGAACATTTTGACTGCAGCAGAACTGAGGGAACATGTTTGGTTGAAGTGGCTCTGAAGCTTTTTGAAAGAAGACATTCTTTAACACAACAGGGGCTTGGTGGGCGGGGTGTTGAACAGAAAGGACTTTATCAAGAAATGCAGTTAGAACAACACCACAGCCAAACGTTACATACAGCTAAAGCTGCAAATACCATCATGCAACTTCCCTGCATTCTACAGCAGAAGAGGTTATTAGAATATTGCCTGCATTTTTGCCCAACTTGCTTAGCAAGCACACAGCAGATAAAAGATAAGAGTAGGAAACATTTGCACATGAGGGTAGTGGCACACGCAGTCTCACACTCTGCACATAGATGCAAACTGCTATAACAGATGCATACACCCTGTTTTCCCACACAGTGAACACATCTGCACATAATTTCTGACTCTTCTAGTCACAGAAATCTTAATGAGAAGTGTTCACACATGAATGCAGCAACTGACAAGAATGTAACATGAACACAATTCACAGTTGTTAACATTTAAAACATACCAGAAAGGACAGCTGTTGCTTCCAAATCCTCTATACTGTGCCCTGTTAAGGCCACTTTGTCTTGTATTTAAGGAGGCAATTTCACCTAAGCATGAGATCACTGAAATAATGAAAAACTCTTTGGGAAGTATAGTGTTTGCTGAAAAATGTGTATCTCACATGGATAAGCTAACAAGAAGGTGATAAAATCATTTTAGGATCATGAGAGAACTATAGTAAGGTGGGGGCGGGATTTTCAGTGTTTACAGCAAAAGTTGTCCTTGAATGGATTTAATTTAAAATCCAGTTTAATTCCATTCAGAAAACAGATTTGGAAAAGCGATACGAAGGAATATTATGATTTTTGCTCTACTAGTGAAGATAAGCAGAAAAGACATCCTTCATCTACAGCAGACAAAATGAACACCAACTGAGGATAACAAATTGCCGAAATGACTAGAAACAGTACACACAACCCAGATAAGAATGAAAAACTACTTCTTAGACAAAGATGCACTTATTCAGAAATTAATGAAAAAGTTAGTGGATGAAAATACTTTTTAACATAAATAATCTAACATGACTTCAAGTTGATTTATAGGGTTTATTATATAGCTTCTACAATGGTCAATCAAGTTCTCAAGCCATGATATATGACACTCCACAATGCAGCCATAATGGATTTATGCAAAGCATCAACAGCCTTGTGAAACTGCAAAAAGTATCTATTTAATCCGTCATCCGCCAGCAAAGGAAAGCTCAAATCTATCAGAAGCCAATAACCAATAACGATAGAAAGGTAAAAATAATTTACTTGTATCTGGAGATGCCATAGTGGACACGATGACTGGTGGACCTGTGCGTCGACTTAACTTCTGGTTAGCAACCAAGGTACCTTGGCCTTGAACAGCCGCTCCCACAGGGACGAGGGCATTATCTGATGCCGATCCCCCACTTTTACGTATCAGCTGAGGACTAGGGTGAGGACTGTGCATAGGTGACAATGGCAGTAAATTCCTGTCCCTCTTCATCAGTTCCATGGGCACTGTGTAATTGGTACAGTATGCTTTCGGTATTTGTTGTGGCTGCTGCAAAGCTGGCATGGACACCGGCATCTGCTGTGGCATACCTTGCATGGAGTGAATAGATCCCGGTATGGCAGGCATTGACCCAGTCATCTGCTGTGGCATTATCTGCATACCTTGAATAGGCAACCCGGGTACTGTCACTCCAGAAGAATAGGCTGACATAGGTCTTGACTGAACAGGCATAACGGTTCCAGCATATGGCCCTGGGGAACGAGGAGGTTGCCCTGGGTATCCTCCAGAAGTTTCCAAGAGATGTTGAGAGGGTGCACTGCTGGGTCTCCTACCTATTACTTCTCCCATTCTCGGAGAGATGGTTTGCATGGCCCCAGGGGTCTGTGGTGGCATCAGCTGGGGATCCACAGCTAAAGGCTGTGTTGGGTGCAGTGAATGATGGTGCTGTTGGTGGTGGTAGATGTCTGAGCGATGACTAAAGCTACTGGATCGACCTCGCATGGGTGTTTGAGGCCGGGATGGTGCCGGTGTTGCCTCAACAGGTCGCTTGTAGTTGTGAATGAAGCGAGACAGTACGCGAGCCTGTCCAAGGTTTGGGGCAACGGTGCGGACATCGTTTTCCTCCATAACAGCTAGCATGCTGGTAGAATCAAATCCCTGTTGGATGAGCGAGGAGATTGTGCTTTCTGAGAGGCCCTCGTTCCGAAGCAAAGACAGAAATTCCGGATCAATTGTCTTCTTGGGATCTACAGGCAAAGGTGTTTGTGGGGCAGTTTGGGGAGGAGCAGGGACAGGACCAGTAAGTGGAGTAGTTGGTGGAAGAGGGGCAGGAGTTGGAATTGGAGCAGCCTGCACAGGAGCAGGTGCAGGCTGCAGAGGTGTAGGTGCAGGTGGAATAACTCCTGCAGTCTGCACTGGAGCAGGTGGGGCGGAAAGTGGGCCAGTCATAGCAACATGCGGATCGCATACTGCCATAGAAGGTGGAGGTGGAAGGGGCTGTTGCTGTTGCAATTGCTGCTGTGCTTGTTCTTGCTGAAGCTGCTGGTGTATTTGTTGTTGCTGAAGTTGCTGTTGCTGTAACTGCTGCTGCTGTATCTGTTGCTGCTGAATCTGTTGCTGTTGCAGATGTTGCTGCTGAAGTTGTTGCTGCTGAAGTTGTTGCTGTTGCAGCTGTTGCTGTTGCAGCTGTTGCTGTTGAAGTTGCTGTTGTTGGATTTGTTGTTGCTGCTGTAACTGCTGCTGCTGTTGTATGGTAAAAGGTGAGGCGGTCTCTTGCCTCATAATCATACCTTGACTGGTAGGATCCACTACCAGACAGGTAGCAGCTTGCTGCTGTGGATCTACTGGCCGGCCATCAATATCCGTATAAATTGACTGACTGCTCAGAGGAGGAGGCTCGCTGGCATACCTAGGAGATGCATGCTCCATACCATAGTGAGCAGGAGATGGGTCCCGGGAAGGTAAGCGCTGTTGGCCATCTTGCATCATCTTGGCAATATTTCCAGCACTAGGTTCTCTATAACCTCGACTCAACTCATGGGAAGTTGGAGGAGGGGGAGGAGGTGGTAGAGGTGATGAAGGGGCCTGAGGTACTCCCCTACCTGGCTGACCTTGATCCCACACAGCACGAGCCCCAGGTGCCATGCCAAAGTGTGAGCCCGACCTGTTCAGTGGATGAGGATGAGTTGGTGGAGGTTGGTGTTCTGGCCGGTAAAGGCCCTCAGGTGGGCGTGGAGTCATAGCTGGGTCATGAGAATAATAATCCTGATGTGAAAATGAACCTCTGTGAGACATGGGTGCTCGTTCGTAGTGGTTTAGATCCGGCACAGAGCTTTTCCTCAGCCCTCGTGGATCGTGTCGCTCTGCGTAAACCGGTCCGTAGGAAGTGTCTTGGTAAGAATACGGCACACGTTTCAAATCCAGGTCAGGGGGACGCACCCCTGGTGGAGCCTCGTACCACCCTCCTCCTTCAGTGTATGACAGGGAGTTCCGTCGGCCAGCTACTCTAGCTTGTTGCTCGTAAACACTGTCACACTGCCTCTCCCACTGACCATCATTCCCCCCTAATGTGTCCCAACTGTGGGAGCGTCCAAGACCTAACTGTTTGTTGGTGACAAGCATTGGCAAGAAAGGAAAAAAAGCTGGAAAAATACCAAGAAAACTAACAAACACAAAAAAATTCACAAAACAGAAAAAACAAGTTTTTGGCAGTGTGTTTTAGAGTGCAATTCTTCATGAACACCACCAAAGAAGAGAACGAAAGAAAAAAGAGCAAGCAAACAGAGAAGGTGCACTGTTTCACCTGATATCAGGTTGCAATATTGTAAGTCTGAGCCATCATGTGACTCCTCCTCTAGCTGGCAGTCCTTGAATAATTAATCTCCGGTCATGCTGGCTTGTTGTGCAAGAGGTAAGAGGACACCACACACAAAAACATCCACATCACACAAAACTACACGACTGGACAAGAAACAGTTATTCCATTGAGGTCCTGGTAACTGGGGACTGGCTTCAGATTGCCACCAAACATTTGTTAGTAGGCATACAAAAAAGGAAAAAAGAAAAAGAGGATGTGCTGGGTTATAGGTTGGGATGGAAAAGGGGCTTGTAGTAATCCAGTGTGGTTTATCTCTCCCCACTCTGGTACATTTTACTTGCTCCGCCGATTGCTATGAGGGATTACATCTAAATAAAGCCTGTTTAATTCCATTTCCCTCTGTGACGTCACGTGAACCAGATACCAGCGAATCTAGTGGTGGTAATGAAGATGGTGATGGCAATGATTTTGATTCCATCAACACCCCCCACCCCCCAAAAAAACTTTGTCCCACCCCGTCTTTGACCTCTGAAGAAACTTACCTGAAGCTGCAGACGATATGCTGTTGTCAACTGATTTCAGATCTGCCGGATTCACAGTATGGGGAGGGGCAGCCAAGCAAGGTGCACAGCCTCATTGAAACAAATAAAATACAGTCTCTTAGCTAAGTCCCATGTGCTGTCAGTAAACATCAAATCCACTCTGATTGGACACTAATCCCCCAGGCCCCATGCCTGCAGCAGAGCCACCACGCAACTGCAGCCCAACTCACTCTGAAATGCCCTTGATGGCTCCATGGTGCTCAATGTTTTGCCTCACTCTCTTTGATTTTGGGATCAGTCGGCCTTCTGTGCTCCAACTGCAGGACACTAAAATTTACAATGCATGAAGATTGCAGAAGGCATAATAAAATGCACCTGCAGAGCTTGTCCCATTTGCCCTCTACTGCACAGTAATCAATATGAGAGTATGTTCTGTCACGGAAAAAGAAAAATATATGAAATGCATCGCTCGTTTCATTTGTCCAATTCATACCAGCACATATATTACAACTGTATGTATCGTACTGTCTGTAAAATACAGCACCTTCCCCCTCTTTCACAAATCTCCTCTGATCTCCTTCACATTAGAGAGGCTCTATAATCTGGATTTGCCCCTTTTTAGCATAAAATAAAACAGTGATGGAGTGTTGTGTGCATGCTTCTTTGCGTGTATATGCATATGTTTGCAGAGCGGGAGGGGTCTTTTTGTGACAGCACTTAATCTGTAGCACCTACATCCTTTACCTTAGAAGCAATACGTTTTTTGACGCAGCACAAGCGACAGAAGGAAAGCGCAATGCCACAATTTTTTTGTTATTTAATATATCAACTTTGCCTCATCCTGCGGGCTACATTAACATGTAAATGACGGCAGATATTTATTGCTTTGTTTGACCACGGTGATGTTACTCCACTTCCTTAATGAAAGCTGATTCCAAGCAGAACCCTGTTTATTAATGCATGAAAACACGTAACATGAGGAAGAGTCAATTTCCATACATATCTAAACTAAGACATATCCATAGCAATGCAGTGACTAATACTTTAGGGAAAACTATCTCAGCATGTGAAAGGAAAGTTTCCTAAATTCAGAAGGCATGTGAAAGCTGCAGGCATGACAGTCTCTGGCACATATATCTTGTTTAATCACAGTTGTGTAATTAGCGTAGGAGGAGATCAGAGAAGGAGCCGAGTATTCTGCTGTTTTCACAAGATGACAGGAAGAAGCTGATGGCAGTTGCCCTGAGACAACTACGCAGATGACAGAAAAGCTTTTCAGTAAGGTCGGAAAGGGAATTTAAAGGGGAAGGCAGCAAGAATGAGGCATCGCAGATCTTTAAAATGTTCAAAATGGGATGAATTATTGGATCACACTAGTGACTATAAAAAAAAAAAAAAAAAAAAGAAAAAACGGGGACTACTGTCATTCATCATCTAAAAGATGTTGTATTTGTGGTGCACTTTGCATATAAAATTTAAAATGAAGAAAGTTGTCAGGAGTTCTACTGTAAAAGTCAGACTCCATGACAGCTCATTATTGAGATTTCATCTATGAATATTATGGTAATATTGACAGCTTGACTGAGACTTAAACATTACAGCTTTAGTATGAAGAAATGTTTCCAGATGTCTGGTGCAGTCAGACATTCATTCATGTCTACAGTATCTACAGGCTAAACGAGGGGCTTCTTTCTCCAGCCTCTTCTACTTTCATTACTCCAGAGACTATCCGTCCAGTAGAGTGGATCACACACACGTACATGAAGTCAGCCTCGAACACAGCGATAAGGGCAGAGGTGTGTTCTTGGAGTCTGTAGACCTAATCCTGCTGTGTTTGTCTCAAACTAAATAATGTTTAACATTCAAATTTTGACGTTCTTCCATTTGCCATAGTTTCCAGACTGTGCACACACTGCTGAAGGATTTAGGAATTAAGCAGAGGATTTTAGCGCAAATATAATACCACCATAGCGCAAGCTTGTAAAGACTTTAGACTGTAAAGACTGAATAAAGCTCGATTGGTAAAATTATTTAAAATGACCAGAACATAAAGGCGCTACAGGTGAAAGTGAAATTCAGGGGTTGTTCTGATAGATTTCAGTATTTTTTTCAACTATTTTTTTTTAGTATAGTTTTCAAGGTTCACTTCCTCCAGAATTAAAAAAAGCATCAATAAGTGAATAAAGAGGATGGCCCATTGCATAGACTACATATCTTTCACCACAACATTGCACTTAAACTAGCAGAACCAGTGGTGGGTGACTTCATGTATGTGTGGGAGCATGCACGCTTTTAACCACGCAAGATGTGCACCCTCTTCGCTAAATATTGGAATCCAGTGTTTCACATGCAACAAGCCGATTTCAAAATTCCCCCCCATAACCTCTCTAGCAACGCAGTCGCATGTTTGCTTTGCAAGCATTTGACCCTGCTCTGCTTGTCTTCTGACATGCAGCTCTTCATTTATGTCCCTTTTCACTCACATGTGTAATCCACCGCTAAAGCTCTGGCCTTGGTCCGACGTGCATACATGAATAAGAATCACGCCAGCTCAAAGTAGGAACTGCCCCTCAACAGAAATAAAAACAACTGTCTCCTATAGTGTGACACATCACGTACCAAAGACCTGATTTGAATGTTAAACACACTGACTTATGCATGAGCGTGTGGCAGGAGGCACTAACTGAAACTGAGATTGCAATGCCAATACCACTGCAAAGAATAATGTTGTCAGATAAATCATATGAGCGTGTGGACACATACACATATGAAACCTCTCCAGAAACTAAAGGGATTTTGAATGCAAGTAAATGACAACAAAAGGTAGCACTTTTATTAATAATTAACGGTTGTTTGGGTATTTGTAAGATGTTAAAATGGCACACATTTTTTTCCCTCCATTCTGCTAGCACAAGCACCCACAACGTAGCATCGCCCTGCAAATTCCACACAATTTCCTCCATTTTAGCTCTGTTACAAAGGGATCCATCCACCTTTAATCCATCTCCTTTGGGCACCTCTGAGCCATCCTTCATCCTGACCAATGAAGCCACAGGTCACAATAATACTCCACAGCTGAGGAGTTCATGTAGAGATTTTCCAGAAAATCCTTTGAGCTAAGCTTTATTTGCAAACTCAAACATTGCAGAGGAACAAACCAAGTCGTGTTCAGATGATGCCAGATTTTTCCCTCCAAAAGAAATGATATTTCACTATTTTTTTTTCATGTCTGCACTCTGCTCCCTCCCGACTCTTTTCGTCTCTCGTACTCTCCACAAAGACTCCAACAAGGTCATGGTTTTTGGTGAGGCACATGGAACAAGCTCGAAGGCGGGGGCGTCGCAACAGACACCACTCTGATGATTTCATACCAGAGCGGGATGTCAACACTTGAGAAAGAAAAGGAGGGATAGAAGCAAAAAGATGCAGTAAAGCCCGTTTTTTTTAAGTTTTGGACAAGGACACCCAATGGGCCCCACCCTCGTACTCCTCAGAGAGGATGAGAGCACCTCCCTCCCCTCCAACTCCCTGATTATATGTCCTGTTTAATATAAAGCTTTTGTCAGGTCAGTGAAATGGGAAAATATAAATATTCACATAACATCGAATTATATTTTAGTGTTCACAGTCCCATTTGTCACTGATAAAGCAAAACTACACACTCAAACACGCATCTACACATCCATTCAGCTGCAAACACTTGGACTCATCATGACAAATTCCACTACCCCACCTTGTGGTGTTTGCATCCAATCACAAACTCCCAACTTGTAAATAAATCAACATCGAAGAACATGTTGTCACTGCAACCTACTTCACTTCGCAGCACCTCTCGCATCCCATCTCTGCCTGGATCAGTCAGTTAGCTCTGGCTAAACGGCAATGGCAACGACTTTGTGCTGCCGCCGGAGCCAATGCATGCTGGGAACACAGATGGAGCGGACAGAAGGAGACACAGGCAGACAGAGAGTTAGAGAAAACGGGGGAATGAGGGAGTATGGGAACCGATGCTGACAACAGATGTTTGTCACAGTTCCCTTATTGCAGTTACACTCGTCTTGGCACTTAATTAAACCCACAACAGAAGGAACATTTGTACCGTATACATTTTGGAAGCTGATATCTAAACTAAACAATGCTTGTATGGGCTTATTTGAAAACAAAAAATTGTAGTTATTTGGATAATTAAGAGTTAACTGATAAAGTAACTGAAAATACAAGTAGATATTTTCTGAAATACAATTTTTTTATTAAAAGAAGGGAAATTATTCCCAATATAGTTTTTTTCTGATCAAATATTCATCTTAGCAAAGAATATTTATAGAAAAAAAACATTTGGTAAATGTGCAGTAGATGACATGCAGATATCATACAAGTGGTTGTTGTCTCGGCTATTTTCTGCTGAACAAACTGAATACAAGACATGAGCTCTACAAGTCACACTGGTTCTATCTCAAACAGCGCTGTCTGGAAACAACATTTGAATTTTTAAAATAATTTGCTGTCAAAGGGTTTCATTTTTTTGTTCTTTTGAGCTATACATTCTCAGCCTATGTTGCTTTTCTCTATTTTATATGATAAGCATCAAAACGCCTCTGAACTTTAGTCACAAAGTGCGGAAATGGGGAGAAACCCACCGTGGCAGTAAAATCTACATTCCAGCTGCGTGACCCTTAATGGAAGCTAAACAGCCACACTTGATCAGCCATTTCGAATGCGATTTGGGACACAGGCTAACACTCAGTTAGCCACCCATCACAGTGAGATGTGAGATGTAATCGGAGCATTCCACTGCGAAACAAGTATCGGACTGAAAGTTATCCTCAGAAGATATATGAAGATTAGTGAAGCTGCCAAGTGCAACCCATGACATTGTTGCAATCACAGTCACTCCGTAAAATTCTTGTTTTTGTCAATACACATGATATCAACTTTGATTTATTTTTCACGCTTCTGTCCCAACGCTCTGTTTTTAGATAATAGTGGGTGGCTTTGACGCCCCATATCTTTGCTTTCGAAATACCCTTTTTACATGGCTGAGTAGATTTAATGCTGCCGTGGAAACAGCGTGATTCAGCACCATCTGATCTTTCAACTTCCCTGATGTGAATCATCCTCCTCTACGCACTTTTTAAGAGCAGCTGTGGGGACTAAGTGCAGCAGAGAAAAATCCCCCTTCCTCTCTGGCAGAGTGGCTTCATTGTTGATAAGAGACACAGCAGGAGGTGTCATTTGCAGCTCGGGAAACATCGACATAGGAGATTTAACACATTGCTCAGACACCATGCTTTCATTCCTCTTGTTTAAAATAAATAAATACATAGGTTAGATGAGAAACATGTTTCCAAGTGGGGTGGGGGGGGGTGTTCTTAGATGCAGCATGTGGTTCTTGTTCTGAGGGAGGAAACAGCAGCATCACTGATTCATTTAAGAAGCTAGAAAAATGTGTTCCTGCATCTTAGTGGGATTTCCCTCAGAGATGAGCAAAGAGTCATTTTGTTATTTTTCTGTGGCTTGTCAATGTGAAGGATGTGAACTGATTCAAGAAACTACTTTTGTTCCACTTATATCAAAACCACTAAACTAAATGCAAATCAGCAAATTGCAAAAAAAAAGAAAAAGAAAGAAAGATCTCCATCCACCTTTCTTAGAAATGATTAAGTCATTTCATAGAAAAAAATATGAAAACCTATTTTTCCCCCTTTCAGTTTTTTGTATACCACTTCCTCATGTTTTCCCCAATTTTGGCTGTGTCCGAATGTGCACCCTATGCCCTAACCCCTCATTCACTACATAGGGTTGCACTACATAGTGGACTATATAGTGCCCTCAATTTCATTGTGATTCGGACACGAAGCTCTCTATCGCGCATCACGTACAGTAACTACCAGCTGTAACTGTGGCAAACACAACAGACTTGAAAGTTACGTTTCAAATCCAATTTAATTTCGTGTCAGTGTCTTATTTACTTATATTGCATTTTATTCTTGCTTTTTATCATATTTATTCAGTATAAAAGAAGCTCACTTCCTTTCAAGATGCATTGTGGGTAATTTTGAGTGCACTACTTTTTTCCCAAACTACATTCGGACACCCCTACAAAATGGCGTGAGCCCTATATAGGGCGCTATGAAGGGCATGGGGTGCACATCCGTAGACACAGTATGGACAGCTTGGATAATGTGAAATGATTGCAGTTGCAGTGTGCAAAAGACAGATTGATGTGTTTACAACCAAAGGAAATCTATTTCAGATGCAAAACATGGTATTTACCTTTTAAAAACACGAGTCCTAATTAGTTTGCCAATCACAGGAGAGACTGGATATTAACATGCCAAAGGAACCTAATTACAACCATAACATAAAGTATCTCTTGTGCTTGATTTTTTTTTTTTTTATTTCTGTGTTTAAATATGAACGTTTGGTTCTACAGAAAACTAAAAATAAGCTAATTTGCTCACATTCTTTTGCACAGAAATCTGAAAATTGCACATTCAATGAAAAGATCTCCTTTTAAAATCCTCATGGCACGAAAAATATCAACCATAGATGTTTTTATTAATCATGTATTTTCAGTGCAGGCTATGAATTAAACATAAACACCCTCTTTAATGAAAACATTCAGATTAAACATGCTAATAAAGGAAATTCTTGGTGGTATGATATATGCTACTAAAGGGAAGATTTCAGTTTTTTTTTTTTAAAAAAAAAGGTTAATATCTTAAAATTCTACATAATTCTAATGAAATAAAAAAAAATTATTAATGGGTTTGATCCATTCATACAGTTTCAGTATCTTTAAAGTTAAACGCTATGTTGGTTAGTGCCAAACTGATGAATCTGAACATTTTAAAAATCCATTTACCTTACAGTCTGTATAAAAACTGTTTACCAATCACAAACATCAGTGGTGGATACCTCCAAACATGGAGGGTCAGAGTTCTCACACACATTGATTTGTTTCAGATGTATTGCAGCAGGGAAACCCCTAACACCTGCAGGACTTCGGCTCTCAACGACCAAACTTGCCCACCCATGATGTATATGACAAAAAACTGTCTCAACAAATTACAATTTTGACTAAGATTACATTCAAAGTTTTAAAAAACATCCTAAAAAAGATGATTTACTGAGGCTAGAAGCACAGAGTATAAGCAAAAGGAAAGCACACATTTATAGACAATAAATAACCAACACATTCAGGCCCAGCTAAAAGTCAATAAAGAATAAAGGAAAGACAAAAGGGGAAAATCTCTTGCTGCGAGTTCTTCTTAATCTTAAAACAATGCACAAACACACACAAATCAATCTTACAAGTTCACATAATCAACCCAAGGACTCAGAGGAATACTTCACTTCATCACAAACTCTCCTCTTTATCTCTCCAACTATCAAGTGTCAGTCGGCCATCAAGCAGGCCACATCTACCTGTAGCACACCCACATGCACTAACACAAACATATTCATACATACATACACTTCCTCTATAAGATATCCTTCACAGATGAAGCCTGAATCCTCAGCTGGTCTCAGGACAAACACTCATACCAGCAATACCACTGGCTTTTCACTGAATTTCTACCAGCCGGCTGCAGAATGTAAATACCAGTGAAAACTTCTGCTCTGAATAAAAACAAGGATAACCACTCACGTGTACGCTTTACATGTGCACGCACATAGAGACAAAACCATACTGGACAGCGCATACCATCACGGTACCCATAGGTTTCTAAAGAGCGGATTTGAAGCCAATAGGTGGGTCCTACTGTCGCCATCTTGGTGTTTCGTCATTACCGGAAAATTCCAAAATGGATGAAAAGGTAGAGCTGAGAGGGCTCCGTCACGGTGGAGCCAGCAGGAAGTACGCAGCTGTAACCAGTGATAGCGCTCTAACATGCATGAATCAAAAGGACACGCCTCTAAATTTAAGATTAAAATAACATCGATAATGAAGCGATAGAAAAAAAATCCCCCCCCAGAGTTTACATGACAGAAAATTGTACCTATTAAAATGAAAAAAGTTTTTGGAGCCACTCTGTAAACATGTTTCTGTCAGCTGTGAAATAATTTTAACATGGGAGTCTATGGGCATTGCTCTCTATTGCAGCCAGTCATCTAGCGGTGAGGGCTGAACTGCAAGTATTTCCATTTCCGTATTGGCGTCACCATCGGCAGCCAGAGATTGCTGCTTGGACAAAACGTACAGAAAAAGTGGAGAGTTACTTACCCTCACAGATTCTGTCCAGCCGCTGTCGTTTCACTTTATGTTTTTCCACCAAAGCCATCCTGTCGCAGCTTTCAATGCTCTCTCTTGATGTCTGAATCCCTCTCAGTTCCTCTTTGCCTTCTTAGTTTGTTGATGATTTCTTTCTAAAATTCAAGAAAGCAGGGGCAGATATAGTTACAGATGGCAGTTAAAGAAGAAGTGTGGATTTATCCATAGATTTTAGATGACAAATGGTATTCCTTTAATCTTATATGAGGAACCCCACATGACAAAATATGTTACAAAAATGCTGCCATTTGATGTTCTGCAGCAGTTATCTTGAAAGTAATTTACATCTGCTGTGCCCTCGGGAGGCCACAATCAAAATATACTGTACACACAGTGACTTAGAGCGACATATAATTCTGAATTATGCAAAGCAAAACATCACTTACAGGACATGAAAAATGTATGATGTGCAAATTATAAAACACAGGACTGTGCGGAGCGCAGGCAGCAATGAAAATGCAGAGTCAGAGCTTGCAGAGTTGGGTAAATTTCAGCTAAATCTTTTATTTGGGTCACATGTTAATCTTGATTTCAAGGCTTTCTAAAAACAGATGATAAGAAGAGGAAGCTAAAGAAAAATTTTCATAGCTTCTATCTTATAGGGAAGAAAGTAGCACTGACTTTTTTTTAAATGGGGAAAAAATGGATTTTTCTTTCATGAAGTCTCCACTAGAGGGAGCCTCATCTCAGAAAGCATCAGTTATTCAAACCAAATTAAATGTCCCATCTTCGAGCAGAACAGCTAAAATGAAGAAGAACACATCCAAAAATGGACAAAAACAGTGAATTAATGACACATTTTGCAACTCATTATGCTCAATGTTCATGCCACTCTGAGAAATTATTTTCTAACTGGCTTCTGCTGAAGCCTGGGGGTCACTGCATTATTTTTTTTTTAAAAAGGTTGGTACAAGCAAACACACACACACTCCCATACACAGAATGATAAAAACAGCAAGCATGCTTACAGACACGCGAAGGGCAACGAGTCAAACAGAGGAATGTGGGTCAGTTAGTCAGCAGACAGGAGGAGGTTGTATCAGCAGAATGAAGACAGAAAAGGAGGGCTGGTGGGAGGGAGAGGAAAGTACTAATAAAAACATCATCTAACAGGATGAGTATGGTGTGACACCATCCTCCTACATTTTAACTCAATATCTGTCAGCACATTCTTGCCCCTGGACACAATCCTAAAGTGCTGCACCGTGACAGTGGCTCTCAATTTATATGTCCTGATGTTGTTTATTAATATTTCTTCCTGTAAATCCCGAACGCAATGTTTTAGTGGTGTGCGTGGCAGGTGAAACAATGTGCCTGCTGTAGAGGCAGTAGGACGTGAGGCGAGGCACTTGAGCCGAAACAGCTTAAAAGTGTACGACTGAGAGCATTTCAGCCTGCTACACCCATCAAGCTGGGCCCAGGCTTCCCTCCTCCACAAGGTATGCCTTTCGGCCAAACACATGAAAACCCACATGTGGGAGTCAGAGGAGAAGTCATTGAGTAAGAAGAAAAACAGTTAACAGTCACTCAGATACGCCTGGTCTGTGAATAGACAGGAGAAGAAGACGACATGGACAGGCATCTCTGGGTCTGTGCTGCCTGATCAACAAGCCCTAGTTGTTATCTATGAATCCGGCCATTTTGCATCCAGACTTCACTTTTGCTAACAGCTCCCTCAGAGTAACGAAGACTGCTCTAATGATGCAGCAAAACTGCACCGCATCCTTTATAACTAAAGGTGGCAAGACCATATGAGTGTGGAGAAGTAATTCAATGCTGCGCAAGCCAATGCAATCCTTTTCCTTCGTCTTCTTCTTCATTATGGCTCGTTCTAAACTTTCAACAAAAAGTGGTCATTATAGAGACGTTTTGACTTATTTTAAATCTTTGATTTTAAATGTATTGTTATATGAAAGTATAAAAATGGAAAACTTCACATCAGCTGTACACGAACATGCCATTGTGTTAAAACTTCTGACAGCAGAATGGATTAAGCTAATCATTTTATTTCATTTCTAAATTCTGCAAAAGAACCTTTAGTGCTTATATCCATGAATGCTGCTTTGACACATACCACCCACTTAAAAGCTGCTGTAGATTGAACACATGAAAGATGCAAGGGGAGAAAGGCCAGAAACCGAAGCAGCATCCAAACTCCCTGAACAAGCATCAGCCGGATGAGCCCGACCCCTGGGGGCTTCGCTTTGACCAAACATTACACCCAAAGGAACGACAGCAAGTCACCTGCTGCATCGCATCATTTATCTCCAGGAGAACTGAAGAAACACACCTCTGAAACTTTAACCACATGCATCTAAAACCGCCTTTAAAAGATGGAAGTTCGGTCCCGACACCTTAAATGAAATGAACAAACCTATACGTCACAACAAACTACGCACCATAAGAATTAGCATGTTCAGAGGGGCTGGCATGCATGCAGTACTCCATTACCTGACTCACAAGAAAGAGGTCCATGTAAGAAACTAAGAGGGTTGAAAAGTCAACAACTTTGAGCAGAGCTCTCAGGCAGAACAGTGTCAGAGAGGAAGTACAGCGATCCTGCAGCACTTAGCACCGTCGCTGCTCCATTGTTGCTCCACTAAGTGCTGTTATGTAACTTAACAATAAGGGGATTGACCTGAGACTAAATATGTGTATAGAGCTGGAGGATAGGAGGAGGAAAAGAGGAAAACGTCTTTTACACACATGCACATGACAAAAAGAAATTACACAACCCTTGAGACCGTCTGGCTCAACATGGCAATGACTCGCACTGAGTTGTGGTTAATCATGTTCGCAGGTTCCCCGACAAGCCAGTCGATGCTACCGAGTTGGATCCTGACAAGTGATGCAACTCCGTACATTGTTCTTCTATTCTTAGTCATTTTGTTTCTTTGAAATGTATGAAATAGGATTATGAAGGCTGCTTAAAGCACTTTTTTATTTTTACTATGGTTGAGAGAATTGTAGCAAGTTCGGTATAAATGTGAGATATTTCAGGATTTAGACATGATGTTGAATGAACAGTACAGCCATACATAATCAGGAAGCACCGCACTAATAGATATATTTCATATTTCTGTTCTTAACAAAATGATTAAAAAAAAGGTCAAAGCTTCATAAACATGCAACCAAAGAAGTATTAAAAGATCAGTGATAAATTGGAAAAACTATCGAGAGGGCTTCATGCTCCAGGGCAAAAAAAGGGCAAGATAGGGTCAGATCTTCACTTCTGACCAGCTCTGGAAACAGATTCTTCTGTGTGTGCTTGTGAATTCGCAACCTACTGTCCAAAAATAACGCACTAGTAAAAATGAAACTGGTAAAAATGAAAAGACAAGTAAACATCACGCCGTGTGTCCCCTGTTCATGATAAGACTGCAAACAAAGCACTACAAGCAGCATTAACGCCATCCAACTGACAATGAAATGTCTATACTTTGACCTTTTGACAAACTGACATTAAATATTTTTGAGTGTATTAGATTTTTTTTTTGTCTGGGATCTTACATGTGATGACACATATATAATATGTCCAGTATCAGCTAATCTACTCCAACCCGTTCGGGTTCGAAACCACATCTAAAAGCCAACTAAGCCACTAAGTATTTTGTTAAAGCCCCCTTGTCAGAAGAGTCTCCTTAAAGTTTCTCTCAGTAGTCAAACTAAACCACGTCTAAACCTCGTCTATGAAAGCAAACTCCTGCGAGGAGTTGTGCTGTTGCCTTTCTGCAGCTTCTAGGAAATTTCCCTTCACTTTAACACCACATCTCTTTTATTAGTATTTTCCCTCCTTTTGTTAGAAAAACCCACAGAAAAACAGCAGGCCAGGACATGTTGGGAGGCTGAAAATCCCATCATGTGAGAAGAGGAAATGAAATAGAATTTTCTTTCATTTATTACTATCTATTTATTTAGATCTTTTGACTAAGTTCATCTCTGAGGGGAATCCTCTTACCAGACTAAGATGTAATGTTTCGGATGTAGTTAAAAAGGCAGAAAATGTAGTTATATGTTGGATTTTTCCACATGCTCCCAATAAAGCATCTGTGTAAGTGTTTACTACTAGAGAAAGTTCCCACCATGAAGAAAAAAAGATCTTGCTCTTTTTTTAATACAGCAAATAAGATTTCACCCATAAAGTTTAAATGTGTGTCAAAACCTCAGAAGCTTCCAAGAAACTGAATGACCTTCGATGAAATCTTATTTTTTTAAAAAGCCTTTTTAAGCCAAAAAGGAATAGAAACAGGCAATAATACATTGCTTTCTTTTCCACCTTGTTTTACTTTACTAGCTTTTTCCAGCAGCTTAGTCTGAACATTTACCAAACGATGAATTTCAGGAGAAAACACAGACATGTGCTCATGCAATTCATTACCATCAACAGTACGGTGAACACAATATAGAGAGCAGGACAAATGAAGAAGCCATTGCTTGATGCTAACTGCTTGAAATTTAATAATACAGCAAGTCAATGAACAGGGGGATACCCAACCGTCAACGTTTTGAGGAAGAATAGTGAAGCACCTAAAGTGACTGTTTAGAAATGAGATTAATATCCCTAAAGGTGCAAGGCAGCAAAAACAGAAGAAACAGAGAGTGGAAGGTAGTTAAGGCTTCTCTTCTCTCATTAATCTGATAGTTGGAGTTCTAAGGGGCACGTAAAGCTGTCACTCAGGCTGCTGTTTTATATCCTCCTCCTCCCTGCCAACCTTCTCACACCATATGCAAATTCACCAGCCACTGACAGTTACACCTCTGCTTTCTTTTCTACCTCTCCGTTGTCATCCCCCTCCCTTAAGTCTTTCCATCCATCTGAGCCTTCTCCATTTATCTCGTTTTGCACGTCCTGCCAAACTCTGGCAAACAGCATCACCTTTATTCCCCATTCTTTTTACTTTTATCTATGTTTCTATGCTGCCTTTTATCTAAAACATTTTCTCCCTTCCTCCGCCCGTCCCCCCCTCTCAGGTTCTCTCCATCTTTCTCTCCTCTCAGCTCTAAATAAAATGAGACTGCAGCAGTACTAACTGCTGACTTGGGCTAATGCACGATTTTGTAATAATGCCTATTCGTTTAAGTCACCCAGGAAACGCATAATGGTGACATTACTGTGCACGGTAGCCAAGCTCAGCGGGCCCCCTCCCCCCCTTCCCCCGCTTCATAAATCTAATGATGTAAAACAAAGTCTGTCATAATGAATGTATCTCATACCTAACAGGCTAGATACTAAAACATATTTACTGATATGATATGAATGCACAAACACAATAGATATAAAACATGTGCATTCACACACACATATATATATACACGAGTAATCACATCAAACCTCTTGTACTTATACTGACATGTGAAAGGTTTTTTCGAAGATGGTTTTATTGGCATGATAAATCTGTCTATTCCAGTTGACACTCAGCACAATGTCAGTGACCTCAACCCTGTTTCTGTCATAGACAAAGATCAACACTCTGAGTTGAACTACACACACACTAATCCTAAACCTATTCATATACTTAGCAGGTTTGGACCATACACAGGATATGATGAAGTTTACTGCTGTTGATGTCTAAAGATTTGGATCCCACTGAGGACCTATCATCTTCCATAAAAAAAAGTAACTGATTGGCTGTAACGGACTGGTGACCTGTCCAGTGACCTGTGACCTGGTGACCTGTCCAGGGTGTATCCTGCCTCTCGCCTTCTAATTGCTGGGATAGACTCCCATTTCCTTTGGACACTAAACTGGATCATTCAGTATCGAAAATGAATGAGTAAAAGATACCTGAATGGATCTAAAGATGAAAAATTAGGGATTGAAGTATTGAATGCAAGACTTTAGATATCATTTAGATCTCTATACACTTCAACACACTGTGCACTCACAAACACATTCAAGCTGAGATGGCGTTACTTTTTAAATTCAGTCTTCTAATGGATCCGCGTGTGCCTCAATGGCCAAGATATGCTTTTCTTTCTTCCCAAGCATTTTCTTTTGATAAGACGATTGTTTTATTCTTCTTTAAATTCTGCAAATTTGCAAAATGTCAGTAAACATTTATAATATCTTATTATTTTTGCTGACTAGTCTGGCTCCTCTCTTCCAGTACATTTCATTGTGCTGTTGACAACATGTGCTACCTTACATATGACAAATTAAGCAATTTCAATTAATAACATGACAGTTTCCATGTGAAAACACATAAAGGTAAACAAACGTTAAGGCCTTATAATCAGACGGATAGCCATTTGTCTAAACTTCTTATTGATATGTATTGGGGGTCAAATTATACTGATGACCTTTCACGGTTTAAATTTCAACCTTATAGTTCCCACTATACGGTGCAAAACAGACAGCAGTCTTTACTTTTTTCTATACAATTCCTTTTTTTAAAAATAAATTTGATTTGGCTGAAAGGGTTTAGTTGTTTGTTTTAGGCTTTCCACCGATTGGATCGGCTTGATCGGCCGATATTTCAAAATTTTTTCCTATTTTTTTGATCGGTCCTAAAGTCTTCATTCACCGATCCGATCAATGA
>JBAMHX010000018.1:17399659-17413044 GCA_037177515.1 Pseudomugil tenellus | reverse complement strand
CTGTGATCGGATCGGTGATCGTTTTTTTTAAGGTCTCTGATCGGTGATCGGCCCCTAAAATCCTGATCGTGTAAAGCTTAGTTTGTTTTTTAATTTCATAAGTTAAGGTGCAAAGTTAGCCAGGTTAAAGCCACGTTTGTGCTACAATGCCTTTTTTCCACAAATAATGGATACCTGTCAATCAAAAGGACACGCCCCAATTATGTTAAATTTCAAGACTAAATAACATCTAAATGGATGAGTTTTAAAAATAATGGGCCCAGCATATATCCAACAGTGTTTTTAGTTGTTTTATCCACAACTTCCTTGAAAAACAAAATGCAAACCTAAATTGGTTCTGCTTTGCAAGGTCAGATGAAAATATGCAAACTTTTATATTTGTATTTATATTTGAGAGGCTTTTATTCAACGTGGACTAGCAAGGCTGGGATGAGCTCGCATGTCATGCTCCCTATCTCCATGTTCGCCTTCGAGGACCCGGTTTATGTTCATGTTTGTCCTTCGATAGACGCTGTTTTCTCAACACACACGAAGCTCTGAAGATGCATGAAGAGTTCATTTGCCATACAGATTGGGACAATTAAAGTAATTTGGCTTGACTTTGTTAAGTTTTGTTGCTCTTGCTATGCTGCAAGCCTCCTGTATTAATGTGCTGCTTTGCTGGGAAGAAACAAAAAAGTTGCCAGTTGCCAGTTGCTTTCAATGTGTTCACATGCTCAGCCAAGAGGCATAAAAACAAACCTTGTCTGTGATACGTTGTAATCGGCAAGCTGTGTGAAAATGTTATCAGATGGTATGTTTGCCATCTCACCTTGTCCTTCTGAGCTGTGAAGCACATTTCTTAACTAACACCTACTTTCCAAAAAGCAAAAGCATTTTTTTTTATCATTTAGTAACATTAACTGAAAATATCTACCCTTTTGCTGTAATTTCTCGAAAATCTCCTGAATTTAATGGAAACCCCACGGAACAAAGATGAGCAACAAGAATGCAATTTCACAGATATGAAGTAATTATGCATCAAGGACCTTTCAAGCTCTTCCTTCAAAAAAGGAAACGAATAAAAAGATGAATGTTGAAATATCGCCAATCGCTTTAACCAGAGGCTGGTTGTGGAATGAAGACGCCTGAGTCTCTTTTCTAGCTAACATTATCAAAGAAACGAGATTAACTGACAAAAAGTGATTGTAAAAATGTCTTTCTCTGGTCATGACAACACAGAAACTCTTCATGAAAGTAGCCAGTTAAACCTGTTTAAGTGATCCAAACCAGGGGTTAGGTTACAACCTCGAAGTTCATGACTTTTTCCACAGCGACACAAAATAAGAACAACGGCCTTATTGAGAGGAAATGCAAAACGGCCTCAAAAACCTTTCACAAAGACACATGCATAAACAAAACAAACACAAAGACATGCAAAAAAAGTCACCACAATGACACACAAATCAATAAACAACCCACTGAACAGCCACCAAGATTCGTGAGTGGACTATTAAGAGACGAAGTAACAACTAAATAACAACCAATTAAAGCTGAAAAACAACCAACAAAGACATGTAATATTGTAAAAGAAAAAACTTCTAAATGAGTAGTCAAAAGTCTAATGAGACACAGAAACACCAGAAAAAAGGAATTCCCTCCAGGATAGTCTGGGTGACCCGACCGGACAGGAAGCGATTGACATATCACACAGAATTTACTCAACCAGATCAAACCCCCTCGGCAACATCACGTAGTTACAACAACTGCTTGTTTAGAAGAAATAGAAATATAACAGGAGAAATGGCAAAACTCAGCTCATCAACTGGGATTGTGAACAGAAATCTGTCCACTTCACCCACTTCATTCATCAGATGTGAACATTGGAGCAGGGATGCTCATTCCGGTTATCCAGCAGGTTTTCCGTACTTTCCTGCCCCAACATATCTCACTCACATTAATGAGTCATCATGCAGAAGTTGATAGGCTATTAGATCCATATAAATTGATTCAGGTATGTTGAAGCAGGAATACATTGAAAACCTGAGTTGTGGGTCTCGTAGGACAGGAGTGCATAACCCTGCGATGGAGCAAAGTCAGATATATTCCATCCTCAAGACTATTTTATTTTGGTGTTGAAATCTAATGCAGTTTCACAAAAGATGCTGGTGCCATTAACAGGTTGCCCATTGGTTCCATTTGCATTCACACTGTACACTATATGTACTGGGGTTCACTTGGGTTTGTTACAACCCAGACTTGACATAGTGGGTCATGTGACCAACTTGTTTCCAGGTGAGGATAGTGGTATATGGAGAAAAAAAAAAAACAGAAAAATGCAGTTTTACTACTGATTAAAAGGCAGATAAGTTTTGAAAAGCTGTGGCAAATAATTCACATCCTTATACACTGTTCAATGGAAACACCTGCAAATCATAGTTGTTGTTTGTCAAAACTGTATAAAATCACTTTTATTTTGCTAAAAACTGTAACAGCTAGTGAAATAATGACCCCAGTTTAGCACGAGCATTTGCTTGTTTGGTCTGCAATACAGTGTGAATGTGTTCATGCAAGTCCAAATAAATACTACTTACTATCCATGGAAGTGGAAGAAAGTTTGTTTGAAACAAGTCAAAACGCTCCCTAACATACTAAAAAAACAACTTCTCATGAATTACAAGATAAATAGTAAAACCTGCTTTTACAAAAGCAATATTTGACTTTGGCTGGCTGGATAGCAAAATATTCATCAAATAAAATAATCATAAAAGGTCAATAAACATCTCATCAAAATGATTTATTCTTGCTTAGTCTGACGGGAAGCCCCACAGTCACTGACTTTGAAATGTCCTTCTCTAAACATTATTGTGAATTCAGCAATGCCCCCCCCTTATAATCGTATCAGAATAATTACATACACTTACGCATTTTTTTGTCGGCTTAGGTTGACCAGTGTCAATTTTAATTGGTGAACTTGGCGATCTGCCTTTTTGAGTTAATTACCCTCTAAGCACCTGATGCATATGCAGCAACATTTAAAAGCAATTAAACAGCAAATTACCTGTTAAAACGAGTTTATAATGCAAGTGCTTTCATTTACCAATTCCAATTTGGAGGGGAAGAAAGTCATTATACAGATATGTAATCCTTCATTAAGGTGAGTTTACTGAACATTAGTTCACATTGAGAACATGTCATTTACTAAACTCTAGGCATAAAAATGTGTTTTACTGAGCCTAACAGATTTTGAGACTGATTTCATCATGAAGCTGAGTATAAAAATGAATTAATTTTGTGTAATAAAAGAATTGTTAAATTACATTTTAATTGTAAATAATTCATTTTGGCCTGTCTAATTAGCAGTTTACTTTTAAAAAATACATGCACTTTCATATTTAATGTTTTCTCAGAAGTGATTTTTCTCAGAATAAATGCATGAGTCAACAACTTAGATTTTTTTTCTTTTTATGATCTTTTGACTATTTGTAACTACTGACAGCAGTGGATTCTGAAAGAATCAGGGAACGCCAAATTTCCATTCCTGGCACCGCATTTGGGAGAGAGTTGACTTTTTGCAAGAAAATAGTGATACCACAGCTCAACACAGTCAGCATACTGTTGTGTTTCTGAGGCATTCATTTATTTCCACCAACTTGGCACAACAAAGCGCAACTTACAACAAACCGATCGCTGATTCATACTTCTCTTTATAAGCAGGGACTGATACAAACATCTCCTCTGAGATCTCTCTCAGTTTATAGCTCGCAGTGTTGTTATCTACACTTGAGTTGTGCACTCGCTCTTTTTTTCCCCTTGAAATCTCAAACACTTTATTATTGATTGTGTGTCTGCAACACCTTTAAAAAAGACTCAATGATTTGAGGAACCACAATACTCTGATTTCAAAAGGCCAGTTAATCCAGGTGAAGCAGTAACGTGTAACAAGGTCTTGTCAGATTCTCAACAGTAACATACATACAAGTCAGCTAGATTGTAAGTTAGAGTAAATGGTGAGTAAATGGGGTTAAGGAAAGGCCAATCTTGCCCGAGAGGCCAGCTCGCCATGGGCTGAACACCACTGACCTAGATTAATACCAACCATAGCAGCACCAGGACTATTAAACACACCCTGGTTTCCTGTATCCTGCCTTTCTGTCTGTGTGTGAAATGATTCCATCTGTCAGTCTCAGCTGGGCTGAGAACACGGCTGAACGCCGCTGCCCCCACACACACACACACTTATACACATCAACACCAAAAAACCCAGACGTGTCAGCTGGGAACTGAGGCCAAGGTGGGTGTCTGGCTGCATCGTGCCTTCAGGGAACAGCGTGAGGGACTCAGCTTTACGAGTCTTTATCATTCCAGGGATGCAAACAGACTGCAGAGAACATGTGGTTTCAAAGCAATCTGAAAAGATTTCTTTTTAGTGACAGCAAATTTGGTCTGCTCATTTTACCCCTAATGGCTTGTGATAATTCTTTTTGAGTAAATGTATTGTGATTGTGTGTAATATTTAATACCAAACAGAACAAATTTAGATGGACAGCAACAAAGAGCCTGCAAATACATCAGCCACCTGAAAGCAAAGAAGTCTGAAAGAAGAAAGAAACAGGTACAGATGGATAAGAGCCACCCAGGAATGGAGAAAAAGAACATAAAGCAATGAGGGGTCAGGAATGAGGTGTGAGTCTGCGAGAAAAGACAAAAACGCCTTTGTGTAGATTCAAAAAATTTAATGGTTTAAAAATAAAAAAAACGGAAAGCATCTAACTATTCGATATATCAATTCAGTTTGCTATACACAGTGAAATTGAACACTTTACTGATATCACAGAAAACCAGAAGACAACAGAGGTCTGGAAAATGTAGCAAAATGTGAAATATTCATCACTGATGAATTTATGACATGACTGGAAAAATGTTTATCAGCTTAAAATATGTTTTTATGTTGGAAATAAACTTGTTCCCCGGAAATATTTTTCTGTAACTGCGTCATGCCTCATCCAAAGAATTAAGAATGCAGAAACCTTGAAACAGATTCTACTGAGGCTTCCTTGAAACACACGCATTTCCAAACTCACACAAAAGTCCCAAAAAACACATCACTAAGGCTTGGAGAGGAAGGATGGAGAGTGTGTCTTCTCTGAGGCTCTGTGACATGTGAACCCACACTAAATCTGTTTTATTCAGGACCAGGAGGTCTAACATCTCTATGCACGTGAAAATCAAACATGTCTTTGTGCAAACAAGCTGATGAGTTGAAAAGCTCAACTATCCCACTGAGCTTCTAAGCAGCGCAGAATCAAAGAACTGGCCTCAGGCTAGCCAAACACTGCTAATATCTATTATAGAGATTGTGAAGGTGATAAAACTCACTCACTCAGCTCCGAGACTCTGTCAACACTCCCATAAGTGTAAGCAACAAGCGGATAAAAATTAGACTTTCCACAACAGATGAGTGATGAGAAGCAGGACGACAGCAATCCCAGTTTAGGTCACAGAACGGCAACAATAAGATAATTCCTTTTGTGTTTGTTATGAAAGTGTGGGTTTATGTGTGTGTGTGTGTTACTGACAATGACGTTGCTCTGCAGTAGCGACCATACTGATGTCCAATGCTCATTTAAGTCAAAGAGAAGTGCAGTTACTCACTTAACAGTGTGGTTTATGAATCAAATGGTTTCATGGCAATCGGCCAGATTTGCCTTTTTGGATTCCTGCCAGTATTTGTGCGAGCCTGTTAGATGCATGAAAGTGTGGTATGTGAGCAGTTTTCACTTCATCTAGAGGGATAAGATAACAGCATTAAAAGATTAAAGGTCGGCTTGTCTTATTGACCTAGAAGCCCAATCATACCAACATTAAAACTGTGTCTTTTCAGAGTACATTCAGTTCATAGCAGTTGTCATTGGGGGGATTCATTCTTGAGTCAAGAGGGGAGGGGGGCAAGAAGTATGCAAGCATAAGTTCAATTCTGCCAGACCTCAGGAGGCAAATTCGTAACAGCACCACTGCTCACAGAAGAAGCAAAAAGGCTTCCAGAGTCCCAAACAAAGGGATGAATGTCCAACAAGAAATCAGAATTTCATCTCTAATAGGACTTTTTCTGGTACATTTAACTTTTCTTGCATGTTAGCAGTCAAACGTTGCAAGACTTTCATTAAAACCAGTGAATAACGTCAGCAAAGACGTTGAATGAAAGCAGACAAAGAGGGAATAAAATTGTATTAAATTTTGAATCATAATTTCACAAGTGTACCATGTCTCCTGCTCTCTAAATGAACTGCATGTAACAAATCCTCATTCACACATAAATTAGTCAGTACAATTTATACTTCATACTAATACCAGAAAGTCTTCAGAACAAATAAATGATCTTTCTTTTTAACTAATTCTACATCTGAAATCTACTTATAGGTTAGTTAATTAGGCAGATACACCTATGGTGATGCAAGTTGGCACTATTAGCTAGTTTTACACGTAGTACACTACTAAAAGACACATTTGATAAAAATCCCCAATGAAAAGATGTTGAGCATAAAGTGTTGTTCTGGTACAGCTCTCCCACAGGGGTTTAACATTTAAACCATGCATGAAATGTTTTGACAAATGTCATGCTTGTTTTCTAAATTCTCATTTCATGCTACTCTTTAGTCAAAGTAAAGCTATTAAAAAGGTCCCATATTAAGCTAAATTTATTTTCTAAAATTTTTGTAACAGTCATATGTGTCTCCATAGCTTATGTATAAAGCTAAAAAAATTTAAAGAATTTGGCACTACCGCTTTTTAGAAAATGTATGCCCAAACGAGTGACTCTGAGATCATTCTATTCATGATCTCAGAAGGTAACCACTCCCCTCAGTAGTGGATACTGCCAATTAACTGCCCTTCGGCTAACTGAGTATGCTCTCTGAAATCAGAGAGGGCGACAGTGAAAGCAGAATCCTTTCCTTGCGTTGGCTTGAATGGCCCCGATCATTACCATGAAAAGGTTTAGACATAGAAACGGCCCATTTGCAGCAGAGATCACTTTTGGAATCCCGCAAATTAAAGATTAAGGCAGAATTTAGGGTAATACAATTTTAAAGCAATATTGTTGGATCTCTAACACCCATATGAAACTGTTTTTAAAAATCTATAATATGGGATTTTTATAAGAATTGAGGGGACTTCACTTCCACACCTGAGTGAAAATAGGCTCAAAATTAAAACAAATTTTAATCTAACGAGATCATTTATATCCATATGTTGTACTGAGGAAAAAAAAAAAGATTAAAAAAAAAAAAAACGTTAACATTTTATTTAAAACTTCAAAGTCCAGGTGCCACCATGGCACGTAGGATGGTTGACACCTCACTACAGGGCTTCCCAGCCACCACCTCAGGGACCATCTCTTAGGAAAAGTAGGATCTTTAATCTGTTACATCAGTAGGCTTGTAAAACATGCATTTACACTTTATCTTCATCACAATGACATGAATGCGAGTCCCTATAGAAGGAAAAAGAACTTCAGGCTTCACATAATCAGTTAACAAAATGAGCTGATGCGTCTTCCACTGCTATTAGAAGTAGCACTCAGACAGTATGCGTACACACTGCAAGTGTACAAACTGCACTACTCCAGATTGAAACATCCTATTAGCCAACACATCTAGAGTGCCATTAGCATTTAAATATGCAAGAGCTATGTTCCTTTCAAAATGCCATTTATACGCTACTGCAAGGAGAGTTCTCCAGTTGTCATAAACAACTTTTTTTTTTTAAGATTCAAGGACCTTTTCAAATGTCAGGGCCAATCAAACACAACACGACACATCTCTGGACGGGAAAAAGAAATACAGCTCAGAGGGCAGAGAAGAAAAGCAGACTTATCATGCATATTCATGTGGCTGGAAGGTTCAATGACGGCTGTCTCTGAGAACTGTGACCAGCAGCAAAAGAGTTTGGGAGGTAAAGGAGCAATGAAGAAGAAGAAGAAGAAGAAAAAAAAAGGGTAAGCTTTTAACCCCCACCACCACCACAACCATGTCCAAATGTCAATGTCACATAACTACAATGGCCAAAGCTTTGTGTACCCACTAGTGACTCCCAAATCCCCAACTCCATCTCTTTTTCTCCCCTTTCTCTCCGTCAGCGAATTTTGGCAGAAAAGTTTTCTCTGAAGTGGTGCTCAGCAGAATGGCAAACAAACAGAGCCATCTCTTCGCTGGCCAGGGCCCACTTCAGCATTTTAGAAATCTCTTTTAGTTTACGGCTTGCCTAACATCAGCAGGATGGATCCTCCTGACACAAGTCTTTGTCAGCTGGACTGGAATAAGGTCTCTGCACAGACACAAAGGAACCCCTCCTTCTCCTGCTGCTAATGCCACCTCCCTCCTGGGACTACAGAGAGTGAGCAACAAAAAGAAGAAATAAAGCTCAATGCACATGTCAGTGCATTTACCCTTTGTGAGTATATGTGTGTAATCATTTTCAGAAAACTTCATCAGCTTGGAAAGAAAGAGATCTGATATTGTTCCCACCAGTACCCCCCCCCCCCCCTCCCTCTATTTGCTTCTGTCTTCTTCTCTTTTGCAATTCCTGCCTCTCTTCATTAGTCGTTTCTTTGGTTCCGGCAAGCCACAGCTATCCAGTAGAACATTATTAGCTGTCAGCATTAGCAACGCATGTAGCAACAGCAGCAGTAGCTGGTTTCAAAACAACACCCAGAGAAAGCGTCCTCTCTAAACACAGTCAGGACAGCCTGCTGCGTGCAGATGGCTCTTTGTCTCTGCTAGTTCCTGCAAAAGTGACACACGTTTGCATGTACACATACTTAGAAGATGGTGTCGCTATTCATTCCTGACCCTCTGTGGTTCGCAAGAAAAGTTTAAAGGCAGGTGTTGAAAGATCTGATTTAGATACTCTTCTTCATGCTGGAAACACAGTTCATCTCCAAAATCTGCCCCTTCAGCTACCTTAATCCTCCCTCTGCTCACTCCATCCATCCATCGCCACAGGACTTTTTAGCATGCAGATAAGGGCAATTAGGTTTTTGCTTATGGAGGAACACAGACTGTTATTAAGAACGAGGAAGCCGCAATGGGATGCTTCTCACCAGGTGGAGGGAGCAAATTCCCATGATCATAAACATACAGTATAGAATAGTTCACATCTACAGCTGTTGCCTGAAAGCTGCCAGGAGCTCTCCTACAATGACATAATGAGTAAACCATTGTGACAAATGCTCACTTATGCACCCACACTCACTCATGCTCATATTTAACTTAATTTAAAAAAATATCTAAAAACTGATAGCTTGAAATAATCAAGTTAATCACACATTGCAATGATGTGTAAAAATAACATTTGCCATTTGAGCACAAGCCGCAAGAGTGCCCTACATGAACATCCCAAGTATGAGGAAGATCACAACAACAAAATGACAAGTAATGACCAAAAAATATAAATAATTAATAAAAGAAAAACGCTACTCGCCTGTTTAATCACTTTAGATTTTATTTGTAAGACCTGACAACAACATACAGATGCTGTTCTGCAGTTTTATGTTTGCCTCAATTAAAACAACCTTTCAAACACAGCAGAGCGGATTACAATTTGTTTGTTTTCTGGCTGCTACAGCTCAACTGTGAGTTAAATACATCATTTAGAGTTGGCAAAGCTTACAAACAAGCTTGTAGGATGCCAAAGTGGCAGGACAAAGCTGCTGCACGAAACAGCCGCATGGGTGTATGCAAAAAATTTTTTAAAAAGAAAAATTACGTTGCTGCACTTGGGAGCTCACAGCTGGGGAAGTATTCATTTCTCACTACTGTAAATATCATATCAGCAGCAGCATACAGGAGCTAAATCACCCAAACAAATAAGCACACAGGGAAGGGGAGCACTCTCTGCGCTGAACACTGTCCAAATAAGTCTTATCAACGAGAAGAATCAGACACCTGCTCCAGCACACATCCTCTCTCTCAAAACTGTCCTTGACAATCGCAGGCAAAGATACTTGGGAGCGTTTCAGACAAAACAGAGCATTTTACAAGAAGGACCAGGTGCAGATATTTTGCAAAGATACTTGAGAAACAATTCCTTTTCTGTTTTGTTTTTGTTGGCTGTTAACGGTTGCTCCAAGATGAAATGGATGCAACTCATCACTGTATTGACTTTGAAGCACACAGTCTTCAATTTAGTGAAGTGCAATATATGGTTTTATATTCAGTATCAAAGCCTTTGTACGCTCCAGGAATCAAGATGACAGAAGATGTGTGTAACAGCCAAAGATGTAGTTTTGATTTCAAAAGTGGGGGGACAGAAATATTTTTCGTAAAAGTAATCTTTCAGCTCCTATTTAAGTTAATATTGCTACTTTTAAGCATTCCGCACATTTCACGTTAAATTGTTTTGTATTGCGAGTCCACAAGAGCATGAATTAATATTGTGTTTCCCCCAAACTCTGTTATTTAAATCACATTAAACCTCGCTGCAGGTCTCTGACAGAAACAAGGAGAAAGAGAATGCACGCTTCTGATTGGCCAACTGCCAGGAGTAGTTTACGGAGCGCGCACATCAGCTGTTTCATCACAGAAACAGCGGCAGGACGAGTAAACAAACCAGAGTTATTTAGTCAATAATGTCAACACAAAACATGCAGCCTTACGTGTAATAACCCGAATTGGACCCATAAAACGAACATGAACAGCTCAAAGATGCAACAGGATGCGTGTGTTTGGTATTATAGCTTTTCAGTTAAAGTTGTTACGTTTTTGGAAAACCCACAATTCACAATTTCCAGTCCCTACATTTCTTTTAGCAACCCCTTATCACATCTATTGTTTCATGTGTGGCAAGTCAAGTCACTATAACAACCCCCCCACCTATCTACTGGTTTGTGAAAGTTCAGAAATATGTTAACCTGGGTGATGTTACTCACTGCACAGTATTTTCAAACACCATAGTTTTAAAATAAATGCATTATAGTAATTTCCACATACAGTTTTTATAGCTAACTTTCTGCTCATTATACGTTCCTCAGTGTGTGTGAACATTTTAACATTTATTAAAATGCCACTTTCAACTAAAATGTAGCAAAGAAACTACATAAGCAATATGCATAAGAATCTGTAAGTAGTGAATGTTTTCACTAAAAAAAAAACTTTATATAGCTTCTTAAATTTGATTTAAGGAAAGTACAAATGAAATGTGCATGAGCAACAACATATAGACGGTAAATACTGCACTGTATAGAGGAAGAATGCCGGGGCCAGCGTTGTTACCAAGGAAACTGGTTTTGTGGACAGAGCCGAGAAAAGAAATGACTATGTGATGCTTTTCACGTTAATGTGAATAAGTAAGAAGGATGCAGGAAGGATTAATGCAGGGAATACAGTAAACCCAAAAAAGAGCCACTCTTTTGAAAACAACCCAATAAAATGTAACCTTAACTTGTGATATTTACAAGCGACTTTTTAAAAACTAAAGTTGCTTATTATAAGCAGACCTGACAACACTGGACTCCAGCTTTAACCACCGCAAGCTTTGCACATACATACTAACCAAAGAAAGAATGGAGTGGAGTGACAGCAAGGACAGCCAATCATATAAGGAATAGCAGAACCAATGAAAGAGCTTGTAGGCGGAGCTAAACTCAGGCCTCAGCTTGTGCGGCCGTTTTGCGCTTAAAATTTCCTGTAGCAAAATATTGCTTTTTGGAAAGAAAAAGTGCAGGGGACAAAAATGGTCTTTTGAAAAAGTAGGGGGTCATGATCCCGTATCCCCCCCTAAATCTACGTCCATGGTAACAGGAAGTCAACAGGGTTAACATTTAAAGTTTCTGTGAAATGTGAACCTATTAATAAAAATAATAGTAACTAAAAAAAAGCAATAAGAATGACTCAATACTTGTGATAAGAAACCCAAATATTTCTCTCTTTGTGCCTTTGTAGCATGTCTGCACGACATCAAATTACATATTTTCAGCATCTTGCATATAGCACAGTGCAATTTCACACCCATTACCTCCTCTGCACAATGCACACCACAATCACATGATAGTAAATCCTTTAAAACCAACCTATGGGAACTTTTACAAGCCGTGGCTGTTGCAGGAATTCTCAGAAGAGTTCACAAGAGCTATTTCAGTAGTCCAAATCACTGTGTTAAATGGAGTATTAGGCTCTGAGAATATGATTAACCAATTGTAATTGCTTGTGTGACTTCAAAACAGGCAGCCAACGTATGAATCAGATTTTTCCCCTGTTGCTATGCTCATATTTATTCCCATTTATAAAGTTGAGAGCCAATTCATGAAAGTGTCCTCTGTCCTGAAAACCACAAGGCAAACACACACAAGTGAGGGACAGCCCTGATGCTTTCCAAATCTATCATCCCTTTAGTGCACTTGTTCTCCAGCTTACCTCTCAGCTATCCAGCATAGTATAATACAGCGGAGAAGCACAAATAAGTCCCTACACAAGCGTGCTGTGCAGCAGATCAACCATGTACAACGGTGCTTCCTACAAGCACAAATCATGTTCATAATCACAGCACACTGACTCCACCAGTCACCAGGGAATATCTGTTGAAGCAAATGAGACTCCTGATTTCCAATACAAACACTCGCAGACACACACACACACACACACACACACACAGAAAACATGAAACACAAGCCGTGTGTATATCATAAATATTAAAGCCTCGATTTTGCATTTTCTTGGCATTTTCCATCTCTGAGATAAATCAAAAGGCCCAATAAAACTCGTCATGTACATTCCACTGCTGCCTATGATGCTATTGCCATGTGAGGCCAGTATTCCTAACTAAACACATGCATGCTACGGAGATAGCAAAGGAAGGTAGACCCTCCCAGTGGAGTCAAGGAGGGTGTTGTTGGAGGAAGTGGGACAGGGGCAAGTCAATATCTGATATCTGTATCTGTTGCATCATCTGTAACTTTTATTGGCATGAAGGGGAGAGGGGTTGGATAAATAATCTCTAATTCAAAGGTTACTTCTTCACATTATTAAATACACTAATAACGCTGTACTTGAATGCAAACACTGTGATCTGGAAGGGTGCAGATCATGGCCTGCACATCATTAACAAAGGCCTTTTTTTCTGCGGGCAGGCTGCACACTTAGTTCCCCTGCCTGTTGTGACAATGCCCACGGGGGTAGAGCAGATGTCCGTTGCCAGCAGCACATCTGCATACAGCCTCTATCCCCACCCCTTCACTGGCCAGACAATGGAGCACAAGGAGGGGGGGGAGGGGGGGGGGGGAAAGGGGAGGGGGGGTGTAATGGAGGGAGGGAAATGGGACAAATGGTGGTAATGGATGGATGGACATGGGACTGATGGTGGTAATGGACGGATGGAAATGGGACTACTGGTATAATGGATGGATGGGCATG
>JBAMHX010000018.1:17386309-17396773 GCA_037177515.1 Pseudomugil tenellus | reverse complement strand
TTACTGTTTAGTCTTCTTTTCACGTTTCAGGTTTAGGTAGTAGCAACTGCATAGTCCCCTGGTTTATGCTTAATACATTCAATGTTTATTCTATTCCTTTTCTTTCTCTTTGACTCATCTGCACATCGCAGGCCATATAATAAGCCACAGATGGCGAAGAGCATGTTGGGACTTCCAAGGCATTTTCAATTACTTCCACCAAACTATTTCTTAATGGAGTTTTGCAGCATGAGAAGCAATTCAAGCTACAGATTTGTTCGTGTATACACAAGTACAATAATCTCAGTAAATCAAAATATTGTCAAATCCCAATATAAATTTGTAACAAGGAAAAGTGAGTCAGGCTCCAGCTAACCACGACCCGTCATTGGAATAAGATAATGGATTGATTGATGGAAAAGTGAGTAATCTTCATAGTAGTGTACATGTATACAGTCAATGGGCAACAACAATACAACATGAAGGCTACCTCACGCTCAACTCGTAGCAAAATTAGCATTTTTTCGCTGTGCAAAAACACAAAGTAGTGTTGCATTTAAGAGGATTGCTCGTTCCCTACCCTTGTTACAATGATATACAATATTGAACACCTAGAATGTCACACACTTTATGTAAATACATATCTCCTACAAGAATCTAGTCTTTAAAGATTAGTAACAAAACTACAACTTTTTAAATATACTGCTGCATGCTTATTACTTTTAGTTGTGTATTTTGCCATACAGTAGATTCTGTACCACAAGCCCTGTTTGTGTGTGGTCCCAGGCCTGGGGGCTCCTGGCTCTGTTCTTACAGCATCCTTTCCTATGGTCATTTTGTCCTCAGCACAGTGCAACTACTGGGCATGAACCCAAACACTCTAAAGACTGACACCAGCCAAGAAGGCGCACAACTGAAAGCATATGTTCAAAGAGGCCCAAGAAGGGATGGATGAGAGGAGAGAGAGATATGAAACAGTGTGAATCACCACGATTCAAATTTTAATTTAGATTCCAAAAATGTACACAAGGACACAAAGCCCTAAAAAAAACTATTAAGTATTCAGTTCTAAAAGAAAAGTGTGAGGGTTAATGATGGACATTATTATATACGGAATGGTATACATAATATAACCATGGTAGTTGTAATTTAAATGTTTTATTATTTTGAGTTATTTTCTAAATGATGTATTAGGTTGTGTTAGCTAATTATAAGCTTGTCCTTTATTTGGTCTACTGTGGGAGTACAAAACATCGTTTTAGAAAAAATGTTCAAACCATTAGAAACAACTCACAGTAAGCCCCATATAAAGCAAGTCTATTTAAAAAATTATTTGAATGATTATTAATATGTTTAATTCATTACTGTTTGTCATTACGATTTAGTTTTGTTGGTACGCTAGTTGTTCGAGGATGTCTTTCAAGACACACTTCTAATCTGTTCAATAGACAGTATTTGAGAGGATCAGCAGTGTGCGACTGCATATTTCTGCAGAAAGACATTATTTCTTCCCTCAGTTCCTCCTGGCAGAGATCTGAGTGTTTGACCTTTTTAAAATGCAAAGCGATTCTTCTACTCCAGAGAGTGAACGGGAGGCTCATGATTGTGCTACTAAATTTGAGGGACTTAATGCAGTAACTCACAGAGAGGGAGAGCTGTTCTGCACCTGCATCTGCGAAAGTCTTGACTTGGTTATAGGGATACAATAACACCTCCAAGGGTTATGTTAATCTTAAAAGGCAGGTTGTTCTTATGCTGCTCCAGTCTTTATCTCATTTGAATGAATATTTTACTGCAACCTTGAATAAGTCTCTTACGCTTAAATCACCTTATTGCGCAGCCTCCCTTTAACATGCAGCTGTTTGTGTGACTGTGTGCATATACTTAGATCTTGACTTACAGTCTCTGACGTGAAAACAAACTGATGATTCACATTCACAGTACATATGTTTATCTATTCATCACACAGCCTTACTATCCTAAATAACCTTGTTCAAACCACCATGGATAAAGCAGCTACCTATAGTCACCTATAATGACCTCGTGTGTGATTTTAAATGAACATTTCACATCTTTTGCCCTTCTTGAGAAAGCAAGGTGCAGTTAATTTAACTTCAGCTTCTCAAGTAGATAACTTATGATTCTCTTCATTTTAAAAGCAAATTAGTTAAATTGAGAGTTTAACAACTTGCACAATGCGCTACATATGGGATATTAAAATCAGCAGCATATGGAAGAGTAATTTGCATGTGATAATAATGTTAGATTGTTAACTGTGTGACATTGTGCTATAAGCATCTCCTCCATTTAATGCATATAGTATGCAGTGGCAGAATGTCTTTTGCTTTTAAAATGTTTCAAACAAAGCCTCCGTGACCGCACTCACATCTAATTATACTCCACAATATTAAAGCTTCTGTCATACTCTAAGCTAAGAGACATAGCATGCCTTTATTATTTCATATGTCTGGCCAAGACAGAATACAAATGAAGCTGATTTCCCTGTCTGACTGGAAAATAAGTGTGAAAGCAGTTTGTTCGACTTGTGGCGTCACTGGTTGTTTGTGCTTACTCCTACAGCAGGAAACAGAATACTGTGACAGTTTATGTGAGATTTTCAATCAGTTTCTAAGGCTGACTATATAATCTGTTGATATGGTTTGGAAGAGAGCTGAAAGCAGGAAGTTATACAGTCATATCTAAAAATAACAGGAGTGTCTGCAATGTACTGCTTACTGTTGCTAAATACCATCCAAGGAACAGACTTCATGTCAAAAGTTGCTATTTTCTCTTTCCAACTGTCACTTACAGTCAGAGGACTTTGTCAAATGCAATTAATTTTGTTTGTTGGCATATTTCTAATCAGATTTCTCAAAAATGAACTTGTTCTTTTTCAAATATTGGAAAAAGGTGTAAAAAAAAAAAAGCTCTGTGACCTGTGTGGTTTGCCTTCCAATTAGAAGAGATTCACACATATTCACTGATAAGATTAAATTGTAATATTATGTTTGTGATCGAATAGTGTCGATGAAATGAAGCGGTGGAGCTTCTTAAGTATTGATGACATACTTGGTAATATTGTGTACATGTGAAAATGTGAGACAGGCTAGGGTTTTTTTGTTGTTTTGTTTTTAGCTTTTGAGAAGGGAATAATAGAATAGTTGTCATTGTATTGTTGTTTCTTATTGTTGTCTCTTTGAATCCATTGCTTCCCAAGGAACTCTGTAAAAATGTTTTTTTTTAACATAGCGATGTGTGATATCAATCTCTAGTGTTTTCTGGTTACTGATAAATTTAACAATAACATTTTTAAGTGTGTTGTAATTTGTGAAAAGTCTTGAAAAGGAGAAGGACATAAAAGTAATAAACGCTACCTGAATGCGTTATTTCACAACTAAATGATAGATTCTACCTGAAGTGCTTTGATGAGTCATCTAATTCCAGAATAAAGACATGAAAACAATCAATTTTCCACACATTTATAGTGCAACAGCTATGGTTAGAAATAAAAAGCAACTTCCCCCATGTAAATAATGCATTATTAATTGATTTATCTTTGTTTAAACAGTTACCTTATCTCTCTGGTGGGATACTTGAACACTATACTGCTTGTAAGTACTTGTTTACAACCAGCCTAATGTAATTATTCTCACCACCTACACGCAAATTAGCATGCAAACCAAGGTCTGAAAAATTCATGCAGGAATGGGATTTGGTGTCAGCGTATGTCAGATGTTCTGAGACACTCTCCTGCATGAACGCGACTGCAGCTAGCATGCGTCAAATTACTTCATTCAAACATACATGTGCAATGAAAAGCTTTGTAAATACAGATATGGTGAGCTTCTTTGCTGAGCTTTAGCAAGAGAACTCTTATCTCCGCTGAACAAACTCTTCGAGTGATGGGAATGTTCTCAGGATGTTATCTAGTCCTCTGTGGAAATGAGATAGCCAGCCACCTTTATCACCACCTTCAGACTCTAGAGGGCTCCTGACCATTATTGTATCAAGGACCACTCAGCTGCCAAGGTACACCAATTGACAGGCTCCCGGAAAAATAGGAAACTGCATGGGAATTGGAAGAACGGCAAGCAGAATGACTGATGGGAGATTGGAAGAAATCCTACAGTTTGGGCGTACTTAAAACAAGCCATGGGAGTGAACTTAAAGATGGTTTTTCAACAGTGTAGCAAATGTTAGAAGGAAATGTTCGACATAAAAAAAATCTCACTAAGGCCTACATATCTTTTTAAAAATACATAAGAACAGAGAAAAATCAAGGAAGCTAGAAATCAGTTATACTTGGCAAAAGGATAAACAGAAAGAAAAATTCTTTGAGATCTGTGATTTAACCATAACATCTCCATAGCAACTCTCTTTCAAGCCAAATCTTTAATGAATGGGTAATGGACAAAATTCAAAATGCACAACCTCATAATGTCAGAGCACATGTCAAAGCTAACAAGAAAGGGAAAAAAGGTGGGTTTAATTCAACAAAAAGTGATTTTGTGGCACACAAACGAATATGTCAAAACAGCACAGCAGCCTTTTTTGAAAGAAAAAACACACACACATACACACACAATGTACCATGGCAACACAAATCTTCTTTCTGTTGCTGTTATGTTGATTGTCTGGCAAATCCACCTCTTGTTTTCAAAGCTCTTTTTTTCCTCTAACAGGTGCAAAACCTCTCAACTCACCACATCAAAGAGACACATGCACCTGCGAATAAATCACAGCAAATGGTAAAAATCCCGACTAGAGCCTCCTAACACCAAAGAGGTAGTATTCAAAGTGTCTGATTTAATATTCATGAGGTGCAAGGCTTTGGTGGTTGAATGCTTGTTTACCGAGATGTGTCTTTTGTCCTTGGGAGAAGGTTTGATATTCCACCGAGCAAATGTATTTACATATACTTGCGGTCTTGCCTCTACATGATATTACACACACATATCTTGCTGAACAAGTCACATACAGACACACTTCTTCAATATACTCTCTTAGGAGTTCTTCTCTTGTGAAGTATTGAACCCCTTCTTGCAATTCAGACAGAACTGGAGAGGTTCTGATTATGAAGTGTTGGCGGCTACTTGATGCAGTTGACTTGTTCAAGTTTTGGCGAGTTTATAATGCTTCATTAGGGTAGATTCACATCTCTTTTATAAGCATCACAGCACTTCTTTTATTTAATTAGTGTAACAAAAAAGGGTTAAAACAAAAATGGGGATTATAATCATCTCACACTGCAGGCTCTTGGGGTCCACCTGTATCTATGGGTTTATTAAGGAAGTCCTCTACAGCTGAAATCACAAACAGATCCTTGTTTCACATGGATGTACTTAGAAAAAAGCTGATTTTTTTAAGATTTACTTCTCCTTTTAGAAGTAAAACAAACTTCTACAAGGTTGGCACTGTGTATGAATGAGATAATTACAACAGCTGACAGAAAGATTGTGAGAAAAGCAGATCTCCCTAGTGAGTACTTAGAGATAGAAAGCAGCTGGTCAAAGCACTCTCTGGAGAAAACATCAGCTATTGGAGAGAGTGGTCGGGTATACTCTTCACTTAAGAGCTTTTCCTTTTTTTTCTCTGTGAAGTCTTCTCCATCACTCGCTCCCACGCTTTCTTTTTTTGTTGTATGGGTGCCATACAAACACTTCCTTACCTTTCATCCCTAGAGGTAAAATAAAGCCATCAATTATGACTCAAATCAAGGCTGATTTATGTCACATGCTTTAATTTAATGTCATGTTGATATCTACTCAACTAAAAGGGCAGGGTTCATTTTTAGATAATCATTCCACACACATTTTTTTTGTGTGTGTGTGTAGAACATGTACATTTCACAAAAGGTTTGTGTTATTAATACATCTAACACAATTTGGATGTGGAGTGAGACATTGGCTCTGGGAAACTTGTGTAAACCTGCTGCCCCCAGCTGGAAAATCTGTGAACTATCAATAGTTTTTGAAGAGCTGGTGGAATATTTACTTCTATTTCTTGCATTCTTTTGTAAATACGTCTGTAATATGTGTATTTTATAAGTAAAGTTAAGAACAGTTTGAAATGATTTATGAATGAAAAAACACCACTTCCAAAGTTTGCCATTGGTTAAAATGTAAATAAAACTCGTAAATAAAACCTTTATTCACAAGACAAGATATTTGTCTACAGTGGCAAGCTGTTTAAAAAGCACCAGTATGGAACAAACATTTCACAAGTAGGCAGGTTAATTGAAAAAGTGTGTGTCATAATTGGGTATAAAAGGAGCATCCCCCCCAAAAGCTCAATTATTCACAAGCAAGGATGGTTTGATGGTCTCACCACTTTAAAATACACAATGTCTCAATTTAACTGGAAGTGCCATTTGTAAAATCTAGCATGCTAAACTCTGATAATATTATGTATCACTACTGAAAGATCTCAGCAGTCCAATAACTGGCTGAAGTTTGAAAGAAGTGAGCCAAGTAAAAATATTTTACCAACTCATTATATAGTTTGACCTGTTCATGGTGTACCCTGTTGATTGCTGGGATAGGCTCCAGGTTCCTCACCGCCCTGAATTGGATTAAGCTGAATAGAAAATGAATGAATGAATAATTAATACATTAGACCATGGTCACTGAATTTGTGTTGAAAGACTGACAATGCCAATGATGTGTAAAGCTAAATTAATCAACTCCAAGTCCAGACCCCATCCAGTTTTGCGACCCATATTCCTTTTGAAATGTTGGCACTGTGGTGGTCTCTTTCTGGTTGACAAATATCAGAGACCAGCGAACCATTAAATGCTACAGGAATTGGTTCAATAGGGAACCAAATAAACCAGGAATTCTTTTAATCTGGGCCAAAATTGACCTGTATGCTTGTAAGTGTTATAAATTAAAAAACATTATTTAAGTGCGCTCACATTAAATCTAGATCTCATATAGTAAACTATGTGCTTAAAGGTACATCAAATATACATTACACTCAAATGAATGTTTGAAAATATAAAACAAGTTTATTGTAATTGAGTATACAAATAAATGCACTATTAAACATTACTGGCACATTTAATGGATTTTTACCAAGTTTAAGATAGATATTTGCAGGATTTCTCCTCTTGGAAATACATCTTATGAAATATGTCCTCACAATAAGAAAAGCTTATGGCAGAATGTTTAATTTGCCTCTTTATAGGAGCCTTTTCTGAGAGCTCTCTGTTCTGTGTTCAGTCACAGATGCCCTAAATGCACTGATGCCTCAATGTGCTCAGGAGCTGCCAGCTCTGTTGCAACCGAACCACATGAACTGCTCTCCTGCTTGTGCCAATGCTGCCTCTGCAGACTTCAGCTTGTGGTTGCGGGGGAACCGTCTTGTTCTGTTTGGAACATTATCAGCCTCCATCACTGTGAAATCACTTGTGTAGTTACTGAGGTTGCGTCTGGTCTCATCAGTGTTTGTTTCAGCTCCAATGTGACACAGACAGAAGTGGGAGTTGTTCTGTCTGACATCATCGGGACACTTCCTCCATCCCACACCCTAACATACAATGACATGAAAAACATGCAGGTATCCTTTATAAATGTGATGGCATTGAGTATTGAAATTCTCACTACATACTCACATGAGTGAAGACTGATATGTCATTAGTTAAGGCATATTTGTTGTCATGGTAAGAGATAGGATACTCTCTGGATTTCTGCAAAAGATATGATAGGAAACTTAGAGGACAGGAGTCTGAAACCACTGACACTGACTTGGCAAAGGCTTTAATGTAAAGAACAGATGATCCATTGTGTGAAGGACATGCACACCGGCTGAGCTTTCCATTTAGGATAACGCTCGAAGTTTAAAGCCTGAGGCAGCGATGCCTTAACTTGACTAAGCATAATCCCAGTGCTTGTACAAGTTTCACGAGATTTTCTCTCACTTTCTGGTGATCCTGGATGAGCAAACTGAGAGGAAAATGATCATATAATTACATATTTAGATTTGAATGCTAGAACTAATAATGACAGGAAGAATTTCTTACCCATTTGTTGTCATTACTTTTAAAAAAATATCTTTTTCCACCTTTTTCCATTCTCACACAGATTGAGTCTACTGTAGCACACACACTTTCACCGCCAGCTCAACTAGTGACTATGGAAACACACACAAACAAACAGGCTGAAATTTGAGCCCACATCACCATGGAAATGTGGATCCGGAATTCTCACAGTAAGATTGGAAAAGAAAAATTGTAAAAAAAAAAAAAAAATTGGTGATTTATTTTTAAAAAATATATTTTAAAAATCTAATTATTAAATAAAATAAGATTTTGTTATTGTTTCAAATGTTGTGATCCTTATTTGGAAGCAGTGGAAATCAGGATCGAAAAGAAAAGAACCGAAGCGAAAGTCCCCGAATGACATCACCATTTAATGTTAAAAATCAACACAGATTAATAGAGTCTGCAAAGCCTTTAAACATCATCCAATGAAACTTGCAAACATAATTTGTAGTAGTCATTTATCAACACATGTTTTTGTTCATTTTTAAAAGAAGTATTTCAACCACCGTATAAACATTTAGATGATGAGAGTTTGTCTTACACGCTCATTTGACTTACTTAGCTTCATCAGTAGTAAAACAACTGTGTAGCTCCGCCATCTGCTTGATTATTCTCACAACATGAAAACAGCGTACATCCTGTCCAAGTACGGAGGACCAACCCCAAAGTCAAATTGTGCTCAAATTACTTCTCTTATCTTAATTTATTTCAATCATCTATAGCAATTTTATAATATAATATAACATAATAATTTTATAATATAATAGTATAATATTATTCATCATAAAATTGCTACTTACATTCTGGCCCCTAATTGTTACAACTTACGCATAACAACATCATATTGTGACGGGCCGTGTGGGACATTATTCAGAAATAGACACTCTCATAGACACATGTGAAATTTAAGTCATTCACTCAACATACTGAAACCGCTCATACGATATATTAAAAACATTCACACATTAAGTGAAACCTCTCATACAATATACTGAAAATGCCTCTCATATACTGAAATATCTTTCTACTTCTACTTTCTACTTCCGTTTCAACTGAAATGACTTCCGTTTCAACTCTCACACACACTAGTAAAATTTGAATTACAAAGTTTCACTGTAGTGTGTACATAATTTTACTATAGTGTATAGGAGGATATTTTAGTATATAATATGAGGATTTTAGTACATGTGAGAGGGTTTCAGTATGTTGAATGAATGACTTAAATTTCACATGTGTCTATGAGAGGGCATTTCTGAATAATGTCCCGCACGGCCCCTCATATCTTATGGCATTTAAGTGTATAATAATTTCAAACTCAAGACTACTACAACTAAATATCTGAACACGACAATACATTAATCTTAACAAAACTAGTCTATATTAACCTTTAAATTAAACACAAGATCTCATAAATATGGCAAAGGCTGCAATCTGCGTCTAGACATACATGTCATCAGCTACCATGCCAACATCAGTATTTAAAGAAAGCGTCCTCTAAACTTTGCCAATCAAACCCCTTGGTGTACTGTCATCCATGATAAAATACCCCCTAGTTTCAGATTTCTTAAGAGTTGATAACAGTCTTCTCTGTATAGATTAAATCTGTCTCTTCCAGATTCCTCCAAAATGTGAGCCTGCAGGTAGATTATATATCCAGGCAACATTATTTTCCATGAGCATCTCTGAAATCTGTGACTGGTCCCAAACTTTGATAGCTTCACACAGTTCTTTCTTTTCCTCCACCAGATTTGTACCATCTGTTCTCATAACAGTCGACCCTTCCCTGCAATAAACCTTCTGAGTGCAAGTATACATTAATCAGTATCAAATGAACTGCTCTGACTGAGACATGTAAACAACACACCATATTTTTTCACCTTACTCCTCCCACATTTCAATTCAAAGGGTCCAAAATAGTCTATTCCAACATTGGTGAATGGATGCTTTTCACATGTTAGGCCATCTTGTTGCAAATCTGTCACTTTTTTGTTCTCCTGGTTCAGCTGAGATTATTTTGCACACTGAATTTTTCTGATAGCAGAATCTGCTTGCGGAGTCCAAAATCTTTCTCTTTGTCTAGACAATGGGTAGTTCTTCCCACTATGTCCTGTTTCCTGGTGGATATGTCTGAGAATCAATGTAGAAACATTATGATCCTTAGAAAAAAATCACAGGATGCTTGACATCCATTGACATGACAGATTTGTGCAACCTTCCCCCACTCTCAAAATTTAAATTGACAACAGGATCAAACTTGACAACTACTCCTTTTAAGTTTGTCACCTTTCAGAAGAACCTGAAGCTCCTCGCTGAAGGAGCTTAAACCTTTTTCTTGAGACACGAGAAGCTTACGATGTGTGCCTAACTTGTTGTAGGAGACAGTTTTTCCTGTCAAGGACGAGGACACTGGTTTCTTTAGATTGAGAAGAATATAAATTTAATAA
>JBAMHX010000018.1:17361613-17372156 GCA_037177515.1 Pseudomugil tenellus | reverse complement strand
ATGTTCATGTCTCCCATGACAATTAGCGGTGTGCCATCATCAGGAATTTCAGAGAGTAGCATGTCCATTTCAGTAATAAAGTCATTAATATTGCCCCCGGAGGTCTGTATATGACCAGGATGTATGTCTTTATTGGTGAGCTTGTCTTTATTGCATGATACTCAAGTGAAGAGCAGGCAGACATAGGACAGAATCATATTTGCACCTTTTTGTATTAAATTAATTGTGTTGTTGTTGGTGTCAAATGCGCAGGAAAGTGTTTCTGTGGATCGCAAGTTTGCTCTGGATCCTGTGATGGCTGTACATAAAGAACAAAACCTCCCGACACTCTTCAATGAGGGGGAGAACAGTCAGGTAGCAGTTTTCTTCTCTTCTTTAATATTATCACACAGCCATTAACTATCTTAAACATGAATAATCTCACTGCTACGCCAAACTTTTGGTATCTCTTGTTTAACAGGGTTTAAGAAACGACTTTGTGCGAAACATCATGTGGACATTTGAGGATATCCACATGCTGGTTGGATCTAACATGCCTATATTTGGAGGTGGCCGCTATCCTGCAGTCAGTCTGAGACTCAGGTTGAAATTTTACTCCAATTTTTTTACTCAATTTCTTCCATCAACTTCATTAACCAATTGAATTATTTAAATTTAAAAATCGATGCTTTAAAACTGTTTTCACAGTTTCTGTTACACACCGTTTGTAAGATAATGCAAAATAATCTCCACTCATAATGAACTAGCAAAGAAAAGGGGGGCATGGGGTGAAGTTCTTTTATGAAATATGGAAAATGAGAAAAACTATTTGTAGGATACACACAATGATCATTTGGAGTAAACATTTGTCTCTGGCTGAGTTTTTGATCAGCTGAGCTAACGGAGTAAACTAAAAAGTTACCTTGCTAATAATAATTGAATAGATTGAGCAGATGGCACTCGAAGTGCTTGCATTGAATTCCTTATTAATTCGTATTTGGTGATGGTAAATTGCATCTGTACCCACAGCTGCCCCTGGGGCAGATTAACCAGCCTGCACTCTGACCATCCCAGATCATTTATATGCATTCATTCAACAACAGCTTGACTGGGATGCAGCGAGATGCAGTTTAAATACTGTGGCTACTTGAAAGTCATCCATCACATCATTACTTTTCAGTCTTGATAGGTTCTTTAATATCTAACCGTGACTTTATTTTTCAGGGACAACAATAAGCCAATCAACATTTTGACAGGTATAGACTACTGGCTCGACAATCTGATGTGCAACGTCCCCGAACTTGTCATGTGTTTCCATGTCAACGGCATAGTTGAGGTAAATTATTGTTTGATGGAAAGTTAGTTTGTTTTGCTTGAATGATCAAAACAAGCAAATGAATATTTTGAGGTCAAATTGTCTTTATTTGTTTAGAAAGTATATAATTAGTTTGAGGACCTGAAAGTTTTACGATGGTTGTCATTAAAAGAAATATTTGCATTTTTCAAAATGCTTAGAATACAAAACACTGGGCTCTCCTCCAGAAAAGTAAATCACACCACATGGATGTCCTACAGTTTCTTCTGGACTCTGTTATTTTGATCCAGTTTTACTAAAACTGTTTCATAGATAAATAAGAACGCAGGAGTGTGAAAGAGATCATCTTGTGAAAACATTTCAGCACTTGGCTTCTGGCTTTTGCTTTTTAAATGATCAGTTTTCATAATTCATTCTGTTTATAATTGTAAAACATCCATGAAATAACAGTAAAAATGCATTGATTTAAGATTATCTTTACACTGCAGGTACTGCATATTGACGGATAAATAAAATGAAATGTTTGAATGTTGACATTTATATTTAAATAAAAAGTAGTTAATTCCACCTTTTAGTAGTCTAAACATGCATCTTCTTTTGTGATGGCCACACCCGGGCATGACAGCCTCTGAATAGTTTTTGTCTTTTGTCGTTTTGCTTCCAGAAATACGAGATGATAAAAACAGAAGACATCCCTCATTTGGAGAATTCCACTTTCTCTACTAGAGTAGTGAAAGACATTGCTCAAAATATCCTCTCCTTCTTGAAATCCAACTGCACTAAAGAGGGTCACACTTACTGGCTTTTCAAAGGTGAGAGAAAACTGATATTTGGTGAGTGCTTGTTGTGTTCTGCAACTGTTTTCCAATGTTTTGTCACCTTTTGGATCCACAGCAAGTGGGAGTGACATTGTGAAGCTTTATGACCTTACTACTTTGTGTGAGGAAGCGGAAGAGGAAAAATATCAGAATCCTTTCACTCTTCCTGTTGCTGTGTTATTGTACAAGTAAGTTTCTGTGGTATATACAGAAATTCAGCATCTCTGTTTTGTTGGATTTTTGCTGCTGTCAAGTTACCAAGTTGATGTTTTTTTAGTGAACTAGAAGTTTACAGTATGAATGGAAACAATGGATCAGTAGCAGGTTTATGGAGTTTTCCAGTCTGAACTAATGTTTCTTTCCTTTTCTTGACTTTGTGATCCAGAGTTGCTAGTAATTTGTTGCTGAAGGCTAGGCAAAACAGGAAGCACAACGGCACAATCCGAACTTTGCTCTTAAACTGCGTCAAACTTCTTGATCAGGAGAGGCATCCCCAGGTAGGTTGGTTTGTTAGGATGTTTTTACCTCTATATGATTAGAATTAGAGATTTGATTACATTTGACTCCACGCCGATCGCCACTTTTTGCCCTTGTCCTCAGATCATCGCCTCGGCCCACTACATGCTGTCAGAGCTGTTCCAGCTCGATGAGCCTCCCGAAGAAGATGGAGGGGAGTCGCTGCGTGCCGGTGGCTCAGAAGACAGCTACAGTGACGAAGACAGGGAAGAGGAGGATCTGACAGAAGATGATGAAAATGACTCCTACAGCAACTGCTCCAGGCCTCAGGATGACAGCAAAGCAGTGGCTGTGATTCGCTCCGTAGGAGAGCTGTCGGTCCCTGAGAAATACAAGTCCACTTACCAGATCAGAGTGAGTGACTCTCTGCCTGCTCCCCGAAACACATCAATGAGAGCAAAGTTAGTTTCACCGCTAAAATATGCTGTAAACACTAAACCTATAACCTATAATTCCTGCAGCCCAGTAGCGCTTTTCCTGTTTCTCAAGACAAGGAGGAGCGATGCAGACATGTCCTAAGCTACGTACTGAAGGCAAGTTTATCCATCATGTTAATGATTACAGTATATGCTAATAACAATTTTGCTCTTTTAATTGTGCCTTATGAAGTATGAAGAAGAACTATTTTTAAACTGTTTTTTATCAAGTACGCGAGATTTCAGATCATTACCATTTAAAGATGTGCTATGAATGTAAGAGATGACTCTTAAGAAATTTCTGGCACATTGCACAGGGATTGAAGGCAGTTGATGGCAGCATCAAGAAGGAGAGCGATCTCCCATCTGCAGATCCCAACACACCCATTCCTCTCAAATATGAGGATGTAGGCGCTAATGTGGCCTCGGCTCCTGAGAAAGGGATCTCTCTTCTGCTTGAAAGAGGTCAGTCTGCAGTCCTCATTGCTCATTTAATCAAATGAATTAAGCTGAAAATGACCTAACTTCAACCTTTCCTGGTGTTTTTTTTGCATTTGTGTAAGCAGTGGGGCCTGTGCAGTCAGACCAGAAGCACCCAACACGCTCAGGGATGATCCCGGGATCCTGGCAGTACCGGATGAAGCTACAGCTTTTCCTAAAAGCCTCCAAAGCCTACTATGTTTTGTCTGATGCAGCCACTAACCTGCTGAAATACGGGCGAGCGTTACGCTACATCAAACTATCTCTGCAGTGTTACGGTGAGCCCATTTAAATATTTTGAGGCATTTGCTTCTTCATTAATGTATGGCTTTTTTTTTCTTTTTGATTGAATGCTTATGTCCATTTTACCTATAACAGCCTTAAAGAAAATGATCTATATTAAAGCGTATTGAAATAACTGCACTGGAAAAGGCAGTCCAATCGAAGAATGACTTAATGGATATAATGTGTATTTGAATTTGATATCTTTTCTCAGATGCTTACTGTTCAGTGAGTGGAGCACTGCACCCACAAGTGCTTCAGTTCCACAGCCAGTGCCTGTCTCTGTGTGGGGATATCCAGCTCATGTTGGCTCAGAATGCCAACAACAGAGCAGCTTACCTGGAGGAATACAGCTATCAGACCAAAGAAGACCAGGAGCTCCTGCACAGCCTGCACAGGGAGAGCAGCTGCCAGGGTCAGTCACAATATCCGTCTTACAGTAAAAAAAAAAAAAAAAAAAATCCTTATTTGTGGTTATATATAAATACATATGTTCATTATTTTGCTTTCAACGCATTAGCCTTCAGCATGGCCACAGACCTGGCCATGGACCCTGAGTACCAGCTGTTTGTTAGCAGTAGATGCTACGAGGCAGCATATGAACTGCTTGTCTCTGAGGCCTTGAAAGACCATACCTGCGATCAGCTGTCCCAGGTTCTCAAAAGGCTTGGCAACATCCGTAATGAGATGGGAGTCTTTTATATGAACCAAGCTGCAGCAATGCAGACTGAGAAAGAAGGTAGGTTGTCACGCCTTTTCCTTTAATTATTTTGTATATGTACTCCTTATTTGCTTAGCAGTGCTTTATCTTTGTTTCGGATGCTTTTTGAAAACGACATGTCAGTCAGCAAACCGTCAGCATGTAACAGAAATGTATTATTCTTTCTCTTTTGTTCCCCATCTAGTGAAAAAGTCTGTGTCCACAGCAGAGCAGGAGTTTTGGAAAAAGAGTTTTTCCTTCTTTGAAAAAGGAATGAAGGACTTTGAAGCCATCGGGGACAGCACCAACACAGCGCTACTGCTGTGTAATACAGGCAGGCTGATGAGAATCTGTGCTCAGGCCCACAGCACCGTCTCTAACAGCGACAGCAGAGGAGAGTTCTCACCAGAAGAGGCTCTTTATTACAACAAGGTGCTTTGACAGAACTTTTTATTGTTTTTTCCTGCAGTCTTCTTGAGTTTATTACATCCAGACTATTTCCTCCTATGCTATTGTTTTCCCCAGGCCATAGACTATTATTTACGAGCTATGAAGTCATTGGGAAGCAGAGAGAGCCACTCGGCAGTGTGGGACAGTGTAAACTGGGAATTATCCACTACCTATTTCACCCTGGCTACTCTTCTGCAGGACTATGCTCCTCTATCCAGGAAGGCCCAGGAGCAGGTGAGGCTTAGCTTTTTAGATAATTGGAATAATATTTTATTATTGTTCTTTAAACATATTAAATAATTGAGGAAATCACAAGAGCACCATTCACGTTTTATTATTACTCACAGCTGTGCAAAGTAATCGTGTTTTTGATTAATCAGATTGAGCGAGAGGTAACAGAGGCCATGATGAAATCCCTGAAATACTGCGACCTGCAGACTGAGTCGGCCCGTCAGCCGCTTTACCAGTACAGAGCCGCCACCATCCACCATCGCTTGGCCTCCATGTACCACAGCTGCTTTCGCAACCAGGTGAGCTTAACGACTCCTCGGTGAACTCATCTTCGTGATAAAGCTTGTATTTGATATGTGCAGCAGTAAGTTCTTGCTGATTGATGACTTTCTGGCTGTTATTTTGTGACAGGTGGGGGATGAGCACTTGAGGAAGCAGCATCGCAGCCTGGCAGAGCTCCACTACAGCAAGGCTGTCTCTTTATTCATCAGCCTTAAAGACGCACCCTGCGAGCTGCTTCGCACGTTGCTGGAGCGGGTGGCTTTTGCTGAGTTTACAATGGCAGGTGAGCACTTTTTACCCCAGATGAATAAATAAATGACATTGAGAACAAAGTTCAGCTCTTGTTGTGGGGGAAGGATTGAATCAAAGAACACAATAACATTCCTTTCTAAAGCTTCTTACAGTTATGTTGCGTTTCGTGCTTCTAAAGGTCAGAGCAGCAGCGTGGCTAAGCTGAAGAGCCTGACCGGAGCAATAGATGTGATGACAGAAACACGCCACGCATTTCAGCTCATCTCTAAAGAGCTGCTGGAGGAGCATGAGGAGGTAAGTCTCTGAGAAGCAATGCTGTTCCAGTCTGTATTGGATCACGTGCTGTTATTTACAAAGGCTTCTCCTTACGTCACATCTTTCAGTCTTGTGATGCACCTGCTGCAGAGTCAGCGGACTCCCCTGATGTAGGCAGTGGCTGCAAGTCTGGACTGGACCTCCAGGAAGTGATCAAATTAATCAGTGTGTTTGAGCCAAGTTTCTCTTTCCTGCTGCTGCAGGTCATCAAACTTATGACAACAACAAAACGGAAACCAAGGTGAGCAGCAGTCTACCCAATCCAACCCTGCTGGTTTTGTTTGCTAATGTGCTTTCTACATGCAGTGTACTCCTGACCTTTTCTTGTGTCTGTGTGTGTTTGTATTCCAGCAATAAGGATGAAGAGATGCTGACAACTTACAAGAATGTGTATTCAAAGCTGCTGCGCGCTGAGAAAAGTGCACCTCTGCTCAGTCGCATTGAGCTCTACATTGAACTGCTGCAGCAGCTGACAACCCAAACAGGAAGTGATGGGACAGGGACACACAAATCCTGATCAGGAAGGTTCTACAGAACACGACGACTTGCATTGATTGGTAGTAACATGCACAAGCTCAGGCAACATGGCTAAAACTTTGCAGTTACATTCACCCTGCGCCTTTTAAAAAAAACATTCACCATTTGCATTTCAGGATAAAAATTGTGCATTTTTGTATATTTAATTTTATAAATTACTCAAAAATGAGTCACTTGAAGCTTTGATGTGAAGAGTTTATTTTTCGTCACCAAACAGCAGTTAAGTGGGAATTTTTTAGTATTTTCCTTTAAACAGAAACATGACACGGGACATTTGAAATCTGGTAATACAACTTGTGAAGATGTCGCATTTAGCACAAATCCACAGTCATTTTAATATAATTACTGTTTGATATTCAGGAATACTGTGAATAGAATAAGCTAATGGCGGAAATTCGGCTAATTGTGTAATTTACTTTAAAAACAGTGTGCAATACTTAAGCAGCATTCAATGCAAACTCATATGATGAGTGTGTCCATAATGCTGTATGTACAAATGTGTATTTATATCAGCATGGTTTGCTTTACCAAATAAAAGGACTTAAAGTTTTACATATTGAGTTTATTTTTTATTTCCATGAAAATGCATATTTCTTGGCAAATACAGCACATTTGATAAACCTTTGTGGAGGTAGAGTTTACTTTCATCATATCAGTGGACAACATACTTTTAGGATGTTGAATAAATCAAGATTTTTGAAGGTGACGCTGTGCCATGTGGCGTCTGGCAATGATCCTTGCAGAACTGTTTATCCAGAGACCCTGAAGAGAGAACACAATGTTTTCACATGTGGTGTCGGTGAACTGGCTCACCCCACTGTTAATTAAGTGAATCCACAGGAGATGGAGCTACAGATGTGTCCAAAATGCCCCCGCAGCTCATAAATCAGGCTCAACCATCATATAGCTGATTCTTGGGCAGATCATATTCCACAGAATAATTACAGGCATAAACGCAAACCTGACTTTTAGCTAATATACTTTTAGCTAAATATATAATGATGTATTTTATTTATTCAGTGCTTTATATTTGTAAAAACATCTTAGTGATACACAGTAAAGCTAAATTGCAGTATTAAATGAGCATAAACAAATACTATAAAAAAAAAAACCAAATACTTAAATAATTCTGAAAAAAATGAAAAAAAAATTTATTATATGAGCATTTTGTATCACTGGAAAGTGAAATTAGTTACATGCCTCATTGAAAAAGACAGATTGCAGCGTAGATAAAAGGAAGTAGTACAAAATTCTCTGGTGACTACTCGGGAATCCAGATGTTGTGAAGCTGTGAAGAGCAAAGTCTTGATGATTATTTAATGGTAGCTGAGAACAATGGCTCCTGTCAGTCACTGTATGACACAACGGTCATACGTCTGGCTCTCCTCAGCTTCCTCTCGCTTTGGACCTTTCTCCTCTCGACAAGAGGCTCCGCGATTCAAAATGTTTTGCAGAATGTCTCTGCTTTCGCTGGGTGGTAAGTTGTAGAAGAAGTACAGTGGTGTCATCCGAATGAACCTGCAAGTAGACAGGATAGTGGACACACAAATATACAAACTTCAGGTTTAGAAAAAGTCATGAACTTAGAATTAACTTCGAATAGCAAAATTTCAGTCTTGTTTGGAGAGAAGACTTGGACGTGTCATTATCTGAGCTTGTGTTCTACAGATTGCGGAACTTCAAAAGAGACAGGTTTTTACTTTCTCCATTAAGCTGCAGCTCAACATTCCCATGGATCTGTGCAGCCCATAATCCGCTCTCCAACTAGCAGATACTAGAGAACAGGATTGTAATTCCTCCCTCCACTACCAGCATGACTAGGTTCTGCTAAACTGGGCTTTTACCCACAGTTTAGAAGGAAAGGGGAATGCATCTGATTACTTTTAAGCCTCCTGCAATGCTAAGATACTAGATTGGATACTAGCTTCTCTACCTTTTAAGCAAGATGGCAGACTGTGGTTAAGAAAACTGCTATTTAGTCAGTAATGAAAAAGCAGGCTTACTCTTCTGGTGTTATCTGGGTTACAATACGGAGACAGTTGTCTTCTGAGAATGTGTGCTCATGGAAGAGGACCCACTCGGGTAGGCCCAGCTTTGGGCTCTTGGCTCCATAACCAGACAGAGGATGAATCTGTGCCACGTGCTTATGGGTCAGAATAAAGTAGTTTCCTGATCCATCCACATCCCGAGCTACCTGCAGGGAAATCGGAAGGCAAATAAAAATCCCAGATGCACAAGGTGGATTATAATTTTGCCTCTGACATATGATTCCACATTGGAAAAATCTAATTATTTATAATTAAACCACATTCCATAATGCTGATTTATCTAAATTTTCTGAATTTTCAGGAATTATATCCAACCTGCATGAAGAAACCTGCAAGAAGGGCTCTCTTAATGTTGACGGCGTTGCTTCGAGAGCCAAAGGCAGGCACTGAGATGGGCAGCTCGATCCTCCTCAGAGTGTCGACAAGTTCCATGCAAAGAGTGTTAGCCATTAGCAAAGCACTATGGTTCAGGAAGTAATCCTGACACCATTTCTCCTCATTACAGCCTGACAGAAGAGGAAGAAAAACCCCAAAAATGGAGCTATCATCAGGGATTTATTATCATAAATACATAAATAAAAGCTTTATTTTGTTTATTCTCATTTCCATCACAGAAATGAGACTTTACTTTTATCATTTTCAAATAGTGATGGAAGTCTGTTAAATCACTGTTGATGTTTTTAAGGTAGCATTATTATTCTTATCTGTGTATATTTGTGATGCTCTCAAAGCTCACATGGGTTCTGCTGGCACTGTTTGAAAGCCTTGAAGATATTGATAAGGGTGAAGTGGTCTCCCTCTGGGTGCTGGAATTTCATATGGCACTGGGTTGCCTCCGGCTTCAGCTCCACAGGGGGGACCAAAAAGCAACTTGGTGCTAAAAGAAAGTCAAAACAAAATCAAATCTAGTGGTAAATGCCTAATCGTGTAAATATGCTGTATTTAGATTTGTTCTGCGGTTACCTGTTAGCATAGCAGCAATGATGACCACCTCGCTGACGCAGTCAAACTCACAGGAGGCCAGAACCGTCTTGGCCATCTGGGGCTCCAGTGGGAACTCAGACATGATGATGCCCATCTCAGACAAGTTGCCATCATTATCCAGAGCAGCCAGGTAGTCCAGTTCCTCCAAAGCCTGCATGAGACCTCCAGGGTCTGGGTTGAAGAGGTTTTTGGATTATAAACTGTAGCTTGTACAGGAAAACATTAAACAAATTCCAGGCTAAACTGATTAGACGTGCTTAAAATGGTGGTTAACAGTATTTAAACAGGGAGATTATTAATTCTGTACAAATGTACTGTGACTATTAGATGTGGTGACCCAGTGGTACAATCCTCCATATAAACGTGCATCCTGGTGGGAATCCTCAGAGTGGATGAACAGCAGCAGATTAGAAATTGTAATCCTTTCCCACATCTGTCATGCACCACTATGCAAAATGAAAAGTCTTTCACACTACAAAGGAAGCCTTTAAAATGCTGTGTTCTTGTAACAAACAACGATTCCGCCATCATCATGGGAATTCTGGACATGGGGAACAAGAGGAGAAAGATGCTGCCTGTTATCATTTACTCACGTCAGCACCAGCATATCCACAGTCTAATCAGCTAATGGGAGGCTCTGTGTGCTTGTGTGTGTGTGTGTGTGTGCGCTTGTAGGGGTGTGCAAATCTGCGAGAACAAAGCACATGGAAGCAGGTCAGCTCGCGGAACAGGAGCTGTCAGTTCAGCTGACGTACGGCTCAATGCACTCCAATAAGTTTCTGTCTGTTACAGCAAAAGGGAACAAAGTGACTGAATGCAAAATTCACAAAATCTATCCCAGGATGACAATCTTGGGGGGTGCAAAGGAAGCTTTGCTGATGAAATCCTCCCAATTATATACTGTATATATATGTATATATATATGTATATATATATAT
>JBAMHX010000018.1:17341999-17361513 GCA_037177515.1 Pseudomugil tenellus | reverse complement strand
ATAGATAGATAGATAGATAGATAGATAGATAGATAGATAGATAGATAGATAGATAGATAGATAGATAGATAGATCTTTCTAATAAATCTCACCTGGCCTGTCGATAAAGTCGCAGTGGCCCAGTCCAGCTATCTCCATCCTCTTTAGAAAGAGCACAGTGGAGGTTATGTCAGACTCCACAATACGAGGCAGAATATCTGCAGGAAGTTGTCTCTCCTTTGGGTACAGGCAAAAACACTTGCCTAGAGGATAGATGAACCATTTTTAGCTTGGGGAGTAATTTAAAAGGATTTAGGAACTGTTTTGTTAACTGTTGGTAACTCGTCACCTGTTGGACCTGCCAGTTCTCTGCGACATGCTGCTTGACTTGCACTGATTGGCTGGATGATGACTGAGTTTGTTCTGATTCTGGGGTTGTAGACCTACAACACAAATCCAATCAGTTCACCACGTCAATATTGACATTTCCATGACATTTATAGGCAGCAAGATTTTGTATAATTCATGAAACGACAACAACAAATGTCCAGAATCTCTCATCATAAAACCAACAGGGTGCTACATGACTACTCATCAGTGAAATACATATCGTACATACTGATGGAAAACCTGAATGAAACTTAATACGACATGATTTATTACCTTAGATCTGAATCCCTGAGCTCAAACTTACGTGTCTTTTCTCAAGCCCGGCATCAATAACGAATCTGATAGTTCCAACAGCCCAGAAAAAGTCCTCGTTTGGGCTGGATGTGAGGAACACCCTGCGTGTCCAGACAGCTTCCTCCTCCCCCATGATGGATAGGTTTCCATGCTGACCAGGATGCACAGCAACTGGCAGCAGCTCACCCAGATCAGCAGGTAAACTGCGTCCCTCATGACACAAAATACCATGGGCTAGATCAATTTCCTTTTGGAGGGTACACAAAGGAGAAAGCATCAAACAGACATATATGTCAGATGTCTGCTTTCAACCACAGTGCAATGCAGATTTTTTTCATTTTTACCTGCGTCGTCACCAGAAACACAACCACGTCTCCCTGCTCCTTAGAGTGATGGACTTCTAACACGAGACGGAGAGCAGAGCAGAAGTAACTGTCCCCTGTGGTACAATACACCTCCTCTACAGCCCCCAAAGTCTCCAACTGAATCACTGGCATAGCTGAGCCAGTGAAGCGAGCCAGGTGCTTGGGACCTGGCACGACAGCTGAGAGGAGGACCACACGGAGCTCCGGCCTCTGGAGAGTGATTTCCTTGAGCAGACCCAGGAGAACATCAGTGGCTACGGTCCTCTGATGAGCCTGGTCCACAACCACAACACCGTAGCGCTCAAGCAAAGGGTCGGACATCATCTCCCTCAGGAGCATATCATCTGTGCAGTATCTGTTGTGGAAGAAATGACTGGATGTTACTACAGATGTACTTTTACTTTATAATAGCTTGAAAGACACAAGTTTCTGCCTGAAAATGTGGATTCAACATACTTTAGAGTGACGACTTAATTTGCTGTAATTTACTTTTGGAGTAGACTCTTTTTGCACTTTCTAGCTGCAGGTTTATCTTATCCTCCCCCTCTCGTTCCTCATATTAGAGGATTTCTTTGTTCCCCCGGCTAACTTATGAGGGACCAACATAGTGAGTGTGACATATGGGTCGACAGGGAGCCGGGCAGCTGTAGCGGAGCCCCTGAAAAGAGCTCCCTCAAGCCTTTTGTTCGAGAATAAGAAAAGGCGGGGTGATTTAGGAGTGTGTGTCATGACTGTGCAAAAAGAGAGACTCTCTCTTAGATGGGAGGCAAAGCTTTATCAGACCTGAGGACTGTCTCGTTGGTACAGCACGTTTCCAACGGGATGTTGTATCCAACTTCATGGCCGATGTTGACGTCCATCTCATCGGCTACTCTCAGGGCGAGATCTACAGCCTGTTGGGAATGAGTCTGTGTGCAAACCACCATGCCGTGCTGAAACTGGACTGACAGGCAGAATTCAGCACACCACTGAGGAATCTGTATGAAAATAAGAGTGAGATGAGTTTTTTTCATATAACTAATAATTCCTTGAGAAAAACTTCAATCTGCTCTGACATGAATAAAATATGCAATGTTTTTTCAAGGCAGTTTCAAATCTCAAACACATCCCAGTACTCACTTGAGAGCTCCTTCCAGTTTTGGCGAAGCCACTGACAAAAACAAACTGTCCTTTGGCCAAAGTGTCCAAGAATTCGCTCTTTGATGTCCATACTGGCAGCTCCTTTCTCTCTTCTAGCAGTGTGTAAAACCTAGAGGAGTAAGGCAGTCCATCAAACTGATTGAGCTCCAAGATGTCATCATATTCTTTGTCTCCTTGACTCAAAGCCTCTGAGTCTGAACAACAGGGGGATTTTCCCTCAAAATAGTCCTCTCCATTTGAACTGCTAACGTCCTGCGCCATCACAAATTAGCTCCCAGCCGGTCTGTTTTCGACTTCATTTAAAGATCTGCACAAATTAAGTTTGAAAATCTCCAGGTCTTAGTAAAGCGTTGGACAGCACAGACACCACTGCCGAGCAGAGCCAAATGAAAGGCTCACTGGGCGCCCAGCCCAGTGTTGTCATGTGGCCACTAATCCCACAGAAGTAGTGTGGTCATCAACAGATGACACGCACACACACACACACACACACACACACACACACACACACACACACACACACACACACATGCATTGGTATGTGAAGTTTCTGTAGTGCTGCACACCAGTACAACAAAGAATACACTACAGCATTTTCAGTTTTATTAAAAGAAAGATTTCCCTTCGGGGTTAATTAGAGTTCTTTTGCTTTTCATTTGTCTGCTGGTTGTAATGAAAATAAAACATTCAATATGATAACCACAAAACTGATGTGTATTTTATTACACTGGAATGAGTTTTAATTTCCTTGGTTCAGTTCCAAAAACTATAGCCAATTAAAGAACATAGAGGTAATAAAAAAAACATAAAGATCAAAATTGCATCACAAACATTATAAATGATTAAATAAAAATTTAAAAGCTAATATTGCCTTAACTTGGAAGTTTACTTAATTCTTGCATATTGTATTTAAAAGAGTATGTTCTGATTCCTGTCCTAATTTGTTTTTACATGATGTTGATGTCAAGCAACACAAAATCCATACTGACTGTCCATAGTGACCATGTTTACATGTTACTGGCCTTGTTCCAGTACCTGAGGGTAACTTTGGTTGCACAGAGAGCATGCAATGGACAGTAATAGTCATTATAGTATTTGTTGTAATGACTAATGTTGTCCAACAGATGGCAGTGTTGAACAAGCATGAATAGCTGCAGCTACAGAGTCCAAACTAAACTTTACCTCAGACACCCCTTGGGAACAGTAAAACTTAAAACAAAAATAAATAAAAGCTTCTTCAAACAATCATAAAAGAACTTTTATTTGGCTGTGACTTGATTCATATCATTCTGGTTTTCTGCAACCTTAAAGGCAGGTTTGTCTGTTTAACTATGCTGGAAATGTTAAAAATCCTCTTTTTTTACCGACCAGTTTAAAAGAAAGCACAGCTTTAAAGCAGGTCTTACATTTCTGTGCATTTCAAAATGAAAAAGGGAGAAATGATAACTAATAACAATATTTACACATTACAGGGCTTCTGAACATGTTACACTAAAAGTAATACATGAACATGGTATAGGATTTACAAATGGTTTTAACATTTAACAGATTATTCACACAGAATGAACAATTTTCCAGCAGAGAGCCATTAATATGACTGTTAAACACACCCAAACACTTTCTAATTGAAAAAGAAATGAGACAAGCATTACTGGGACATAAACACAATGCAGGTGTTACCAACTTTGATCAATATGCAATGCACTTTGCAAAACACTGCAACATCAAGAAAAGTCCCACAAAGTGCAACACTGAGCCCCTAATCTAATTACCAATACAGTGAATGCATGGGCAAACTGCAAAGCTAGACAAACTGTTATGGGGAAAAAAAAAATCCAGGCAAACACAGTGAAACATTTTGTTAGACATGGTCGAGATGAAGCTTGGAGAGTGCACAGCGTTGAAGTCATCCAGTCTGGCTCATACACTTATGGACCAAGTGAGCGTGGATGTTAAACATGCAAAAACCACCAATAATACTGAATTGTTTGGCGTAATTCCCTGGAACACAATCAGTCTGTCAAATCTGTTGATACCTCACTCATCAGCATCAGGAGAACATGTCCAGCTTCCAACACATGCCCGGAGCTGTACGTCAGAGGCAGTCTGACAGGTTAAAAAATGAACTTATATGGAATCAAAGAGCCTTACCGTGAGACTGTAAAACGAGGCAATCTGTTTAATCCAATGCAGTAAAGTGAAATAAAAGGTGGGAGTTAATCTTTTTCATCCAGCTTTCATATGAGTCATACTAAACTCTGTTGTATTTCTGGAAAAAAAAGCAATCTTATATACATATATTTGTTTGGCACAGTGGTAGCAAGGATAAAAAAGAACATATTTGGTACTACAGACATTATAAAATATGACAAACTAAATAAATAAAAATGCTCAGAGAGCCACAAATTATGTGCTGGCTTGTGCTCCAGTTCCCTTTATATCATCCAAGCCTAACTTTTCGCTTTCTTCATCACTTAAGCAACTTCTCCGGTTATAAAAACAATCATACGTTTCAGCACTTCATTTAAAAAAAAGAGTGTTAAAAAATATCCAAAATGACACCATCTTTCCTTTTCCGAAACTTTCCATGCAGAGAATCAATCTTCATTAGAGTGCTGAGCACAAACTGGTAAATTACAAGTTAAATAGATAAATAAATAGTTCATTGGTACCTGAGCGAGGACAACAAAGCACCGTTTACAGGCATAACCCCGAGCTGGGATGTTAGCCCTCTGTGACACTTCCACCTGTTTGAAATGTCTAACATGGTCTCAGTAAATAGTGCAAAACAAGAGTCTTTTTTAAAAAAAATATTGTCTATTTGACCATGAAGTCAAGGACTCAGCAGTCCTTAGAAGTCTTTGGTGGTCTGTAGGGTAGTGCAGGGACTGGCCTGAAACAAAAACACAAACGCACAATCAGTGATCCATTAATACATCTTTTGTTTAACTGATTCATTGTCGGCTACAGCCTTACAGCCCCCCCCAAAAACTGGTGAAATTATAGGCAGTTTTGCATTTAATGTTTGCACAAATGGTCTGTCAGACAAAGAACTCCTCAGCATCTCCCATCAGAAACACTCACACCAGTCACACAACACTATTCCACAACCAGTTAGAATGGGAAGCCAGTAAGCCTTCTTTGATTACTTCTAAAACCTTTCAGCAGGTGCTGCATCACATGACTTTTCCAGTCCTGTTGCTGTGTTTCAGACACATCTATGGCATAAAACCCAACATTTGGCATAAACTTTCAACATTTGTCATGCAGTTTTTGTATTCTCTTTATTTATATGTTGGGTTTGAAACGACCTGCAGAATTTATTTGGTCCTTATTTCCATTTCACACACAGCTTCCTGGCATTACTGTTAATCAAAGTCTCCTGTTTCAGGCAAGAACTTCTTTACTTTGATCTGACAGCAGTTTAATATGTTGGTCACGTGTCGGACTTAGCATGTCATGTTTATCTTAAATCACGTTGGTAATCTTTCTAGGTCAGATGCATCGTAACGGCAGCGCAAATAAAAATACTGAGAGATGCTGAATGCATGTAATGTTTGCTTCATCAGCAGCAATGTGAAATATCCATTAGGTCGCATCTTGTTTCTAATTAGAGCCAATAAAGAGGTTTTAGCAGAAAGGAATGTTGTTCAGGGCTTTTGTATCAAAGGTGAAAAAACAAAACAAGCAAGCAAGTAAAAAATGTCAATCTTGTAATGTTAGTCAGACCAGCATTCCTGATGAATGTATGTCTGAAATTACAAACAGCTGCCCTGTTGTACAGACCTGCTTGGTAAAGAGATGCTGGGTGGAGGTCTGGGCACAGTGGGGATAGGTACTGGAAGGGCTCCGGCTCTGGGGATGTAGACCCCTGCTGCTGTGGGACTGTGACCCAGCCGAGAGCTTCTCCCCACCGGATCTGCAGGTAATGGTTTCTGTGGTGCACTGGGTTTCTCAAAGTCCTGAAGATGAAAACAAAATTCAGTCCATGTAGTCAAAATCAACTTTTTTTTGCATTAAACTTAAAAAAGCCCATTAATTTTATCTTAAGAACCAGGTTATGGAAACCTGAATAACACCACACGTCTCTTTTAAGTATGGATTAGTTGTGTAGCAGCTATCTATTAACAAAAGCTGACACATTTCACTAGAGGGCACTGTGTTATCAGCGTCTCTGAATACCAACAGCAAACACGAGACGAATCCCAAACCTCCTCTCCTCCACCACCTCCCTGTGTGAGTGTAGAAGGTTATCTTGATGAGGTGCCATCGTGTGTTACTAATCTACACAAGGAGCCGAGACGCTGATAAACATCTGCTACCAGCCGCCCTGCAACCGTCACACACATATGCACAAAACCTCTCAACAGCCACGCAACAACACAACGGCACAAGCAATACACAAAATAATCCACATAATGCTTGGATGAGGATTATGAAAGGTTTAATAAAACACACGTGAACGCAGCGAAGATGCGATTGTGTTGATCGTCACGTGGTTAGAAACCTGCAAGCGACTGACAAGACTCAGCCACTGTTTCATGTCGGCAGAACTTTGCAATAAGTACTTTTAAACATCCCAACATGACCCTGAAGTGATTGCTTTTATATTTGCGTGGGCTTAACTATATAAATCTCTGTCCATGTATTTTTGGCAGCCTGGGGATAAAGATGAGTTTAAGCTGTGCTACACACTGATTTTCTACATGTCACAGAATTATAACTCAAACTGTGTGGCTGAAGCAAAGAGAAGATAGTTTTTTTTCTCTATTTCAGCTTGAGAATATCTACACTGACACCTGATGAGCCCGCACAGGCTTTAATCTTCACCCCATCCAACACCCCTGTGATGTCATGGAAACACCAACTGGGAGTCAGACCTTATCGGTCGACATTGCTACAAAAACTGGCTTTAAAAAACAAGAAAAAACCCTAAAAAATAAGGTTAATTTTCCTTGAAATAAGATGAAATTAATATGAAAATAATCCTTATTCTGTTGGCAGATAATTTATATTATTTCAAAGAACATTAACCTGTCAAGAATTCCTAAAACAAGTAAAAAAGTATTAAAAAAACCTATTAAGTAAGAATAACTATCTTACATTTAAAAAAATAAGCACGTGTCCTTGATTTGAGATGTTTAGTCGTACTTAGATTTTAGTTTTTTCAGTGTATAGAATTTACTGGAGGAAACTCTCAGACATTTTGGCCACATACTACATGGCTGGACGGTCAATGTATTTTGGTTAAAAATGCCTGAAAGATGTTTATATTTTAATTCAAAAGCTTTACTGTGGTTCAAAAATAGATGTGTATGTGTTTGGAATATTATTCCTGGAGTCGTTCCTACTGTTACCTTTCTAACTGAAGTCTTCGCATATTTCTATTCAAACTAAAGTATCGCCCTGTCTTCTGCGCCTTGGGCTTCCAAACACCTTTCCAAAACCACTGACAGAGCTGAAACATGTCCGTCCATCCAGCCAAAAATAAAACAATTTTACAAACTTCTTGAAAAGGTGACATTTTCCAAACACGTGTTTTTTTTCCAGTCCTTGTGTTTCCATCTCCTTCTAAAGAGCACTTGGGTGTTATTTGTTTTCTATTTACTCTAAACTACAGGTTTCTGATATTTCTTGTCTTTCAGAAAAAACACGAAGCTCGCTTGTGGAAATCTTCTGCTGTTTTCTTTCCGCTGTGAGATGGACTTTATTTCCCTGGAAATGACTTGATATTAACGGGGTGCACTCTGCGGGAAGACACTTAAAATAAGACATTTTGGCACTGACAGCAGGGGAGGTAATGTCAAGTATCACAGTAAGCTTGTAATACACTTTCTCTTTAAGGATTGATGTCCTGTATATCCTTGCTGGCCTTCTGTTAAATACCACCAGTATCCCCTCCAGTGTTCCTGACCTACATGTACCGTCTCCTCTCGCTCAGTGTGCTTCATTGCAGTGAAAAGGGCTGGTAGATTTAGCAGGTAGCAGGGTTTTCGTTGTTTTGGCAGGCAGTGAGGAGTCAATTTATAGAGCAAACAGTGGCCTTTCGGCTGAAAAACATCTTCCGTTGGCAAGCATTCATTGCAGTCAGGGGAGATCGGCTGCAATGTTTGATATGGACACCACAGAAACATCCAGAATTGGATGTGATTCCAGCTGTGTCTGCTGCTCAGTGGTGACCAACATATTCAGCTCTTTTACTAAAATACTGATGCAATGATGTGAAAAAAGAGAGACAAACATTTAAAAACAACTCACAACTAAGAAATTTGTTTTTTCTCTCTTTTGGGAGAAGGAAAAAAAGGAATATTTAAAACTATTTTGATGTTTAAATAATAATAATAATAATAATAATAATAATAATAATAATAATAATAATAATAATAATAATAATAATAATAAGAAGAAGAAGAAGAAGAAGAAGAAGAAGAAGAAGAAGAAGAAGAAGAAGAAGAAGAAGCAGAAGAAGAAGAAGAAGAAGAAGAAGAAGAAGAACGTTCTGGTCCTCAGATTCTGAGTAGTTCGCATGACATAGTGAACTTGTACACCTGAGAAGAAACCATGAATGCTGGATGATATATATGTCAAAGCAGGCTGTCCACTGCTGGGCACCAGACTTCCCACTTCAAGCCATCAAGCCAAAGAGGCATAACATCTCACTGGGAACTAAAAGATTGATCTGCTGAGTTGCCAACTGTTTGCAGTTATGTGATGCAACACTCTGGAAAACTTGTCAAAATGCTTTTAAGCCGATTTGATTTTCTAAAACGCAATGAAAAAAACATCCAATTCATATATAATTGTGTTGTTTGCACTTCCTTTAAATGAACTACAGGATTTAAATGATTAGCAAACAGTTACTGATTTTATTTAGATTCTACTTAATATTTTTAGAAAAATTATGAATCTGCTGAGCAACTTGAGTAAATGTACTCTGATCATCATCTCAACAAATCTCAGATCTCAGAAATTCAATCCAGAACCTGGATCATCTTAAACTGGCTTTAAAGTCACGTATTTTCTGGCTTCTCATCTCCAGTCATTTCCCCCTCCTTTAAAATCCTCTTTCTTTTAAATCTGAACACATCTGCCAGATTCCTGTGTACTCAGCTGGAGCTCACGCATCGCCAGCATCCAGTACAACTCTCCTCGCTGTGCCGGTACAGGACCGGGTCAGAATTTGGATCCACCACCGGCATAGACAGATGGATTTATTATCTCCACTGCCTCTGATATCGCTGGCTCAGCTGAAAGCACAGCCTTACTCAGTAGCTGGGTCACAGGAGGAGAGACAGATTGAATTTTGCAGTCGATATGTGGGCAAGCAAACCAACTGCTGCTTAGGAACGCATCCAGCCCCAGGATTCATTACTTTGCTTTAAAAATGACCATGCAGGTGGCAGGTTTTAGGCCATTAACTACAATATGCATGTATTTCACATTTCTGCCTACTACTTTAAAGCAGCACCTAGAGTCTCAGATTAATTTATACCTTCCAATCTACTGATTTTTGGCTCATTTCAATGTAGGAAAGGCATAAAAATGGAAGTACACTTAAAATGGATCATTTTTCTCTCAAACAGTGATGCAGTTCAATCTTAAACCTTTAACTGCTAATGTGAGTGTTTAAGGAAACTGTAAATGTTCATCCTGTTCAATTTAAGACTGATTCAATCCATCTTTGTTGCAGTAGTCAGGCATTTCCTTTCATTTCATGACAAAATGAATAAAGTTAGTTTATAAAAAATGCTGGCTCTATGAAAACTAAGCCAGCTTCATCTGCTGGGAGTAATTTATCTTTAGGCAGGTGAGATGTCAGAGTGTCCTTAAGCAGCTCAGATCCACAGAGAACGTAGGTGTAATGGGAAAAAGAAACACCTGAATGTTCAGTGTGACCTGTTTTAAGCTTTAAATCATGGCATGTGATGACCACGCTTCATACTCAAACAGAATTAATGACTGTGGAGATGTTGGAAGTCATGAGCAATCTGCAGTAAAACACACACAAGCTGAATTTAAGGGGCCATGTCACATATTAGATCCATTAAGGAAGTTGTAAATTAACACTGATTATAGTTTAATCTTTTTACAAGGCACTCTATCACAAAGAAAGAAAAATCTTCCTTGCATCTTATGCCAAAAAAAAGATGAAAATCTTCTCCCAACAAACCTGGTCCACTCTGCATGATGACTGCTGGCGCGGCAGACTGAGGAAAGGTGGCACCGGAGGTGGCGAGAGGGATGCGTGGGTGGGGAGGACCTGGTGGCGGTGAGCCGGCAGAGAAAGCAGGGTAGGCTGGCCAACGCTCAGAGACACAGGCATGGGCTGGCTGATGTGCAGAGGCTGGTAGAGGGGCATTCTGCGCAGGCTGTGAGAGTGGAAGTTGTGCGGGGGGAGTAGAGGCTCTGCACTCAGAAGAGATGGCTGGAAAAAAAAAAGAGTATTGGAAGTTATTTTCAATAACTGGAGAAGTTATGTTTAAATGTTACCAGTGGGGGACAGAAGGTGCACATGCAGGACCCCGACGCTGACATCTAGACATGAAATAGATCTGGGAGGAGTGAATGTTCATCATCCATAACCTTTTCTCTGTTTTATGTTATAGCTACTAGAACTTATGAAACAACAGTTCTGTTTTGGAGAGGATCGCTTTTCCGAGTCAGTATATGCACAAGCCACATAAAACCCCTCATTAATACTATATTATCTTTACTTTGTTCGTGGCACCGATCTGACACAACAATCATCAACATGCAACATCTTGGTAATGCAAACAAGGACAAGCGATAATGTCTGGACATTCATGTGAGCTGTTGCTTTTTGGGACTCGTCATGCAAAATGTTCTCTGCAGTCCTTTTACTTTTGTACTTCTCTCCCTTCCAAGCGTTTCAACTGTGCACAGCGTGCACGTGTCTACATAACTAACTTTCATGTTCCAAAACGCTTCATGTTGAGGACTTATACTGATAATCCACATTATGGAAAAGACTGATGTGTAAGGTTAATGTTCTGCTGGTGTATCCAGGGATTCACATGGATACTAATGTACACTTGTAATCTATTTCAACATTTTTGCAGAGCAGTCACATCTCCCACTTGTGTTACACTTAAATATGTGTTTTGTGGAATATAATATTTTTCATCCCACTGTTAACAGATGATTATAACATCCATGGTATTATGATGATAAGTGATGATGAATGACTTTTTAGGTAATTTAGGTTACTGAAAAAGACTTTTCTAAAGTAAGAACCAGGCGCACTTATCTGTTTTCACTTTTCAAGTAGTGTCACTAATAGATGACATAAAACTGAATTTGCAGCTATTATCAGAGGTATGCTGTGCTATTATTTTTCAGTGACTATACTGCAGCAGAAAGTTTGTTGCTGTCAATACAAAAATGCATTTATACTACTCACAACAATTTAAAGATATTCAGCTTGTTATTTGATGTCAGAATGTTCCTAAAATCCAATATAACCTGTACAGGTGAACTTCTCTAAACCTTTAAATTCACCTGAACAAAAACTCTGCATGATAACTAACAGAGCGTGAAAGGAATTATTGTTAATGTCTAAGTACCCAACATCCAAGATCCCACTCAGAGGTTCGTCCTTTCTTTCATAACTACTACTTACTCAATATTAGACCATTGGTCTCAAGGTTTGGCTTGTTTGTGTGTTTATATTTTACTATTCATAGGTCAATAATGTCATTATGAGGTAAACGTTGCCATTTATGAAAAGCCTTTATGTTTTATATCAGCCTCGTGAAAAAGCTTTAAACTCAGATAATAAAGGTGTGGCAGAAATGCTAAAACAGTAAAAGCAAATTTAAGTTGTAAAATTCTTAATAGTGTAAAAATGCTGATGTCAGTCAGTCATAAAAATGGAAAACAACATGATTAGATACGATGTTAGATACTAATGCAGATCATATGTTCTCAGCAGCTGTTTTTGCAGGAATAAAAAAAAGATGCTGGTTGGACAACATCCACACACACCTACACACATAATCCAGTAATGCAGATGTATTCATTGCTCTGGCGTGATGCTTCCTGGTGTCCTAAACTGGCTAAGTAGTCCCAATATTAAAAATAGACAGCCTGTTTTGAGTCTCTGGTGAATGGCATGCTGGAAAAGATAAAGTGCATAAACTTCTACACTCAATTAAGACATTTAATAGAAGTTTTACACACAGCTGCTGCAGAAAGAAGCGGAAGAACACAAATCAGACCCACACGGACTCATGCATATAAATGTCCTCTCCTTTATTTTGCCCTACAAACACAGTGATAGGTAATCTTCGTCCATGCTTATCATTTCCAATAAACAAATCAAAACCCATTTCCCTCCTCTGCCTGAATCAATCAACTCCACTCCGCTTGTACAAAAGAAAATAAAGACACAAAATCACAAACATGAAAAAGGGGCTCAAATAGCAACATCCCCAATCTCATTTTAGAAGCGCAATTTCTCAATTACAATCCGACTGCATTCTGTCAACACCACAACCGTAATTAATATTTCCTCCTTACTGAGATATGCAGAGACTGAATCAATTATCCGACCTGTTATCATTTTGTTTAGTCAACAAACCTGCAAGCATGAAGACTTGAAGATGAGGTTTGTCTGTAGGTTACCGAACAGAAGGGATTCAGTAAATGGATGGATATATGTAAACAATTCAATTCAACTTTATTTTTATAGCCTCATTTCACGACAATGTCGTCTCAAAGCACTTTACACAGGTCGGCCAATTGAACATGTTGAGGTAAGAGACTCACCTTATACATGTGGGCTGTAGAGGGCTTGGGTGGGGGTTTACGGCGTGGCGTGGGCCTGAACCTGGGTTCACTTCCCATGGGGCTGGTTGGCCTGTTTGCCTCAACAGATCTGCAAGCGCAATATATATATACTTGATTTTCAATTAAATAATCAACAATTCATCTGTATTTTGATTAAATGTTTATAGCTAAAAATGATTTTGCAAAAACATTACTTGTAATCAAAAATATACAGTAACTACAAGGCAACTGATATTATACTGCAATCCTTGAACAAGTTTTTTTAAAATAATTGCTCAATTAAGTGATATTTATCCTGTTGCAGTGGTCTGTTGATGCTACTATATTCAGACTTTAATAATAGACTATCTGGTGTATGTTTACAATACTATGGGCATTTTTTCTCAAGCTGTTGAATGCTTCTCTTCACAATGGACAGATGTTCTCACAGCTGGAAATTCTGCAGAGAGGTGCCTGGATGAAGCACACAAGTGGTGGTATCAGGGTTGAGCAATATGGCTCAAAAATAAAATCTTGTCCATTATCATGCTTAATCTTCCAATTTTATCTTCTGTTATTCTTTTTCATAAGAACTGTTTGTTTTTTCCTTTTTTAAATAAAAAAAGCAAAAGTCAAGTTTTCAAAGTCAGAAGGAAATAAAAAAAGTAATTAAGTAAGATTTCTTTCAGCTTTAAACATGCCTTGACATCATTATCATCAATGTACACATCTGTGACTTGATCAGTAGAAATATACATCCATCTACAAAAGCCAATAACCCAAACCTTATTTTATCTTTACCACAAATTAAATGTGAAGAAGTTAATCTTGCATTTCTCTGAACAAACGTCATATCTGACACATAATTAAACTAAGTGAAAAACAACATACAGGTCATCAGATAAGATCCAGAAGTTAAAATGGACTGCGTTGCATTAATACCCTGGAATTTTAACTCCACACATTGTCCTAATTGGCGGTCCTCCTGAGATATTTTCTAGGTTGCTGGCCGGAAAATGTCCAGAAGAAGTCTGAGGACAACATTGCTGACAGTTGCCTTTTTAAAAACCACTGCTTTGGAACAATTCAAGGGCTGCTGTTTAAATAATAAAACGGCTAATAAGAGCGAACTAAAAGGGTAAAGCTGTTCACTGAATGGCAAAGAAGCAAACACAACTCATTGTGCACCCCTAAACACTCATTTTAGTCATATTTCTTAATGTTCTTATTTATTCAGCTTACTCTATATGTGTAATATGGGTATATGTCTGTTTTACATATCCTTAGACATTCATTTTAATGTTACAGGATCCATTTATCAAGTTATCTTCAGACATCTGCTTTTTGAAATGAGATCCATCAACTAAAAAAAAAACAACAACAAAAAAAAAAAAACGCTCTTTTGGTCATCATGCAATAATTAGAGTATTCTGAAATGCGTGCCTGGTTTATTTAAATCACATCAGATTTCAATTTCTATTGTCCTGACTGTTGAGGAGGATCCACATCTGAATACTAATCAATGAGTAGTTTCCTTTGCAGCCGTTGTGTGATTACAGCAGATAATAAAATCATTCTGTAGGCAGACGAGTGGCTGTTCAATTCTTTCTCCTCTTATTCAGACACCACCTGCTCCACCATCACAATAAAACAGACTTGTTTTTTATCTTGAACTTGTGTAATTTAATACAATTAAGGGAAATTAGGGCAACATTTGTACATTTCCTGGAAAAAATTATGTTATTTGGTGCTAATTACAACAATCAAATTCCAATTCATTATGCATTTATTATTAGAAACAGAGCAAGAAAAAGCTTGAGTAGAAAAAGAAACAATATGTGTGGATTCATAAAGGAATACAAAACAAAACTTCCATATTTTAAAACATAAAACGGATATATTAACCAAAAGAGTTACATTTGCAAGTTTGTGTTTTGCTTTGGTTTGCTGCAGTTTAAGCTGATTGTGTTGTTTCCTAAGGGCACACATTACCTGAGTTTCTCCAAAGTGCTCTTCTTATTGTTGAAGACCAGGCGCAGCAGAGTCTTCCTCTTCAGAAAGATGACAGCAACGGCCACCAAAAGGCTCATCAGGGTGACCAGGATTGCCACAGTAATTAGCACACTGTCGGCTGATGCCATATACGACAACACGCACATTAATACACACACACGCACATCTACAGCACAAAACAATGACAGAACATGAGATTGTTACAGCTAGACCAGGCGCATAATACAAATCTCACATTTTCTTCCTTTAACTAAAAAAACAAAAGCCGAAGCTTCAAGCAATGTCATTTAATGTGTGTTTGTGCGTGTATGTGTGTGTAATGTGCATGTGTGCGTGGGTGGTGGAAGGCGGGCTGTGACGTTGAATAAAAGTCTGTTGTCCACACCACACATCAAGCCTGAGCGGATTGTGGTGCAGCAGGTGGAGCTTCATGTTGCTGTATTACAGCGTGAAGATAAAAATGTAATTGTTCAAGCTACCTGCCAGTCTCATTGGCCCGCTGTCAATACTCCCGCCAAAGCCTGCGTTCTCACAGAACGGAGGGGCCCAGTGGGCTTCACAGTGGCAGTTCTTCTTGTTGTTGCACACCTGAAACGTGCACATAGGATAGTTGCTTTACACTTAAACAAAATGTTACATTTTATTTCAGACCCAGATTCATATCACAATATAATAAAACAATAAAATTAAAAAGAAAAGGAAGAAGTTCCATGTCACAATCTGGAGAAGAATCTGACAGAACTGCATACAGGATTAACAAACACAACACTTATGTTATTTTCTGACTAAGACGTTTTTTTGTAGTTTGCATTTCAGTATAGAGGAACGCACATACCCCTCCTTCTTATCCACATGTGAAAACATCACATATAGTCTGCACCATACTACCAAATTCTGTCTAACCAGAACCTGCTGCATGTCTGCAGAGTGTAGAAGAATTTGAAATTATATTTATAATTACATCATATTTAATAAACATAACAATATCTTTTATTGTAAATCATAAGGAAATTATTTATTGCTTTCTCTTAACCCCACATCTGTGACATAAGTCCACCTGAAGCTAAGATCTGAAGAGGCTACTGTGGTGGATGGGATGTGTGTCCCATGGAAATACGTTGTCGCGGCTTCATGCACCTGGCAGGGTCACCCATGACAAGCAGGCCTTTAGGTGATGGACCAGACAAAATATAGCCCAAGAAACTCCCATGAAGAAAAATATTAATGAAGCATTAATGGTTTCTCTTGTCCCGACATGGGCCAATGGTGGGTTAGGGTAGCCAGGCCTGGAAGTGGGACACAGAAGTGAGTACTTAGTGGCTGGGCCTTTGTTCTTGGCACCCAGTCAGACTCATTTCAAAAAGATATCTTGGCTCCTCCCCCCTCTCCTCAGGGCCTACCCCCACACACTAAAGGACACATGGGTAGGAGGTAATGTGAGTTGGGTGGTGGCGTAAAATGGGGTAGAAGCAAGCTGTGGGGACATGAAACGTCGCCTCTCTGTTGGGGAAGCAACCTGATTATCAAGCCTATCCAGCATAACATGGACATCGGGGACAGTGCCCCTGCAAAAAGGGGTGTTAGTCTCTGACTTCATAAAGGGGGGAGGGTGTGCTACTGGGGTATCACACTTCTCAGCCTTCCTGGGGGTCTATTCAGGGGAGGTAGGAGAGGGAGATCATTGAGACAGTCGAACCAAGTCAAGTGAGGAGGAGGAGTGTGGTTTTTGTACTGGTTGCTGAAGAGTGGACCAGTTCTAAACCCTCTTCAGGGTCCTGGAGGGGGGAAATGGAACTTTGTCCTACTAGCCTACATGTGCTTTGAGGACTTGGAAAAGGCGTATAACCATGTCCCATAGGGTGTTTTGTGAGGGGTGCACCAGGATTATGGAGCAGCTCTGTGCAAATGTTGCCTGCACTTGGTGTGATCCCACAGTAGAAAACCCTCCCCCATTCTTAAAGTCGGGGACTTTGTCATCGATTCTGTTCATAACTTTTATGGAAAGAGTTTCTAGCAGCTGAGGGGTCTGGTCGCTGCTCTGCTGCATTGAAAAGAGCCTGATAACGTGGCTCAGGCATGTGGATGCTTCCTAGAAGCTCCTCTTGTAACCCATTGAGAGGAGACCTCAGAGAAGACCCAGGAAAACTGGAGGGAATATGTTTCTCCACTGGCCTCGGTAGGCAAGAAGAAGTGATTGGGCAGAAGGAAGTCAGGTCTTTCCTTCTAAGGCAATAGTAAGCTGGGGGAAATGGATGAATGGACGGAAAAAAGTACAATAAATAGCTATGATAAATAAAATATGTGTGTGGATGAGCCCATCCAGCAAGGTATCAGGTTTCCAGAACTACAGTTCCATCAAAGAGGATTTCCCCAGTGTGGTAACAAAATCCAGCTGCTGTTTGGAGGAAGATGGAGCTGAGGGGGTGGCAAAAGTTTGATGCAGTTTCTCTGTAAGTTTGCTTAAATTGAAATGTAACTAAAATACAATATGAATGTTTGGAAGCACTTTTTACAGCCAGAGCAAAAAATAATGATTTTATTGCTTTTTTGCTTTTTTAATTTTTACTTTTAAAGAGATTTAAGTTGATGAGACATGGCGATGAGACGAAGTGACCCGATATCTACTGTGGGACCTGCGATCTGTCGTTGACATTATTCTGGAGGAATTTCACCCCCCTGCGCTCCTGAATTGGATTAAGTAATATAGAAAAAGATCTCTAAGCCTCAGATTGAAGGATGCATTTGAATTAGAACACTGATGTTTGTGTATTTTTAAATTTGTGAACGTGTGATAAAGTTTTGTTATTTCTAGATATTATAGCTTGCATTTCAACATACATTTGTAAGCATCCTAAGTTGCACACATAGTGATTCATACGGTTTAGAAATGATATCTTACACATACAAGTACCCGAAGTTACACACAAATTAGTTTGCAAATCATGCATTACAAACACACAAAGAAACTTAGTCAATTTTCTCTCCATGCAATACCTTGATTCTTTATTAAATTTAGTTCTGTTAGTTGCTTTTTTTTCCAAAGACAATTCTATAATTTATTTAGTGGAGTGCTCAAGATGATTATCTTGTTGTCTGGCCTGGAGCTGCACTGGTGCACAATTTAAAGAGTTATATTTGCATTAAAATAGAAAATATGAGTAAGGGCAGATTTCAGGTGCATGATCCTGGAGTATAGTTCAAATAATAAAAGATAAAATATAAAAAGGATAAAGGATAAACACGTCACACTAAAGATATGGTAGAAAAACACTTAAATCCAAAGCAAGGCAAATGTAGACGGCACATAGCTACATATATCTGTGTGCTGCTGCTGAGCATCTATTGAGCTGTGAAAAACAGGTTTTGTTGGTAACAAGCCAATTGTTGAGGTGCAATTTAAAAGTGGTTCATGTGGTGCATTGTGTTGTTACAGGTTGAGTGTTCCAGATGTTCCTACCACTCAGTGAGAGAACAGATTTTCAAAACGTCATGGGAGGCATCACAGTCTTCTCTTATGAAGTTTCAAATGGCTCTTCCATTAAGCAATTTTAGTTTGAATTATCCCTTCAACTGTGATGATCCAAGTCCTTTTCATTTTTTTATATAGAACTAAGATATTTAAAAGTTTTATGAATCTGAAAAAATAAAAACTTGAATTAACTGAGGATATGTGCAATGATTGTACTGGTCTGAGTGACTGTCAGTTATCTATTTGTGAACATTCTGGCCGCATCAGCACCCAGCAGTGGTTTTGTTTGTTTAGTAAGACTCTCTGCAACTGTGTTAAATGTTTTCCACTTGAGAATAATATTTTAACAGGAGAATTATGGAATGCAGCTGATATAAAGAAATTATAACCTGGTATAAAAATACATATAATTTAATGGGCAGCATGAGGTCATTGCTAATTTTTTTTCCTTTAATATGTTGATATACACCTGAATGCTCCACACCACTAACTAAAATTTCTGTTTTAATTTACTAATTATTAGTTAATCAGGCATATTTAATTATTACCATCTGGCTGCTACGTTAAGTCTTTATGACAGTGGAAACATTAAAATTGATCTTACTGCTTCTGCATTCTGGTACAGTTTCTTTTAATTAAGTAATAAATCAGTCTTCTATGTTGTTATTTATTCAAAACATGTCCTTACATATTAGACATTTTAGCAACAGACATAGAAGATGACATCTACCATAAACTTGTGTGCAAAAACAACACTTACTACAGACATATCATGTATTTGCAGTGTTATGACTAATCAATCACTGAATATCATATTCACTGCAGACATAATGAGTTATGCATGTATCTAATGATTTAGAAAATATCACACTTCATGTTTCCATTTAATTACTTATGGAAGAGGAGTTTTCCTCTAAGTCATGAATAAGTCATGAATTTAATTATTTTTTCAATCAGGTCTCAAATGTTTTGGGGTGTTTGAGAAAAATAAAGACAATTAGAGAAAAGATCAATGCCACACAGCCACCTGACTTCTGAAAAGTAGTTGGGAACTCTGTAGAAAGGGGTGGTAGAGT